>CM031237.1:719714896-720314896 GCA_018340775.1 Taxus wallichiana var. yunnanensis | reverse complement strand
TTCAATATCTAACCAACCATCATTTCACCCTCACCTTCCTGACTCGCTATGCTTGGAAAGGTTTTGGTTTCGGTCTTTATGAACAAGGCCGACATACGATCATTCCCATGACTACACGCAAACACAAAGATCGTAGTGGTCTTGGATTTTCTGAACCACCTACACCAAGAAACCTCATGTCAATTGTATCCAGGAAGACGATGAAGTCACCCCTTCCAAACCATCAACGCCCACTTTTCCATCTTCACCCGCGGAGTCGATAGACCCGGAATCTATCCCTCCTAACTTTTTTTTTTTAAATGCTATCTTCCTAGGTCCTCTCACTTATCAACGCGATGGTGAAGACCCATCTTCTCTCCCCCTTTTATATCCAGACATGATCGAAGAAGACTCACCTTCGATTAATGTTGTGGAGTGCCAGGATGACGACTCCATCCTCACCTACCTTGGTGTGGATGACTCTTATATTCAATGCGCCTTACCATCTGAAACCCAAACCATGTTGAATGAGTCAACTATAGAAATCAACATCCACACAGGATGATCCTCACATTGTAAAGATCAGACAATCTCTCGATGCATCAGAACAAGCCGCCTTCACTACCTTCCTCCGTGCATGCCCACAATCAAGCTTTCGCTTGGTCCTACGCCGACATGCCAGGAATCGATCCTGACATTGCTGTCCATAACATCACTCTAAAACCAGACTCCAAACCAAGTTAAACAAAAACTAAGAAAAATGCATCCACGCATTGCCCTCTTGGTTAAAGAAGAGCTTCAACGACTCCTTTTTTTTTTTTCATCTTACCTATCGACTATCCTCAATGGATTTCTAATGTCGTACTGCTACTAAAGCGACGGGGACTTCAGATATGTACATGGATTTCGGGACCTTAACCTCGCTTGCCCAAAGGATGACTTCCCCCTACCTAGCATTGATCAACTTGTTGATCTCACTGCGGGCCATGAGATGCTTTCTCTCATGGATGGTTTCTCGAGATACAATCAAATTTTAGTAGCCCCGCCGATCAACATAAAACCACCTTCATTACCCCCTGGGGGACCTTCTGCTATCGTGTCATGTCGTTTGGCCTTAAGAATGCTGGTGCAACCTATCAGTGGGCTATGACTTACATTTTTCATGACATTATGCACACTATCCTCGAGGATTATGTCGATGATCTTCTTGGAAAATCCAAACATCGCAGTGAACATCTCGATGTTTTAACCATTATTTTCGATCACCTGTTACAATACTATGTTCATCTTCAACCAAAGAAATGTGTCTTTGGCCCTTTTCAAAAAATCCTTGGCTTTATCATCTCTTTGCATGGCATTGAAGTCGACCCAGCTAAAGTCAAAGCTATCTTAGAAATGCCCCCACCCACTAACCTAAAACAATTACGTAGTTTGCAGGGAAAACTCCAATCTATCCAGCATTTCATCTCACAACTCTCGGATCGATGTCAACCTTTCCATCATCTCCTTAAAAAGGACATTGTCTTTCAATGGAGCGAGGAGTGCCACCAAGCCTTTGAGGCTCTTAAAGCTTATCTCTTGCAGCCACCCATGCTTATCCCACCTCAAGACGATCACCCTTTCTACCTTTACCTTTCTACCACCGACCATGTTATAGGAGCCATGCTCGCACATCGTGACTCCGAGCATCGAGAGCAAGCAGTTTATTACATAAGTCATACTCTTGTGGATTACGAGACTAGGTATACACACGTAGAAAAGTTGTGCCTAGCCCTATCATTCGTGGCCACCAAACTCCGACATTACCTCCTGAATCACAAAACTTTTGTCATCACCAATGCTGATCCCATACATTATATGTACGCCAAACCTCATCTAAACCAACGCATCACCCGATGGCTTATGCTCCTCGCCGACCTCGACCTTGAGTTTGTACACCAGAAATCAGTCAAAGGACAAACTATCGCAGATCAACTCACGGAAGCCCCTTTACCTGGGGAACAATTTACCAATTTTACTTTCCCTGATGAACTCATCGCCACCCTTTCACTCAGTGATGCGTCTTATCCGATGACCCTCTTCTTCGATGGATCTAAATGTCAATGCAGGTGGAGGGGCGGGCATTGTTCTCATTCCTCTTGATGGTGAACCTATGCCTCTTTCATTCAGGCTCGATTTCCCCTGCACTAACAATATAGCGGAATACGAGGCCCTTGTTTTGGGTCTCCATGTTGCGTTACACTTAGGTGTGAAGTCTATTAACATTTTCGGTGACTCTCAATTGGTCGTCAATCAAGTTACTGGCATCTACCAATGTAAAAATGAGGAACTTCAAAAGTACAAATGTTACGTGGATTCACTTTTGACCTTATTTACTCATTATTCTATCCAAACCGTTCCACGCTCAACTAATAAATTTACAGATACTATGGCTTGCTTGGCCTCACAAATTCCTACCTCACCAACTGACTCTGACATATTTGTCTTGGTCCAACAACTCTTTGCCCCATCTTACTTAGTCCAAGATGTTTGTATGGTAAATAATGTATCGGCTGATTCACAGGATACCTGGTATCACCAATTTCACGACTACCTTACAACCTCTGTTCTCCCACCTGACCTTACTAGTAATGGAAAACATGCTTTTCTTAAAAGTGTTTCTCATTATGTCATCATGGGGGGACTCCTCTATAAACGTGGCTTCGATGGTATCCTCCTTCGATGTCTAACCGGCACTGAAGTCACCCATACCATCCAACAAGTCCATGACGGAATTTGTGGTGGGCACTTTAGTGGCCTTGCCATGGCCAAGTGGATCCTTCACCTAGGATATTACTGCGCCTACTCTTAATAAAGACTACTACGAATACGTTAAGTATTGTGTTATGTGTCAACAAAGATGCCAACCTTCAACATACTCCCAGCCACCCGCTACAGGTCGCACGAGATCTTTGGCCTTTCTCACAATGGGGTTTAGACCTTATTGGTGAGATTCACCCACCTTCTTCGCAGCATCACCATTGGATCCTCACGGCAACCGAATATTACACTAAATGGGTGGAGGCCATTCCACTCATTTCAACCAAAAAAGAGAAAATCGTTGAGTTCATCAATCATCACATTATCTCGCATTTTTTGGTGTTCCTCATCGCCGATAATGATAATGGAAAATCTTTCAAAATAAGTCACATGCCCCTTTGTGACAACTTTGGTATCAAACTTAGCTTCTCATCACCCTACTATCCACAAGAAAATGGTCAAGCCAAATCTTCTAACAAAACCTTAACCAAAATTCTCATGAAAGTCATTAACGATTCTGGGAAAAACTGGCATGATCACATCCCCTTTTCCCTTTGGGCTTATCGTACCAGCATTCATACTTCCACTAATGCCACACCATTTTCTTTGGTGTATGGTACCGAGGCTGTCTTTCCTCTCGAAATACAAATCCCTTCCCTCATAATATCTCTCCAGGATATTCTCACCAATGATGACTTCCGCCAAGAGCGGTTAGCCCAATTGGAGCTTCTTGATGAGCGTCGTCTTACAGCTCTTGACCACCTTCAACTTTATCAAAAGCGCATCAAGCATGCTTATGATAAGTGAATTCATGAGCGTACCTTTAAGATTGGTGATCTTGTTCTCAAAGAGAATCAACACGTAACCAAACTAGAAAAGAGTAAACGTGGAAAATTTGCTCCTAATTGGATTGGGCCTTACATTATCACTCACACTTACGGATCAGGTACTTATCATTTAGCTTCACTTAATGGTAAACTTGAGCCTGAACCCCTTAATGCCTTGCATCTCCGACCATTCTACTATTGAATTTAGTGTTACATCACTTCTTATCTACCTTGCGCTCGTCCCTTGAGCTCATTTACCACCTCATACACCTTGTTTCATGCATCTCAAAGTAGAATCACACTCACGTGGTTTGATCATCACCTCCTCTTAAAGATGCCTTCCCCTTTTTAGTCTGGTCCATGACTTAAAAGTATCAAAATAACAAGTTCTCAATTATACAATTCTGGGATATTCTTGAGTCAAACTTCCTACAAAACTAGATGCTTCATGCCAAATGAACATCTAGACCTCTAAGCTATAAACTAGACTGCTCCCTCGAAGGACAACTATGTGCAAAAACCGCATCTACTACTATAAGTAGACTACTCCCTCGAAGGACAACTATGTGCAAAAGCCACATCTGCTACTATAAATAGACTACTCCCTTGAAGGACAACTATACAAAGTCAGCCTCTATCAAAAGCTTCTCGCATTGATCAGCTTCATGAAGACCTCAAGAACAACAAAATGCATATCCCATATAGACTTCCCACATCGATCAGTCTATATCCAGAAAAATAAAAGCAATATTCAAAAGCACTTTTGAGTCATGGACTTGTCTATTTAGGTTTGGTTCTCTTTCATCAGAATAATCACCTTATAACAAGTTCTCTGCGCCCTAGCTATACCATCCACCTCACCTCACCATTCTTCAAAAACAACAAAACTCAAGGGACGTGACGTATATCCGATATATTGTGATTATACAACTCTTTTCACCTATCGACTTCTCGCCTATGCAAGGTACCTAGGGATTCAAGCTCATCCTACGATAATACGTGGTTTGTTTAGCTCTTTCCAACTATGGGACACTTTTGCCTCTTTTACCCGAATCTAGGATTATGTGTTGACCTTAATCAGACATGGTTTCCTATGCTTGGGTAGGCTAACCCTCACTTCACCTATACCCTTACCAACACCAACAACATTACCCTACCAACATCAAACTTTTACCAACCAACGAATTGCCTAACCACAACCAAATTGCCTGAATTCACCTCTCCCTGGTCCTAAGGGAGAACTACATCGGTCTGAGGCCCCTCCTTGCTTTGTGCAATGGGCTATGTAGGCAGCACTTAGGAGACAATGGGGTCTCCCAAGGTTAGCTCGACCATCCCCTACCATAACCTATCATGTGTTGTGTCTTCCTTAAAAATATAAATACGTGAAAATATTTATAACCAAACCCTTGCCTATCACCTTTCTTTTCATCTCTACCCACTTACCTTACCACATCCTATTCATAACCATGCAAAATCTAATTCCAACCAAAACTTATACCTCTTGGGATGCAGCAGCTTGAGGTGGAACCTGTCTTCCCTCTCTCTCTCTGCTGGACGCTTCTCCTTGTTCAGCCATGTTCACCACCCTCTTCACTATAACTTGCCTTTACGCCTTCTTAATCCAAGCCCACGATCACTTTACCTGTCTCTTTCCTCCTTATCACTCAATTCTCCCATGCAATTAACCTGTATGGACGTCAACAACCTCGCATCCTCGTATTTAACATGTTGCATGACTCTAAAAATAAGAATTTGAGTTGTCTCCCAAGCCTTTCTATTTTTTTAGAAAAGCTCGTTTTAGCATAACCGATATCGGTTACCTAACCGGTATCGGTCACATAGTGACCGACATCGGTTAGCTAACCGATATCGGTCACCTGTCTCCTTTTGCTTATACCTAGGCCTTTTCTTTGTTTTTTTGTAAATTTTTGGCGAGCCCCACCTCTTTTCCCTGCATAACGACATCACTATCCAACTCCATCATCATCATAACATCAACATTTCAAAACATATGCATATCAGCAAAACATCATCAACATCATCTATATACATCACATTCCAATACGATCGACAAAACACATGCAACATTATAATATATGCATCAAATCAAAAATTATACACACCATGTGGATCAAACTCATCATCTATATATCGTCAAATCAATGTCAAAATATACAAATTGCCCTGCATGGGCCTCTGTAATCCAAAATACAAAGTCGGCATGCAAGCCACCGTTGCTCGCAAAATCACGACTCGCTCATGCAGCTGGTCTCATGTCAAAAATATACTCGGCTCGCAGGCCGGTATCAACTATACAAAATGTACTTGGCTCATAGGCCGGTATACAACAACAATGAATACATAAATCCTATGTGGGCACGCAGGCCCCTATATGCACACTCGGTTCAGCAGACCGGTGTCTCTATCAAAAATCATCTATCCACCTCGACCAAAAATGTCTCTGCTCCTGGGGTGACTCAGCTCTCTCCTCCTCCCTCGGCCCGTCCCTCAGCTGGCCCCTATGTGCCGGTCTCGCCTCCTACCTATAACCGACCCACCGGCTATGGTGAGGCCACCTGTGACCTATGACTCTGGGAAGTCTCGGCTCTATGAGCCGCATATGGCTGATACTCTACTCCGGTACCATCTAGTAGGTCCTGATAGTAATGGGCCTCCGCTCTAGCCTCCATGTAATGGGCCCATGCAACCATGGCTAGTGGGGCTGGTCCCCCGCTCCTAATAGAAGTGGGCCCCGCCTCTCCGTATGCCCCGAACTCCGAGCCGGTACTGTGGTGGTGGGTGGAGCTGCCATCGAACCTGAACAGGGACTCCGAGGTTACTCGTGCTCGTGCCTTGTGCTCGTGCTGTGCGTGCTCAAGCTAACTCGCCTCAGTAACACCCCAATCTGTGCCTGTGTGGCAGCAAGCTGCCCCTGTAATACCTGCACCTGACCTAGGAGATGGTCCCTCTCCACTGTAATAGCCGCTAAATCTGGCCAGGCTGGCCAGGTTTCTCTCACGCCGCCCTCTCGCCCGCCCCACCAAACCAAAAATGAGCTTAGAACCCCGGCATCATCCACTGTGTCATCTCCGGTCTCTCTCTACTACCTAGACTGGGTCAAATGGTTGTGGTAGAGGTAGTGGTGCCTCTACATCCTCCCTCCGATACTGTGGGAGGGGAGGTGGCACATCCTACCGTAGTCCTAGCTGTCGTCATACCCTCTCTAGGGGAATCCGCTCATACTCCCCGGTCTCCGTCCCAGCCTACCTGTAAGCCGTAAGATGTAAGTACTGATCCATCGCAGCTGTGCTCGGCTCCTCCACGGGCTGATGGCCTCTGTATGGCCTCCATATAATATCTAATGCAGTCAGGCCCTCTAACATATGTCTGTAAAAGGTGACATCCCGCCTTGCGACCACTACTCGTGGCTGGCCCACCCTTCTGGCTGGCCCACGACCCCCAACCACCTCTGAAACCCATATCTATAGACTACCTGTGGCCCTGGCTGCTGGGGCAACCCTACTGCCATATACACATGATGTGCTCATATGCCCAACAGTGTAACAAGAATGTCGAACATATACCAAATCACCTCATACGGCGATAGCCCCCCTGAGCTCTCTCAGATAGCTACACTGTATACACCGGTGCCCATGCATAGCAGGTGTGCTCCTCCACCATCTCCTGTAAAACTCCCATCAGAGCCCATGGGAAGCGGCCTCCCTCTGAGTCAGGGAGGGCAAAGCAGGTGATACCGACCATCATCAACACGGCAAGCCGTGTCTCTCGTCGATGAGCGCGATACATCTCACCATAACAGATGCTCACACTATGATACGTAATCAATGGGGCCGCATCCTCAAATACCTGTAGGATGCTATCCATCACTGTCTCGAATCCACCTGAACACCTCCTCACCTATGATCGGCAGTCTCAGGATGCGATACACATCCTCTAGGGTGACTGTCATCTCTCCAGTAGGGAGATGGAAGGCATTGGTTACCGGATCCCATCTCTCGATGAGGGCAACCATCAGGCTGTGGTCCCTATCCACAGCCCTATACCTCTGGACTCCACCGAGTCCAACCTCCCGCATAACTGCCCACTGCTTCTGGGTCACATGTGGCCGCATCCACTCCAATAGGGGCGGCATCCGATCTCGCATGGTCAACTGCTGGCGTGCCTACAAAAACAACCCACTCCGTCAGTCCTACCCTTAACAAAATAACCTATCCTACCCTAATCAACTTATCCCACCTAATCCCCGCTAGCAATTCACCCACCTCACCCAGCAAATCCACCTTCTCCCCCCTCAACCCTATAATCTATCCTACCCGCCTAAACCAACACCCAACAAAGCCATTTTACAATCCTACCTCCTACCCATGGTGACCGCTATCGGTCACCCTCGACCGCCATCGGTCCCCCACTCGCCCTATGTCCAAATTTTAAGACCCGACGTCGGTCGACACATGACCGACGCCGGTCTCTGCACCTACCAATCTATACCTAAAAATCTATGACCGATGTCGGTCGACTAGTGACCGACATCGGTCACTATGGGGTTTAGGGGCCGAACCAAAACGGCCCCCAAACCCCCTTTTTTCCTATTTCTACCCATTTACCCAGCACAATTGCCTAAAACTTTCCCCACCCTGACGTTTTTGCCTACCTAACATATCTACCCAATCCATTTTACTGTTTACCTTCATTTATTCATTATTTTATCAAATTTTGGATTCCTACCCCAATACCCAAATCCCAGCTAAATTCATAAAATTGACAAAATAGGGGTTCAGAGCCTACCGGTATGACTACACGTCATCATGGTGGGATAGGTGGTGGTGGTCCAGCTCCTCCACCTCCAACACCCTGCTCCTCCTCCTCGTGCCATAGCTCCAAATCTCCTCAGCAGGGTCCTCAACCAATCAAGCTCTACCTCCCGATCTCTGGGGCCTACCAATAACTCACTCACCCACTCAACTAGTGCCAACTCAGCCCAAACACTCGACACAATCAATTCAAAACTCAACAAGAGATATTTTGGTGCTCAAATTCACAATGTGAAAATGACATGCCATTTTTTTCTTTTTTATAGGTTTTGACCTCTAACCGATATCGGTTAGGTCATGCCCTAGAAGACCGATATCGATCTTCTAACCGATATCGGTCACCCCTAACCGATATCGGTTACCTACTTATTTTAACCTAACTCCTGCCCTTATCCACCAATCTCCATTTTTCACCACATCACCTACCCCCGGCTTTGCTAAATAGCCTTATTTTGAATTCATCGGCCCGACCTAAGGCCACAACCAATCAATCGGCCCGACCAATCAAACCAATAACAACCAAGGCCAAGGCCACAACCACCACCCAAGGCCAACCAATCGCCGACCAAAGGCCACAACCAACCAATCGCCCGACCAAGGCCGCAACCAACCAATCAATCGCCCACCTAAGGCCGCAACCACCAATCGCCCGAAGGCCGAACCAACCAATCGGCCGAAAGGCCAACCAATCGCCCGACCTCCAAGGCCACAACCAAATCCACCCGCCCGCCTACCCAACCAATCACCCAACCTAAGGCCACAACCAAATCGCCCACCCAAGGCCGCAACCAAATCGACCACCCAAGGCCACCCAAGGCCGCAACCAACCAAATCCACCCACCAATAGCCGCACCAAACCAACGCCAATCGGCCCGACCCAAGGCCAGGCCGCAACTCCAATCAATCTCACCCAAGGCCGCATCAAATCAATCCCGACCTAAGGCCGCAACCAACCAATCGGCCGAAGGCAAGGCAATCAATCGCCCACCAAGGCCGCAAACTCAACCAATCAACCCAAGGCCGAATTAACCAATCGCCCACCTAAGGCCACAACCAACAATCGCCCGACCCAAGGCCACAACCAACCAATCGCCCGACCCAAGGCCGCAACCAACCAATCGGCCCGACCCACGGCCGCACCCAACCAATCGCCCGACCCAAGACCGCACCAATTAAGTACCTCACCGAGGCCCGCAAATTACGATTCTATCCACCCATCATGTAGTTGTTTGTTCAATCGAGCTCACCTGTTCGTGTTTTAGCATGACTAGGATACTTGAATTGATCAGCCGACCAGCTTTTCCTAGACCGAGACCGTGACGTTTATCTCAACCAAACCAACCATTTGGTACTACCGAACATGCCTAAACATTCCGGTACCTTACCCATTATATCCCCTGGAGCTACTTCCTATGCCTTGGATACCAGGATTATATCAACCTTGTTTGGATAAACTATCGACCTTTGCCTATGAATTGCTTGTTTGCTCTTCAAATCATGTACCCTGGTCGCACTACTACATTTCAACATGCATCTACTTCCTTGAACTTACCCCACCATCTTACCATCATCTCATCATCATTCACCCTTTATCAACCCTATCCCTGATTTCACGTCGCCTCAATCTGTGATAGATTTGAGGGGGATTACCTATACCCTTAACTGGGGCAACCACTTCTTATTATTGTCAGTGCAGCTTTACAAGACAAGCTACATGACAACAAGGGGCAAATGTAGACACCAAATTTGGGTCTTACGATGCCCTGTGCCCCGCATCTCGTCTCGCAACCTAACCCTACCTCACCACCTAAACCTTACACACTTAATTATTTATTAATTACCTTATAATTAATAAATCCACATCTCCAACCCTACCACCTCACCTCGCCACCTCACCATGACCTAGCCCTAACCCTAAACTAACCTAATTAAGACCTATAACTTGGTCCAGACCCACACCCATGACTCATCACCCCTCACCCACACCAAAATGAACCTAATAATGACTTGACCAAGCCCACAACTGACCCCTCGGGAGAAAAGGAGGGAAAGTTGGCTATTTTACTAAAAATAGCCAACTTTGACCTAACCGACATCGGTCCCTACGCGACCGGTGTCGGTTAGGTAACCGCCATCGGTTCCCTATAAATGACCTCCCCCAACCAAAACAAAGGGATCCAAATTCATTTTGCAAGAGAGAGACAAGTGAGAGAGAGAAGAAGTTGCAGAGAGGAGTATTGAGCCCAAGACTGTAACTGAGCAACTAGATCACTGGTCACACTCATCCAAACATTGGGAGAGTTGAGGATAGCTTCATCAGCTCACTTCCGATTGCTGGATCATCCCAACTGAGCCTTTCCTTCACCACTACATTCCTTGGACCTGCATCCGCATCAAAACTAGTAAGTAGTCTCTTTTATTACCTTGTATGCTTCTAGACACTACTTTGTGAACTTTTGATTCATAGTGATTATAAGCTCACTCCTGGATCTACCACCCGGCAGCACCCTGCACCTAACCTTCATTCATCCATCTCTATATTGCCCCAAAGACAACTTTCTCACTCTCTGAGTCTTCTCTATCACCCTACTACTCCCCTCAACCATCTACCAACCTTCTAAACCCCATAACCACCTTACAACCAACCTCCATTTAAAATCCCCTAAATCACTGCCCCTACCGATATCGGTTATCCCCTACCGGTACCGGTTTTATAACCGCGATCGGTTATCCAATGACCGGCATCGGTCACTGTGACTTATACCAAAACCAACCTTTCACCTATTTACCTCCAAACAATCTCATATCCAGCCTTGTCTATCCCTGTAACTTGATCTGAACGTATCAATAACCAGTGACCAAACAAACAACATGACATTTTATTATTGGTAGTTTAGTCTCTATTGCTTTTAGTAACGAGGTACCTAAATCGTGATTTCACAATAGCTTCTTTATTATCATTTGCATTAATTTGTATTAAAAGGGAACTGACCACCTTCGAAAGGAAGTCTAATATTTCCTGGCCCAAGGCAGTTCCCTCACTTATTGTTTAATGAAAATCTGGTGGTCTTGCATTCTTATTTACAGTAGTCCTTCCTGCATAAAAAAGGAGCTCTTCACAATCCCAACACTCAACGATCTCTCTAACCGAATGACACACACCTTCCCAACACTCAATAGTATTCCTCCTAGCCCTAACCCTTATCTATTTCTCAAGAGAATGAAAAGATATGTAAACAATGGTGTTGCAACTTCTTCATAATGTTCGAAATCGTGTATGAACCTTCTATAATAACCTTCTATATGGCCTATAAATATCATCACATCCTTTTGCTTCCTTGGTGTTGGAATATTTATGATAATGTATACCTTTTTGGATCAACTTGAATTCCTTCAGAGGAGAGATAATGTCCCAAAAATATACCTTTAGACATCATCATGTAGTAATTTTCATTTCTCAAAGATAATTTATGTTATTTTCATATTTTCAAAACTTTGTCCAAATTTTTCATAGCTTCCTCAAAAATACTACCATGTACTATGAATTCAATCATGTAGATTTCGATCGGTCATTTTTCAATTCTCGAAAATATGCTCAAGATTGCTCTCTAGAATGTAACAGTGCATTACACAAGCCAAATGGAAGAAATGAATAAGAAAATGTTCCCCATGGGCATGTGAAGGTATTTTTTCTTGGTCCTCTAGTGCAATCTAAATTTTATTATAGCCACTATATCCATCAAGAAAAGAGAAATACTTTTTACCAACCAAAGTATCAAGTACCTGATCAATGAAAGGTAATGGGAAATGATCCTTCTTTGTTGCTGCATTCAACTCCTGTAATCTACACATATCCTCCATTTTCCATTATTATTTGGCACAATGACAAGAGGTGACACCCAATCGATTGTCGATATGGGATGTATAAATCCAATGTCAAGTAACTTCTTCAATTCTCCTTTTATGATCTCTCCCCACCATTGGGTTCATTATCCTTTGTGGCTACCTAATTGGTTTACAAATTTCCTTGATATAAATCTTATGAGTGCAAATCTTAGGATGAATTCCATGCATGTCACCATAATCCCATGCAAACGTTACTTTATGTTTTTACGAAGAGCAATCAACAATTGCTCTTGTTGCATACTTAGCATCTTGTTTACATTAAGTGGCCTTCCTGGAGTTATTTCCACTTGTTTGGAGAGATCAACTATTGAATATACATTTCTGCTAATAGAATTTAGTATACAATCATGGGGAAGAAGTTGATGAAGAATACAATCCTTACCTAGAATATCCATGGTTCTTTGTTGCGGTAGAACTTGGTTTAAGGGGCATTTTAAACACCTTAACTAGTATCCACTTATTCATTTCTTCCATAGTTATTTTGTAAGACATTAGAGAGAACAACATCTTCTTCTTATCCTTCAATTATATAATATTTCTCTAGCATCATGAGCTATTGTATAGAGTTCTGATTTGATTTTGGTTCTTCTACCCAAATTGTTTGATCTTCATCATTCAATGGTTAGGTAGGAGGATAAAGCATGAGATTCTTAGTACCACTTCCATTAGAAATAATCATGTTGTCGACCTACAACCTATGAATATATCAATAGTGGCCAACCATGGTCTTCCTAGAATAATAGGATATCCTCCTAAACTTGCTTTTGGTTGAAGGACAATAAATTTAATAGGGTATTCCCAAGAGTCTACCACCACAACTATGTCCTCAAGGACTCCTTCAAGTCTCACTTTGTTGATCTATTTGCAAGTTGTAAGACTGTAGTTGTTGGCCTTAGTCCTTCTAATTTTAGATCATCCATAATTTTATTGGTCATGAAGTTAATGGTTGCCCTAAATCAATCAAGTATTCTTTATTGGCATGTCATTGATTGTAACATTTACCAAAGGACTACTTGGATCTATATACTTTAGTAAAATTGAATTCCCAAGCATGATATCAGCCAATTGTCCAATAACTTGTACAATGGATGGATCCTTTATTTTTCTACCTAGTTTTTAATGCATAGATCCTTAACCAATTTTTTTAGATGGGCACATCCTTGATGGCTTGAATAAGTGGAATTTTGACACAAATTTCATTCAGTTGATTGAAAAATAAGAATCGATTTTGATTCGAGGCTAGTCTTCTTTTCCTGTAATATCTATGGAAATGGTGGTTCATCATCTTGCATTCTACCCTTTTGTAACTCTATTTAGGTTTCTACGAATCAACTTGCAACATATCCTAACTCTATTATGGATCAATCTACAAAAATGTGGTTCATCTACAATCTCTATAATAGTAGGATTACTTGGTGGAGGAATTTTTCTTCCTGAGAAAAGATGGATGTTATTAACATCAACTGAATAAGTAGGGTATTGAGATGATTCAATCGTGTAGGTTAATGGTGAGAAGATTTATTGTTAGGGTTAGGTTTGGTTGAGCTGGTAGTTAGGTAGCCTTTTTTTTGAGTGTAACATTCCCATTTTAAGACTTTAGAAACAAGGGAATTTTTTTTTAAATAATGTTCTCTATTCTAAATTTCATAATTTAGAACACACATTCTTTATCAACCATTCATATAACAGATAACCATATGTAGCTGTAATGACTCAGTGTGCTACCAATCTATTCATTTCATGACTCGGTAAACTACCAATCTATTCATGTTTAACATTAAGTATTGAATACTTATCCGTATACTACGTATACTTGGTTCTCTTTCCCTATTCAAGGTATTGAGTGATCTGTCTAAGGAACCTATCTGAATAATTGTTACCAATATTCATCTACATCACGAACCTTAGACTAGGTGACATAGGACAACGCAACCAACAACTTGCGATACTTTGGCCAAAGATTTCTAACATACTATACGTATTACTATTCCTTGACGGCATACTCATCAATCCGAATACATCCTTCACCCCACTCTATTATTATCTAGAATGTTCTTTACTGACTCACATCAATCCACTTGCCCGAGGTTTAACCCTAGTTCGTGTTAACAACATGTGTTATGATAAGGGGAAGCTCACTAAGACTTAGGGTAAGTTGGCATACTGGGTCAACCTAAGTCAACCCCGTGTGTGCCAAGGTATCCTGAGTTTTAGAGGGCTACCCCATATCTTAAAACATGTTTCTAACTTGACCTAGAGAAAAAATAAGATCAAGTCTAATTCATGTAGATATGGATGATCAATGCCGAAGGGTGTTGCCACATGCCATCCGCATCATTCTATCCTCGAAAATATCCTAATCTTCTGAAGGTACAGCCCTGCGCTGGCATGTGTGTGCCAGACATCCTACTAAACAGCCTCATCGAGATGTACATACCCCAAGGAATTTATTAATAATTTAATTAATTTGGATTATTCAAAACAGATTTCAGCAACTTTGCCTAACCCTAATCCAACACTCCTTAAGTTCTTTTCTAAATTGATTCATTTAGCCCATTAAGAACTTTGTTATATTCATTTCCACTTTTAATGTTTGAATACATAGTTAAACTGTCAATTAAGTGTAACTGCATAGTGTTATAATATGTCTTATGTAAAAAGTACAATAACTTTTTAGAAAGTTCAACGCTAAAATATATCCAAAATAAAGTAGTCTTCATAACAAATGAAGTCTGATAAATTGAAGTCATGATACCAAACCTTTGTGGTTTATGAACATTTATGAAAGATGAAGAGTCTTTCACTATATGTAAGGCATTAGGGTTTATTCTACCCAATGACCACATTTTTCAATGTATGTTCATCCTACTTTGTATTACTATGTTATATAGTTTAAATAACAAATATCATATTCTACAACTTTACAAGTTGCATCACAAGTAGGGAGATTGAACTAAATCCCTTGATCCAATCTTATTAAAATTTAGCCATTTAACATATAAATAATATGAAGATTAACAACAAGATAGAGCCCATCTCTTTCATACAAATACAAAATAATTTACACAACCAATACAGGTAATCTCACAACTTTCAATTTATCTTTATAACCATTACATTTACAAGACTTATGCATTTAGGTATACTACATAACAACCGTCTTAATTATAAAATAATACTACTTTTCTTTTCCAATACAATCTCAAGAATGAATCAGAGTTCTTCACAAGAATTAGACTTAAATCAGCCAATGCATCATATAAGTTTTGCCTTCTTTATCACTTACGAAGTCCATCTGCAAAATTTCTAGCACGGGTCAGTTCAATGAACTGAGCATGATAAGCACTAAGCCTTAAAAAGAAGTGCATTCCAATAATTGTTCCATTAAAACAACTCTACTTTAATGAGACAATTATTACATCAAATAATCAATATATCAAAAGCAATGAAAAAGAAGTACATTATAAACAATTGATTTCACTTCCAAGAGAAGGACATAATATAATCTACCATATCAACCTTACAAAATAGAGTCTAATTGATTCAATCAATTATCCTAAGACAAAGAACATGTCATAGCATCTCATTGTTCCCAATCTTTCATAAAAGAAAACAACATTTATCTTTGCTTCAAGCTAAAAGAAGAGTTTAATGCATGGTTCAGATTAGGATGACTCATCTATCTCCTAAACAAAAGAAGAAGAAGAACCATTACAACTATGCCCAAACACAACACATCCAAGAAACAGAATAGATTCAAAACATGATTTAACTGTTTCTTTCAAAAGACAATTACCTTAAAATTTAACAATTGAGATATTCATCAGAACAAAATTTCATCTTAATCTAAGAAGGAATAGAGAATCAATCGATCTACCTGCAAGTTTAAATCTACTTCCAAAATAGAATTTAACTTTTAAATATCTGAAACAACGTTCAAAGATCAAGGTAGACTCATACAGAGTTACTCTCTACTCTAGATCATCCAAGAAGAATTCTAAAAAGATAGTGTGCAAGAGACAACTCACTCATCTCAAACCCAACAAGTAAAGTCTTGTCAAACAACAGTCTGCCAAACAAGCTGACATTTATAGTTCAATAAAACCAAATAATATAATCTCTTCCAACATCATTTCTACAAATGATTTTGTAAAGGAAGACCAAACAACTCATAAAGAAATCTCTAAATAAAAAGAGAATCAAAACAGAAAAGTTCAACCAATGATCAATCCAGTAGTAAGAAAGCACACTGCCATATTTCTTATACTTCTTTTCTTTCAAAGAGTACGAGTTTCTATTCCATACATAGGATGAAATAAAAATAGCAGTCCAAAAACACAGTCGGTTCTAAAGGAATCACATTCCTTTCCTATATAAAGTATCAAGGTGTATTCATAGTATTCATGAAGAGATAGAAAAATGACCGATCAGAAATTTTAACATGATCAGAGGTATCAACAACTCAGATTGAGATCCCATAGTCAGATTTCATTTTTGCATTACAAAAAGAATAACCAGTTCTTGATTCAATAAAAATTATAATACAAAAACTATTAGAACAGAGTCAAATAATCCCTCCATAACCGTACAGAGTACTAATTTATCAAGTTCTTCTCATAAACAAAACCCAGAGTCTATTCTAAGAGATCTGAAGATACAAGTTTCCACGGAACAGAGAGGAAAAGAATACCCTCAATTAAACGCCATTGATATCTCAGAAAAGAAGAAACAGTTCTTAAAATGAATTAACAAATATATTCATCAAATGAGGACATTTTCCATCAAGATCTCTAAGAGTTTCCCAACAACTCAACCAATTATTCTCCCAATTTTCTTTGAGCAAAAACTCGACAAAAGAGTTGTAAGTTTTAAACATTTATTACAAGTAGAACACAACTCCAAAGTTCTAGAACAGAGTCGACACAAGTCCTAACAAATTTCAGAACTATACAAATAACCAAATATGAATGTGATGAAAAACACAAACCTCCATTAACAGTTTGAAATTCCACTAAATAAAACATGGGTACAGAGCCACATACGGCTTCAACTACAGTCCCGATTTATCCAAAAATACAAACACTGGTTCATAGCGACAAGTGGCTCCAACAAGAGTTTGTATCAAAACACGAAGCCCAAATACTAGTCCTTACGGCCTCAAGGTTCCTACAAAGTTCATAACCTACACAAGTAATAGAATACGAGTGCTTTGTAAATTACTAATCTACAATAACAGTTCCAAATTTCTCAAAAGAATATAAAACACAGTATGAATAACCCAATATTATCTCTCAACGGACTCAAGTTTCACCCAAAGTTTGAGCCCAAAAATGAGTAATAACATTCAAATACCATGTACATTATGAACTGACAGTAACAGTTTAGATTATCACAAGGAACTAAGATACAAGCACCAAGCTTTATATGGGCTTTGACAACAGTCCAGAGATATACAAGATTCCAACATGATTCAGAACAACAAGAACCTCTATCAATAGTTCTCAACAAACACAAAACCAGAACCAAGTTCCAAACCAAAAACAAGCTCAAATAAAGGTTCAACAAAACATGAGCTCAACACAAGCTAAAAATAAACCCGTATACAGGCTCTAGTCCATGCAAAATGAGCTCAATGAAGTTCCGACAAGATTCAAGTTTTCCCCAAACACAGAACCATAATAATAGAAATGATGGTTATCTTAACAGATCACTTCCATTTCCAGTTCCAAAACGAAAAGTCAAGAAATAGAAAAATGTTTTGCATGCATTATCTTTTTAAAGAACTATATATGGTAAGTTTCCAAACAGAACATCATTTACCAAGGATTCAAAACCAATATAACAAGATTTAATAAACCCAACAAGCCAATAACCAGATAAGATAAGAAATCCAAGAATCTCAAAAGAGCAGACTTGTTTTAATGAGACATTTATAAGA
Source organism: Taxus wallichiana var. yunnanensis (assembly GCA_018340775.1). NCBI lineage: Eukaryota > Viridiplantae > Streptophyta > Pinopsida > Cupressales > Taxaceae > Taxus > Taxus wallichiana. The sequence goes on along the minus strand of CM031237.1, from coordinate 720,296,612 downwards.
AAGCAAGAGATCTTAAAGTTTAGAGCCTATCATGCCTGATAGCGCTTCTGTCAAATCGAAAAGAACCTCCAGCCAAGCTCAAAACTTCTCCTCTTCTCCATGAAAAATCAAATAACAATGTTCTTTTTCCACAATGCCTCCTATATATTCCACGAACTGAAAATAGGTTTAAAACCTCAAAAATAGCCATTAAGTGTAGTTCAATCTGCTGGTTCAAAAACCAAAGAGCATGCAGAGAAAAAATCACGAAGTATGCAAAGTGAAACAACCACATTCCAACCCATTTGCATGCCTTCCAAGGTAGTTTGAGCATGAAAACCAAAAACAATTAATTCCATTAATTCTGATTTTCCCGCCTAACCTTCCTTGCCACCACCTTTCATGTTTAGCGATTGCCAAATCAAATTTAACAAGGAATTCCATTTTAGTGGAGTCTCCACCTAAGCCTCCGCCAAGTTCACTAACCCCTACCAAAGTTGGCAGTACCTCTATGCAATTAAAACCTTATCAACAAATTTAATGCCTTGGAACCATCGCCTATAATACATGCGACCACCAATTCCCCTTCATGCCCATTAGTTTAGGGTAGACATAGTTGCTTAGGTTAGATCTTAGGTTAGCTTAGGATAGGTAACCTTAGGATATAACCCAATCAATAGATAACCACCTTAGGTAGTTCCCAAATAGGTTAGATTAATTCCAACACAATAGTTTTTAGGCATTAGGTTAGATCATCTCACAACCATATAGCATTAGGTTTTAGGATAATTTAAATAACCTAGAATCCTCTCCAAAATCCTTTAGTTCAAAGCTTAGGTTAGGATAAATTCAATTAATTAACATAGTTAGGTAATAAATATATATATTCTTACCTAGCTTAGGATTCTGTAGGATAGTCCCTTTTGTTTTAGGAACCAGAATGTTTCCCAAGCCATGTATAGGCTATAGTTTGTTTGCGTCAACATTGTCCTACCACAATCAAACTGAAAAGATCCAAGCACAACATATGACTGAATAGAACATGTTCACACAACAATCAAAGAACTTGTAACCAACAAAGTTCAGTCATATGTCTATTAATTCTTGGAATGTCGATTTACCATTCATTCAATAGAGCAGATTTTAAAACATTCCTTGGATCACTAAAATTGATCCAAGGATGAGTTAGATTAATAGATAAGTTCACAACTCTTAAACTAGATTGCAACCCACCTACAAGAAATGAAAAATGGATTCAAAGAAGCCATTCCAATTCAGTCAAAGGATCTTAAGAATAGAAGATGATTTATCCATTTCAAGCATGATCTCCAAAAATCAAAAGAACATATCTTTATAAGGAAAAATCACATGTCAACACTTGAAATGTAAAGGAGGAAAATAACAACTATCAAGGGTGTTACATTGAGAGCCAAAATGGGGGTTTGACATTAGAACTTGGTGTTGTGGATAAGGAGGTTACTAGTAAGATTGTTGGTAATTAGGAGGTGGGTTATTCCATTGCTTCCCTCCTCTCCAAGGTTGTTTCCATGATTGAGGGGTTTTTTCCATTGTTGTTTCCTAAAATAAAGGTTTCCATTACTATTGGTATTGGCTAGGGTATAGAGCCCAACCTTGTTGAGTATTATCCCAAGGTAGGGTTACATATATGGATTACTAGCCCAATTTTGAAAATATGGCATATGATCTTGTGGCATACCTCCTTGTCTTGGTGGCCATGGATTTATTTGAGCAACATAGAAGACTTGTCCATCCTCTGTTTCTATCATCTTGAATTCTCGATGAAGCCTCCTTTCTTTTGCAATGTTGTCAATCCCCTACATCTATAATCAACTTTATTTCTTCTGCATGCATGGAAAAATTCTATAAGTGTTGCCTCTGCATCTTCTCTCTTCTTCTTAGCATGTAAAGCATCAAGATAGTTGGCCATATCATTAACTATCTCTTGTTTCATGTTATTGAACATGTTCACAATCTCTAATTTGGATGTCTCTAATTATTTTGGTAGTTGATCCACCCTTTGATCTAGAAATTGTTATCATCTTCATAGTTACTCTGGATTAATTCCTGCATGCTTCAAAAATTTCCTCAAAGGTATCTTTTGAGCTATCTTCAACTCTATCAGTCCAAAGCATCCACACAACCATGGTTTCATACAAAATTTCTACATTTTCATCAACTCTACCGTGGTTTTTGCATCTATAAAATTCAAAGTAACCAATGTTGTTAGGCTCAATCTTATAGATCCCATACCCTTTATGTCAAGAATAATCCATTCTTCATCATTCATCAAATATGGTTGTGCATGCTCATCCAACAATAAGTATAGTTCCTTCGATATAGATAATCCTCCACCTACATCTTCCATAGTTGATAATTATGACCGTAAAATTCTCCACTCTATATTTGATATCTTCGCCATTGTTGACTCAATCAAAAACCCTCGTGAGTAAATCCTATCAACACGCAAAACCTCCAAACAAATCTCTCGATACCATTTGTTGGGGTTATCCATATAACAATGTTCCACGATCTAAAATTAGATAAAGCATACAAGCAATGAATGCAGAAATAAACCAGAAGATAAAATAAACAAGAGAAAGATAACACCAAATTTAACATGGTTCACCCAGTGTGGGCTACATCCATCAAGAAACGGCCAATATTATTATTCGATGCTTTATAAAGTAAATACAATGAATATCTTCCATCTTCTAATAGCTCACAGGGATGTTCAATGTTTTTCCCTCACTCGCTTTCTTTCTTGCTCATCAAGGAAAATCTCATACAAAAAATTGTTTCTTACTTGCTTACATACCCGCATACAATGCTTACATGAATTTATAACTATTATGGGCAACTAACTATGCTTTTACAATCAAGAAATCAACTTTAAATCAAAATCTTATTCTAATTCTTGGCCAAAAAATAAAATATTTTCACACAAGTCGACCGACGTTGGTTTCTTCCTGCAACCCCTGACCGATGTTGGTTGTTACCTTACCGATGTCGGTCAGCCCTGACCAATGTCGATCACTGTGTAGTCTAGAAACATTGTAAAAACAAGCTTTCTGTGAAGCAATTAAGCTCCAAACTCAACAATCTTCCACTTTTAGATCAATTGTTTCACTGTAGTGTACAACACCATCCTTGGATCCTTTTCCTTGGCCCGTTTCTTCCTCTTCAATTCTCAAAGTCAAAGACCAACAAAAGTGGAGTGAAGTTCCATCTTATCCTTTTCCAACGGCTTCGTCATCATATCCACAAGGTTCTCATCTATATGGATTTTTTCAATTTTGATTGTCCCTCCTCTAATACTGACGTATGAAGTGATATCTCAACTAAATGTGTTTCATTCTCGAATGAAACGTTGAGTTCTTTGTCATATAGGTCATGCTCTAACCATCACTATATAATCTACAACTATCTTTGCTCTCCTTACCCAAATTTTCCATGAACTCTTCATCCATATCAACTCCTTGCTAACTTCTCTAACTACAACATACTCTACCTCTATAGTAACAAAGAAACAACCTTCTCGCATCTCAAATCTAACTAACTGACATTCCACCTACTATGAAAACATATCTAGTGGTGCTCCTCCTAACATCCAAATCTCTATCCATATCCGAATCAACATAGCCACGTAAAGAAGTATCTGACCCTCCATAGCATAACTCCATATTGAATGTCTCTCTCAAATACCTGAGAATCCATTTTATTTCTTTCCAATGTTCTTTATCCTGGATTTACCATAAACCCGCTCACAACTCCCACTACCTATGTAATTTCCGGTCCAGTACAAACCATGACATACATAAGACTTCCTACTGCTAAAGCATAAGGAACACATGCCATGTACTCAACCTCCTCATGTGATGTAGGAAACTGACCTTTTCTCAATTTGAAGTGTCCATACATAGGTGTACTAATAGGTTTTGAATTTTGCATGTTAAACCTTTCCAACACCTTATTGATATAAGCCTCCTAAGACAAATAAAACTTCTTGTTTTTCTCATCTCGGTGAATTTTCATGTCAAGGATTTTCTTTGTAGCTACTAAATCCTTCATTGCAAATGTGTGAGATAGATTTTCTTTAAGCTCACCAATGTCCTACATACTAGATCCTGTAATCAACATATCATCCACATATAGTAACAAAATAACATAGCTCCCATTTTCAAGCTTCTTGAAATAAACACAATGGTCAGATTCACATCTCATATAACCATGCTCATGCATAAAACTACCAAATCTCAAATACCATTTCCTTGGAGCTTGCTTGAGCCCATATAGGCTCTTTTAAAATCTGCACACAAGTTTATCCTTACCCCTGACTTCGTAACCAAGCAAGCTTCTTGCATATAAATCTCTTCCTCCAAATCACCATGAAGGAAAGTCATCTTAACATCAAGTTGTTCTAAATGCAAATCCTCTACTGCAACCAAACTTAGAATAGTATGAATAGAATTCATCTTAACTATAGGAGAAAAAATATCATCAAATTCAATACATGTTTTCGTGAAAATCCCTTTACCACAAGCCTTGCCTTGTACCTTTTCAGTCCACCCTCTTCTTCCTTGATCCTATAAACCCATTTATTTTACAGTGCTCTCATACCTGCTAGTAACTTGACCAAATCCCATGTCTGATTCTATTCCAAGGATTCCATCTCCTCATCCATGTCATGCTCCCACTACTCATGGGTATCCACTTGCATTGCTTCTTCAAAGCTTTCTGGTTCACCACTATCAGTCAATAATAAATAATATAAGGAAGGTGAAAATCTCTCTGGAGGTCTACTTACTATTTGTGAGCTTCTGACTGAGATATGGGGTGTCGGGGCTCAATCTGTGTCTGTTGCACATTCTTGTCAATCTCTTCCGATGATGATGTCGGTCACCATCTATCAATCGTGGTTCTCAGAATCGATTATGGTTCCTCTATTTGATTACCGGTCATGGTTTCTTGACTGACGTCGGTTATAGGATTACTAACACAAGTTCCTTTAGGTGTCTATCTTGTACTCAATCCTGCTGATCAATACCAGTTTCCCTGACTGGCACCGACTTCTATAGAACCGACGCCGGTGTTTTTAGATGTCTGTTTCAAATCCAAAAGTTGATTTTACTTCAAAATCTCATCAACTTGTTCATGTTTAGGCACCAAAACTTGATCCCTATACATTCTTTTTTCATTCCAATCAACATCATGACTCCTAACAATCTTATAATCTTCTAAATCCCAAAAATGATATCTAAAATCACTAGAGCCATAACCAATGAAAGTACATATCTTAGATTTAGCATCCAACTTCTTCCTATTTTCCCTATCAACATGCAAAAATCTTCTAAGCTAAAAACTCTAAGAAAAGAAAGATCTACCTCTTTTCCAGACCAAGCTTCTTCTAGTATTCCACCATCCAGTGTTGTTGAAGGTCCACGGTTGATCAAGTACATTATTGTATCCATTTCTTCTGCCTAAAACTTCAAAGGAAAACTAACATGTATCCTCATGCTTCTAACACATTTGATGATTGTCTTGTTTATTATTTCAGCAACACTATTCTCCTAAGGTGTTCCAAGAACCGTCCTATCTCTACATATTCCATTCACTAAACAATAATCATTGAAAGCCTTGTTGCAGTACTCACCACCATTTTCAGATCTAAGGCACTTTAACTTTAAGTTTTTTTCATTTTCCATAAGAGCTTTCCACCTTTTAAAAGTCTCAAAAACATCATATTTACGCTTAATACAATAAATTCATACCTTTCTTGTGGCATCATCAATGAAAGTCACATAATATTGGGATCCTCCAATAGAAGCTACCTGGTTGCTCCCCACACATCTGAGTGTACAAGCTCCAATTTATGCTCCTTTGTTGACCCAACCTTGAGAAATATCACTTTCTTCTACTTTCCAAATATGCAATACTAACATAATTCAAGATCTAACTATTTCAAATCCAATAACTTACCCTTAGCCTTTAAGATCTACATTCCTTTTTCACTCATATAGCCTAGCTAATTATGGCACATGTTTGCATATGAATCTATAGTAGATAGCACAGAAAATAAATCAGTAACACAAGTAGATAGATATAAATTTCCTACCTTCTTGCCTCTTACCACAACAAGGGCTCCCTTAGTAACCTTCCAAGAATCGGTTGTGAATGTAACCACACATCCAGATTCACCTAGTTGCCTTACAAATATTAGATTTCTCTTGAGGCTTGGCACATGCCTCACATCTTTCAATACCCATGGATTTCCATTCTACAACTTTAGATGAACATCACCTTTACTAGTAATATTGCATGGCTCATCATCTCCTAAATAAACATGTCCAAAATCACCTTGAACATAATTTTTGAAATAACCCTTATTAGGGGTAGCATGGAAAGAAGCTCCAAAATCTAAAACCCAAGATTCTAATTTATTATCCAAGGAGAGAATAAGGGCATCTTGCTTTACCTTTTCACTTGTAATGTTTTCCTCTTTATCTTTTTCTTTACCTTTTTCTAGTAGATTCTCTTTGTTTTCCTTGACCAACACTCCTTCTTTACGTGTCCTCTCTTTCCACAATTCTAGCAAAAGTAAATCTCTAAACCTGGATCTAGATCTGTCATTCCTTGACTTTGATTTCCCATTCTTCTTGCTCTTTGATGATCTCTCCTTAGATCTTCCCATGCTTTCTACATTTAAAGCATTTCCAAATGATGCTTCTCCTAAACTTTTCCTATGTATTTCCTCATTAAGGATTACACTAACCACATCATCAAACTTCAAACCATTAGAAGTAGATGATGTATTACTAATAGCCATTACCAAGTTATCCCAACTATCTGGCAAAGAACATAAGAATAAAAGTGCTTTCACTTCATCATCAAATGGAATTTCTACCAATTTTAATTGATTTACAATAGACCGAAATCATTCAAATGGTTAGATACAGATCCACCTTCTTGCATCTTAGAATTAAACAATTTCTTCATCAAATAAACCTTATTCAAAGCACTAGGAGTTTCATAAAAATTTGCTAAATATTTCATCAACTCTATCATGGTTTTTGCATCTGTAAAATTCAAAGCCACCGATGTTGTCAAGCTCAATCTTATAGATCCTAAAGCCTTTCTATCAAGAACCTTCCATTCTTCATCAGTCATTGAATCGATTGTGCATGCTCATCCAACGGTAAGTATAGATCCTTTTGATATAGATAATCCTCCACCTGCATCTTCCATAGTTGATAATTATGACCATCAAATTTTTCCACTCTATATTTGTTATCTTCTTCCATTGTTGTGCTCCCACTCAATCAGAAAACCCTCTATGAGTAAATCTTGTCAACACACAAAACCTCTAAACAAAGCTCTGATACTAGTTGTTGGGGTTAACCATATAATAGTGTTGCATAGATATAAAATCAGATAAATCATACAAGAAATGAACGTGGAAATAAACCATAAAATAAAATAAACAAGAGAAAGATAACAACATGATTTAACGTGGTTCACCTAGTGTGGGCTACGTCCACCAAGAAATGGCCAATATTATTATTTAGTGCTTTATAGAGGAAATACAATGAAGATATTCCATCTTCCAACACCTCACAAGATGTTCAATGTTTTTCCCTCACTCAGCTACTCTTTCTTGCTCACCAAGGAAACTCTCATACAAATAATTGCTTCTTACTTTCTTACATACCCTCATACAATGCTTACATGCATTTATAACTATTATGGGCAACTAACTATGATTTTACAATCAATAAATCAAATTTAAAGCAAAAACATTATTCTAATTCTCAGCCAAAAAATAAAATATTGTTGTGCGGGTTGATTGATGTTGGTTCCTCCTTATGACCCCTGACCGATGCTAGTTGTTTCCTAATTGATGTCGGTCATTGTGTAGTCCAAAACATTGTAAAAGCAAGCTTTCTGTGAAGCAATTAATCTCCACACTCAACAAAATGGTGGTGAAAATTAACTTGCAACAATTAATATGTTGTTCACTAATTCAAATTCATTTAATCATCAAACCAAGGGACGTAAACTTTCAATAATTCTAGTGTTGTATGCATAGTTACAAAGCATTTAGGAGGTATGGAAAGAAATAGTTGTCACTACTATACTAAAAATAACAATTCTTGAAACAAAACTTAGAACTGAAAGTAAATGGATTTTAACACTATGACTAAAAAAAGTTGTAAATTAGAATGCATATAAAGGAATCAATTACTTTTTAATATACTGTGAATAAAACAAAGCAATAGAGCTATTGAGGGGTTTAGTAAACCACAAGTGGGCCCTACCTTGGGCATTAATCCCTCCTAAAGATTGTAACTAAAAGCTACTAAATAGAACTCAAATTCTTTATTGAATTGTAATGAATATTATATCTGGAACAAAAGAACTTTTGTATATGTGTATTCTCTATTCTCTAATTATCTCTCTCTAGATAGATTTCCAGCATTTTCCTCTTTCACTTATACTCCTCAATTACAAAAAAATGTGAGAAGAAGAGTTCAACTAGGATTTCAAATAGACTAAGTAAAATATATTCGATGAAACAAGTGGAAGATCTCAAATAGAACAACAAGAATTTAAACACATGCAATAGAACTAATTAATAAGTGTCCAAATATCAAACACATAACTCAAGTAACTAATAAGTTCCTTAAATCATGTGTTTAACTAATCAATCAGTTCTTTAGTGAGTTGTAATGAATAATCAGATATATTGTTGAGTTATTTTTATTCTCGTGTTCCAGTTGTTACTTCCTCTCCAATGACACATACAAGCTTGGAGTGTCATCCTTCACGTTCCAAGAGATCTTCATAATCACGGCTCCTTTGTTGTAGGTGATCTTCTTTGGCTATGGATGGGATGTTGTAGATAGGTCCCTTGGTTGTAGATGATTCCCTTTGGCTGCGAACGAGTTGTTGTGGATGGTTCATTTACTGCATACAGGTTTCTTCATATAACACGTTACTCAAAAACAAGAGTGGCATCACACAAAACATCGTTTAAACAACTTATTACAGCCATAATAATAAATGCATACTCAAAATACAATGAAATAAAGATAACTAGTCATAATTATATTAAGCAATATTCATGTTATGATGATAATGTTTAGTGGTATCTAGGAAATACAAGGACATAGCTTTGATGGATTAACAAAATACAGATGATGAGTTGTTTAAAAAGGGTTTAAAAGGAGATTTTCACAACTCATCATTGTCCAAGGCTATTTGAAGTGAAAAGATGATTGGAATATATTGAGCATGTAAACTTAATCAAATTGAAATAACACAAATCTGTTGTGATTATATGATCTATTATAAACTTATTGAAACCGGTAATAATAAGAGACAATACTTCTAACTCTATGACCGTGAAAATGGAAACATAGAGGAATGAAAATATATTTTGGATAAATGAAGCACATTAATATTGGAAGTAAAACAAATTAGAATAACTGAACAAGAAATAAATAAAACTTCCCTTCACATTGGAGAGGAGTGGCCCTTGTTCCTTCCCTTTGATTCGATTACTAATGTCTATTCAAGAAAACATAGTTTATTCCAAAAGTATTCTCTTTATTTATTAATAATTTAATTTACAATAATCTTATTATCTTTCTTAAAAGTCAAACCTCTTATTCTATAATGATCCCGACTTATATAGATTAGGCGAGTCATTTTTACATTAGGAATCAAAGTTTCCCCTTTTAAATATAATTTATTATATTAGATGCATTTGAAATACATGCAAGAATTAACTAAGCATATTTATAACATAATAATCATGAACGTGGTATTTTCATGAAAAATCTATAGACATTCTTATAGATTCCCATTCAAACTCGTCTTCTTGATGGAGGAGGAGTTCCATAAATGGTACTCAACCTGGGTTTGGCAATCTTCAAGAGTTATTCAAATTCAAAGTAATCACGTTCCTCGTGAAGTGAAGGATTACATGAAATTAAGATTGGTTATTTCTAGATAAATCTTTATTGCATTGATTGAACTATGTCAACTAGTCGAACTCCATGTTCAAAATAAGTGGTTGCTACCTAAGTAGATCGGGTTCCATGATGGATTTTGTGTTGAGAAGGTAATTCCATGAACTATGTGAATCTTGTGCTGATCATGTGATTCTCGCACTTGAATGAGTGAGTCTTATGTACATACAACTTCTTTTATATCCTTCCATTTACATATATTAGCACCATAAATAAATTTGTATCAACAAATAAAGAAATCATATGAAATATAGAAAATATCCAAGACACGTGCTCAAAATGCATATTTTACTCAAGGATAAGTTTCATTTATAATAAGACTACTATTAGTTTATATACAAGGTAAGATGGAAATAATATCAAAAATGGGGCTTGGAATATGGATTTCTAAAGACTCGTCAATCACCTGAGGGAACTATTAACTTATTGTGTGAATAAACTGATCTAATTTTCACATAAATGGATTAGAATAAAATATAGATGGATTATGTGATAGGGATGGGTGATGTGCAAAGGGATTCATTTAATAGAAGGAAGAATAAACGTGAAGGAAAGAACATCCATGTGTAGAAAACAAATTATTTTAATTTTTATAAGATATTGATTTTTTTGGTATTTTCAAATATGTTTTGTTGTTTTTGGATTTTTGGGTCTTATTTTTATGTCAAAACTTGATTTATGATTTTTGTAGGTGGGTTTATTTACACTAGGTGGTGTTGATTGTTTGTGTTATCTCGATTTGTAGATTTTGGACAAATTGGGATTGGGAGGTTTAACTTTAAGGTAATTTTGTACATCCAAGTTTATGTTAAAGCCTCTGGCGAGGTCTCTAGAAAGGATATCCTTTTCGAATCCCAAGATGTTGGTGAAGGTTTGGTCATTTTCAAAGAAATTAGATTATTTTTTATTTGTTTGACCCTATTTTAATTGTTAAAGGCAACCATAATATAGTTAGGTGGTTGGGATGATAGTTTTGATAAAATGATTTGTGGAAATGAGGTCATAAATAGATTGTGTTTTTATTTCAAGAAATTTGTTGTTGGTCATAAGTTTATAGCCTATCTTTGACACAAATGGGGTTGTGATGAAGGGGTATGGGTTTATGGATACCTTATTCATGGATGCCCATGTCTTTTCCTAGATGATTCATGATGGTGAACATACTTTTTGTGATAGGATGTGTATGGGATTTGTAGGATGATAAAGGTGGTCACCATGAAACTAGGAGCTAGGAGAGATTTTAGTTTTCTCATATGTTAGAAGGCCTGATTTGTGAAGGAGGATGTGTTATGTTTTTCATGGTTTTGGAGGTGTAAATTTAGGTGAGGAACAATATTTTGATGGTGGATGATGTTTGGGAAGAGGATTAGGATGTATCCTAAGTCGTGGATAAAGGTATATAAAGGCAATGTTCCCTTGATCGATGAGGTTTTGGAAATAAGACTTGAAACACATGCATCAATTGGTCAAATGCCTATTGGTGTAATGAAATTAAAAATAATGATTTATTCATACCATGATGGTTTTGGCATGTTTTCATATCATAGTTTGATTGGTGATGAGTGATCATGTTTGTGGTTTTAATTGATATAAAATGGTGGCAAAGGGTTTTCTTAAGGGGGAAAAGTGACTTTATTTCATTGTATGTTTAGGTTACCCTATAGGGAGAGTGGTATGAGGTATATGATTAGATTTTTATGGTTTAAGAGTTGGAAGTGTTTGGATTAGGAGTTATTTTCTATTGTTGAGGCTTGTGGGTCGATTAAATTATTGTCGCATGTGGGAAAAAGTAGGTGGTTGTAGTGTAGGACCCACATTGAATTGATTAGGATTAAGGGAAGAGGTGGATTGGTTAGGAATAGGGGAAAAAGTGGTATGGTTAGGATTAGGAGCTAAAGTGTATTTTTATCAGGTTATGATGGATTTGATCTTTTAGTGTGGGGCTAAAGATGCCAATTGTTGACTCACTTGTTGGACTTAATCACAAATGGGATGATTGCGAGGGAATTGTTGTGGGGATAAGATTGATTGGCCCTTGTCATCATTGATCTCAATGTAGGTAATTTTAGGATCATGATGATCCTCATTGGATTTCGGAGTTTATGTGCTAGAAGAAGGTGGATTTTGGATAAATGGATCCTTTGGATGAATGATTTTGGATAGTTGTGTGAGATCAAGTTTGGATCCTAGGTTAGTGACCTTAAGAAGGAGGACATATTTATTGTGGGAATGAAGAATTTTGGCTAATGTTGATGTAGTTAGTGTTTTTAGGTGCCGACTTATCATCCTTAATGGAACTAATTTGGTTAACAAGGTTTGAGATATCCCCTTATTAAGAAATGGATTAGTATGAGGTATTTGTTGGGATGATTTGGGGTATTTTAGGAGAAAATAAATGGGGTGAGGATCAAGAGTGTAAATATGATTTTTTGTGGATGATATTGATAAGATGATGAGTTTTGGAAGGTTAAAGGGCTAATGTAGGATGCAAGGTTTGTTATTTTTGATTAAGCTTTAGGATGGTGTTGAAGATATATTGATCAAGATCGTGATGGTATGGTTAAGTTAGATATCTAGTGGATGGGGAAATGTATTCACCAAAGGATGTACCAAATAGGTACGGTTTAGAATGTTTATTAAGAAGAAGGTGGGATCTATACATGAATGCCATTTTTTTATTTGGTTTTAATGATTAGATTAGAAGGGATAACATTTAGGATTGAAATATGGTTTGATTTGGATTTGGTATTTTTATTTGATGGATAAGATGATTGGATGGGATGGGATAAAATGATGTTGGATTAGTTTGATTTAGTTTTAATATGAGATGTAAAAACACATAAACCTCAACAAAATTCAAACAAAATAACACAAGCCATAAGACAAAAACCAACTCTAGAAGATGAGGGTGTACAACATGACTAATAACCTACCAATATACCGCACATACGGTGGTGATAGATTGGTATCCCAACCCTCACTGTAGACAACACATAGTGGGGTATATTTAAGAGTGTTTTACTCCCTACAATACTAATTGTTTGTGGATAATATGTATTAAAAGTAGGTTATAAACAATTTGTTAGGTGTCCTCTACATACCTTTTGGTAGGTGGGGCCCAAGTTTGTGTTACAAGGATGTTGTCTAAGGCCTCGGGATTGGAATGTGGAACCCCCTCACTTCACGTCACACTTAGAGTAGGTAAATACTTAGATAATAATGCTATTTTTCCATGAATTTATATAACCTTGTTATCATGAAAAATGTACAACATGAAAAATTGAAACTTTAAGCATGAAAACTAAGCCCATAGTGTAAAATCTTGCTTCCCGATCCCACTTTGAACCATCCTCTTGGAAAATTTATCTCCAATGGCACCATTATCTTGTAACTATATAATGTATTAATACATTTCTAAAGCATGCATCTATATTCAAGAAAGTGTGATGAATTTTATGTATGGATTCAACGAAGTTCATAAAAGACAAGTCCTCCCGAAGGCCTAAAAAGGCTAATTTTGATCATTCTAGAGCGAGTGTGCATCCTCTCCAAAAAATTATGAAATATTTAAAGTATCAAAAGGTGGTGTATGGGAGTCTTGAATATTTTTTAGGAAATTTTGGAATATTTAGGAAATAATTTATCATTAAGGAAAATCTACTCAACATCAAGTTTTCTAGGTGTAAGGAATAAACACCATAATTTTGAAACTTGAATTCTCTCGGATGATTATAGGATATCCATAAGGAGTTAGGAGGAAATTAAATATTAATTGAAATATACAGGAATTATCTACAAGGTGGGGATATCAATTTTTCTATAAGTCTTGAAGGTTTCATGAAGCATTTCAAAATAGTGCAATTTCCCTCTTTGCTCCAAAAATAATGGGTCTAAATTTTTTAGTTTCAGGAAAATTAAAGTATTTAAAGTAATTCCATTGATATTGAAATTTTATTTGGAGTAAAAATAATATAGGATTTGACTCCAAAACATTACTCTAATCCTCCATGGTGAAAAAGTAAATTCCTTATCTATTTCTCGGACATTCGGGAAAAATTGATTCCCCATAATATCCCAGCCGCACTTTTGACACTCTTGTGTCCCATATTTCCCCAATGTATAAAGGGGTCATGAGGGATACAAAATTTCAACCTCAACATACTCCCCATGTTGCACTTTTGTGCCCCATGTGTTCCAATTGTCCCAATTGTCCCGATGGTGCAATGGAGACAAGAGGTGCACAAAAGTGTGACCTCACTCCCCACCCAGGTCACAATATTTTGTCTCAATTGTCCCAATTTTCCCCAAGGAGACAAGGGGGATAAGAAAGTGTGACCCAAGCTTTTTTTATCTCTTGGACCCCTATATGACCTCACACACCCGTAGGTGCGTTTTCCTAGCCCCAAGACTTCATTCTCGGCCCTTCATCATATCCTCTCTCCCGCATGCTACTAATTTTCATGATCCTACTCCAAATCATAATTTTTGTCCTAATTTTCCCAATTATACCATATTCAAACTCACCGCAACCGGGTTCAAGGTACGATCGGTAGGGTGAGTTAAAACTTCATAAAACTCATTTAAACTCCTCACTCACAACACAGTTAACCATTTTTATGAAATGTGTTGTTTAAAAATAATCCAAACTCCATTAATTTCTGTCATTTCATAGCAAAAAAATGATATAAAAAAAAAAATTGATTCTACAAATATCCGACGAGGACGATCATCTTAAACTTGGAGTGAATGATCCTCAAAAATCTACTTTCATCGAAAACATTTCTTGCATAATGAGGTGGCTGATTTTTAGGGATATGAAGGACTGATTTTCCTCTCATAATTATTCCCTCTTCAAATAATTGTGAATTTCCTTAAAGCTTCGTGGGCAAAAATCCTTGAAACCTAGAGCCAACGATTCTCCAAAAATTGCATTCATCTAAGATGTTTCTTACATGATGGGGTAGCTAAGTTTTAGAGATATAAAGGAATGGGTTTTTCTTAGTATTCTTCCCCCTTTATGAAAATATCATTTTCCCACTCATCTAGACAAGGGAATCATCTAAAAATTAGAGTAGGGAAAACCGAGAATTTCATGATTTTTTTTGTTGCAACCAGACACATGTGAGTGCACTTACTAAAAATAGCATGTGTTTATAGTAGGTAATGTCTAAAAATAGTAATTTTTCAAAAGATTGTAATTCTTAGCATCCACATCCTCTTGAACTGGTAAGAAAAATTAGGAAGTGAAAATAATGAAAAATTGTTAAAAATAACAGTCTAGATAGGACCTACTAAAAATAATAAGTCCTAGAATTGAGCTCAGAAAGTTGTGGAAACTCCCATTTTGCTTATCTCATTAATTTTTCCATCTTTTCAAATCCAAGAAGGTGTTTCATGGCCTAAATAGGAAAGAAAAACCTCGTATGCTCTTTAAGCATCAATCCAGAGGTGATTTTGCAAGGCACGGTTTGATGCGAAGGGGTTGAATGGTCTAGATCATCCTAATTGTGGTAGAAGAGAGTCATCCTAAGTATGTTTCCATCATAAAGGAGACATCATTATCACTAACCCTCTCCCAAAGGTGAATATCATCATATGAATCACATAATGACGAGAAATGGATCAAAGTGAGTCATTGTGTGTGTGAAAGATAGTCACTTGGGTAGTGGGAGAAATTAGGAACATCATGAGGTTTGTAAATGATATGAAACATAAATAACTTCATTTCAAGTCATCAAAGGAATTATCATCATGAGCATGATGAGATAATCCCATTGTGAGTGATGATGGTAGTCACCTCAAGCAATGCATACCTTATGAAGTGTTCCTAAACATTTGATATGTTCTTCATAATGAGCTCACCTCTTGTAAATCATGGAAGTGGCATTCTCAATTGTTTCAACATAATGTAGAGATTAAGAAAATGGAACTCATTCTAAGATATTCCTTCAAGATCCATTCAAGCATCAATCATGTTATCTAGAGGAGGAAACCTATCTCCATGAGGAAAAATTGAGCAAGAGGGTGTTCAAACACCATAAGGATGTTTCCACTCATGGTTAGGAAAGTGAGTAGTGAAGAGGTCATCATGCTCATAAGTGAAGTGTGAGGCTCAAGGAGTGAGGAAGTGATCATCACATTTTGACTCTGTTATTGTGTCCAAATCTCTTCAAAGAATGAGTCGAATGAGGTAGTCAAGCCACCAATACATTCATGACCATCATATGTGAAGAATCAAGGAGTTATGTATTCCCTGGAGAGGCATATGAGTAGGAAGGTGAGGATTCTAGAATTAGAAATAAAAAGGGGATGATATTCATTTAGAGTACATTGTTTGTAAGAATGAGAAACCATCTCAGTTCCACCTACTGCAATTTACACAACAATATTCCTAAACTCTTATTCATCACCTGGTAATGTGATTACACCTTAAAGGAAGAATCATGTGCAATCACTTCATTTCAGTTCAATGGATGGCCATAGGGAAGGAATCCTATTCAAGGATTAATTCTTTATCTACAAAGTAAGGATCCATTTTGGTGAGTGAAAGACAAACATAAAAGGTTTTGAGCATCATATAATTGGTTTTTCATCACAAATGAGATTGTGAATGGCCTAGAGAAGTAATAAATTAATACTCACTATTGTTGCATAATCAGAAGAGATGATCATGTTCCCACCACAATGCAGATCTCACAATAATGTTTCTAAACACTTATGTGATGCTCTCAATTTTCCCATATCTCAAAGAAGAAGGATATTGTGATCACCATGCTTTAATCCAACAAGTTATCCATCGGAAAAGGCTTCATCTTCATCAGATTGGTCAACCCTCCTTTATCTCCCTTCATTATTCTCTCTCTATATTCTAATTTCTCACTAAAAATGCACTTTTTTCCTATTTCTTCATGTTCACTTAAGTTACCTTCCACATTAACATTGTAAGAGTCCTTTTCCACTAGTAAGTAATAGAGGCACTTTTGTATCTTAGGAATATGTAAGGTCACAAATGATGAAGGAAAGTGAAAAGTCATGTGGGGATATGAAAGGAAAATTTGTAATGTTATAAATTGGAATGGCTTCTCTATTCTAAAGGGTTGTAAATTATTGATTGATTGTATGTTGTTGATATTTACCTCGACTACATCAATCAATAAAAGTTGCATTTCTTCTATTTTATATGCTTATGTTCCTTTATTCTCTCTTTCTATTTTCCAACTTTGTAAACATGGTAATCTTGTAAAACCAAGAAAGGTATATGTGCCTTTGATGAATGAATCAATAGAATTTGGTTTCTATGATTTGTTCATATTATCATTTTTATCTTTTTATGTTCTTCTAATTTAATGTGTACCTACTTTGATTGATGTATGTGAATTTTATAAGCCTACTCGTAACATTAACCATCTCTCTCCTTATTTCCCTAACTCCCTTTTACCTCTCCTCGTAAAAATTCCCCCTTGTACATACTACAAGAATTTTTCCACATGTCTAGTGGAGTATTCATGTGTGATCCCCAACCTAACAAGCCACCCCACATATTTAGGTAGTTTACATTCAATAATGGGAGCCTACCCATACACAAGAAGGAGGGGATTACCCCTATGACCATTGGTGGAAACCAATAAGCTACAACATGAAAAATTATTTCACCAATAAACCTATTAGAATATGGGGTGTGTCTTAGTGCATTGTGATGAAATCCACGTCATAAGATGCCTAATTATTATGATAATTTTGTAAGAATGAAATCCATGTCATGTTACCCCTAGACAAAGAAAAAGATGGATTCTATGTTCTTTTTTATCTCTAAGATCACCAAAGGCGACATGAGGAGAGAGAATTCAAAACCTAGTTCTAACACACACACACACACACACACACACACACACACACACACACACACACACACACATAGGGAGAAAATAAGATACAATGATATGTAATATTTTAGAAAAAAATTACAATATATAATAAAAATATGATTTTTATACTAACTATTGGATTGATCGGTGCTAAAAATAGATAATTAGTAGTTTGGATGTAAGCTAATTATTTGGTAATTCTATCCAAAATAACACCCATACTATTTGGGAAACTTCATTTTATTCATAGAATTATGTGGCTTCAAAATAAGATCTGTGGAATGAAGGAACTTAGTGTTATACGAAATTAGAAAGCATAGTGCATCACAGGTTTTTTAAAGTCTGCACAACAAAGGAAAATTCACATAGTTATATGCCATGGAACAAGACAAAATGAGTCCCTCAACATTGTGAAGTAGAATAAAGGGGTTAAATATGGAAGGAATATGAAAATATCATGGGAGGAAATCCATGTAAGGTTGAAAGACCGTAGATTGAAGTGACAAAAAATCCGCTAAATAAAGAAAAATTTCATATCAAAGGAAACTCTAGGGAAAAATGAGTGATGGTCTATGGAACAAGGAAATTTTAAGCCATATAACAAAAGGGTTATACGTAAAAGAGTTAGACACCATGAAAATTTAGAAAATAAAAGGAATGATAATAAGATTCTTCTAAGTCACAAAGATTGCGGATGTCAATAGAACATCACATTCAATAAGTTGAAATAAATTCAACACAATAAATTTACAAAAATCTTTGTAAACAAAGAGAAACAATATCATATACTATATCTCATGGCAATGAGAAAGGGACTTTCTTATATAGGAAAGGATGATCAATCTAAGAACTAGTCAAGCCCATAGTCAAGCCATAAATCAAGGAAATAACTAGACAAGAAAGAACTGGTCAAGACCATAGATTAAAGAGAGAATGATACCTTATAACTAGATAATATCCTCCTAATATTTAAATAAGGTAAAATAAATATCCACACATAAGTGGGTGAGGATAAATAAAAATATAAGATAAATAAATTACCTAAGTGAACATGAGCTAAGGTAAACCTACTATAACACCCCTTCAAGTGAAGCTAGGGGCCCAAAATAAAAGTGGCATATCCATAATATGAGTCCTCTAAACAAAGATCGTTTATGTACTCATGTACAATATATCCATGACTAAATCTCGAACCAAAAGTAGGAAAGAAAATCATGTTAGAAGTAAGAGAAATAATAAGGAACATGTCTTCATGAACACCCCCAAAGGTAACTTCAAAACCCCAAACATGCCATGTAACTCATGGTAGAGAGGTGATGCAAAAGGATTTGTAAGGATGTTAGTCACATGTTGCTAAGTCGAGAATGTACTCTAAGAAAATAACTCAACCCTAAAGGTTTTGAAGAATGAATTGCATGTGAACCTCAATATTCTTGGTTATTGGTGCCCAACAAAGTTTCAAGTAATGTGAATTTCACTTTGGTTTTCACACCAAAGTACATGTTCGATGAATCCTATAGGAATCAAACTCTATCAATAAATGTCAAGCCAAATAATTTGTTGACTTTCCATAACCATTACCTTGTACTTTGTCGATGTAGATGAAATTGCAATATCATGTTGTTTCTTACACACCCAAGAAACTAGAGAAGAACCAAGTCAAAAAATATATCCACAATTGGATCACTTGTCATCAATATAACCAGCCCAATCTGAATCATTATATCAACCAAATGAGTATAACCTCTTGTGTAGTGTAGTACAAAGTGTGAAGTGCCCTACAGATATCACAAAATCCTTTTAATATCACGATAGTGGATACTATGAGGATAATGATCCAAGATACAAGCTCTCTACCGAAAAGGAAACATCAAGGTGAGTATTGTTCTAGTACATCGACTTCTAACCAACAAGTTACACAAGGTATGATCATAAAGAGGAGTGGTGCATGTGGAAGTAAGAGTAACCATAGATTGAAAAGGATATGGATATGAATTGAAATCGGGCATATAAAAATTACAAAGAAGATCATGGGTGTACTTTTGTTGACTCAAATGAATCCACTGAATCTAACTCGAGTAATATACAAACCAAGGAAATAATACAATAACTCAAGATCTATGTTATCAAATTACATGGAAAGATCCCACTAAATATTCTCAATATAAGAAGAAGAGCTACTAGTAAGTATCGGATCATCAACATCAAGAAAAGTATATGAATATACTCGCCAACATGTTGGAGATATATTATAGGATCGAGTGACAAAAATAAAACCATTAGATAAAATAAAAGAATCCATCTTCTCATACCAAGCTTTGAGGGCATGTTTGAGACCATAGAGAGACCTTTGGAGTCGAAAATAAGAGAAGATTCATGAACAAACCCACTATATTACTCCATGTAGATTTCCTCCTATAAATATCCATGTAAGAATGCACTCTTCACATCCATTTATTATATGAGAAACCCTGTGATATAGTAATAAAAGTATAAGGCATGTTTTATCCATCTTGGCAATTGGGTGAATTTTTTTGAGATTAATCAATACTTGTGAAACCCTTTGCAAAAAAACGGGCCTTATAGTTATCAATGGACCCATCAACTACGTATTGGGTTCAGTATACCCACTTACACCTAACCATATTTCTTCCCTTAGGAAGAGAGACTAGATCCCAAGTATTATTCTTCATCAAAAAGAATATTCATTTAACATCACATCATCCCACTCCTTTATCCCATGAACCTATGAAAATATTGTGGATCCTCGTAAATTTCCGACACAAATTTCCAAAACTTGTAGAATGTGCATGATGATTCCTAGTGGGTGGAAGATCATGTATGAAAGGTGTTTCTTCGAAACTATAGTGTAATCCCACTTAGGCATAGTGATAACATCAATGAGAATAGGATCCTCATCGAATCCATAACCTCCTTAGTTACCTCCTAAAATAAGGGATCTAAAAGATTATATACATAAGAAGTAGGCATAAAAGAAGATGAATAATAATTATGAGAGAAATACTCATCAAATTGAACATGTGTTCAAAAAATAACCTCATGGGTATCGGGATATAAAATTCAATAAGTTCTCATGTCCTCACAAATAGCCTACAAATATCAAGAGTGTACTTTTCTTATCCAAGGCTTTCCTAGTCTTTTTTGGCACAAAGGACCAATCATGGATCCCAAAGAATCGGAAAAAGAGACATTATGCTTAGTTTTGTACCAATCCTCCTCTGAGTCAAATGCTCAAGGGCTTTGTGTGGTGTGTAATTTTGAATGTAGTTAGCATAATTAACTACTTATGCCCAATATATAGGAGGTAAATCTCTAGAATACATCATGTAGTTAGCCATTTCCTTCAAAGTTTGGTTCTTACTTTCTGCTAAGCCATTTTTTGGAGTATGAAGAAAAAAATGTTGGTGAATAATACCATGAGTTGCCAGAAAACACTTTATTGAAGTACTCCCCCCTTTATTAGTATGAAGGTTATTTATACAAATAGAATATTGTTTCTTGACCAAATCCTTAAATAATTTGAAGTGTGAAAAAACAACACTTTTGTAGTTGAGAAAATAAATCCAAGTGTGCCTCAAGAAATTATATATAAATGTAAGTGCATACTTAGCTCCATTGAAAGAGGCGGTAGGAAAAAACATCAATTCACTATACATAACCTCAAGTGGTGAAGAATCTCTCTTGGACATACCCTTAGGAAATAGATCTTGGTGTTGCTTCCCTAATGCATAGCTAGGGTAAAATCTCTCAAGACAAGAAACTCTAGGAATACCATCAACCATACCACAAGTGCTCAACTCCTTCAAATATCTATAATTGAGATGTCCAAATCGTCATGCCAAAGCTTGCTTATTGAATTTTCATGAGAAACCAATCATGTCCTTATGGAGGAAGTGTCTTCAAAACCCTCTAAGTGATATAGTCTATAAATATGATCAAAAATACCCTAAGAAACAATGAAATAAGGCTCCAACAAGGTTCTTACTTCTACTCCTTGTGGTGTAAAATTCATTGTCTTGCCTTGAACAAAATGACAAATTTGATATACAAAAATTAAATTTGTAGTGATGTTAGAAACATATAGTGCATCATGAATGCTTCCACCATCAAGGTGTATGTCACCTTTTCCCTTAAAAAAGAAAGGAATGATCTCCAACTTTAATTTTTGAAGTAGAAATTGATCCTAGAGATACAAAATACTCCTTAGAATAAGTCATGTGATGAGAAGAACCATAATCTATAACCCAACTATCTACAATTATTGACTGAGATCTCCAAACAACATTAAGTGCTTTTCCATGCTCATTAGAAGGAGGTGGAGTGGAGATAGAAATCTTGTGTTTTTTGAGAGCATCCTATAAGGCTTGCATTTGCTTACAACACCTAGTTTATACATGACTAATGCCCCCACAAAAAGAACATGAAAGGATAGACTTATTCTTAGATTTAGAATACTCCTTGGGTTTAGAGTTGTTTTCTTTGAGTTTAGGAACACTTTGAGATGGATAAGGGGTGAACTTGGATTTACCTTTTGGTTTTACCCCTTTTGGATTAGATGTTGTTAATTCCTTTTGATAGGTTGAAGGCTTAAAGTTAGGCATTTTGGATTCTTCCATAGTAATTCTTTCACAAAATATTTCTAAGGTAGGCATTTGGAATGCATCACCTAATGCATCCATGCTAGAGAAAAAAGAAAAATCAAATATTTAGAATGGACCTCTCAACTTGGATAGAATTAGGTAAACACACTCTTCATATTTCTTATCTCTTCCACTCCCCTTAAATTGTGTCAACAAGTGCTTGAACTTAGTAAGATAGTCTATAATTGATATAAATCTTCAAGACTAAGAGAAGTGATCTCAATTTCAAGTTGCATGGCTCTCATGTGATCCACCTTACCAAATAAGCCCTCTAATTTCTCCCATATTTTAAAAGGAGAGTCACATTTTTCCAAATGAAACAAAATACTATCACTTACATAAGTTCCTATCAAACCCATACACTCATCAAATTTGCATTGGTACTAAAATTTCTCATAATCTCTAGTGAACACTGGTTTTTTGTAGAAATTAAATCCCATAATCCTTTGCATTTAATGATTGTTTCCATTCTTAGTTTCCATGTGTGGTAATTATGTGTTGTTAATGGCTCAATTTGATCTAATGCAAAAGAAGATAAATATGTCATTCTCAAAATCACCAAAAAGAATACAACAAGACCCCTCTAGATTTAGCACTTTATAATTTACTTCATTTTACAAAAAGGAACTTTATAATTTTAGTGTGTTTCTCAAAATAAATAGTTATAAGGAACAAACACATAAAACTAAGAACTTTTGAAACCTACGCTCATCTCCCTCATGTCCAAATCTCTAGGATCTAAATATAGAAACCCACGTGTACATCAAACACAAACAATCCCTAATCCATAAATCATCAAATCCTCACAAATTAGAAACTCTGCAAAAATGAAATAAAGCAACCTAGTACATATCACGGAAAACCCAGGAACCATTCTTCTAGACCTCTTGACTCACAAGTGTAGATTTTTGTGTGGACCTATACGTCTGCTCCTTCCTATGTCTAACACTATAAAACCAAAAAAACTCAAAAGAACAACTACTTCCATCAATTGTTGAGTTTACGGTTGTTATTGGGGTTTTGCCACCTTCTAAATCCAATGGAGCCCTTCATTTTGCATAAAAATGCATGATGGAATAAAATACTAATAAATTATGAATATATAAAGATAAAACAACCTCATTTGTAAAGTAAAACTTACAAATGGATGTCTACAACATCTACTACTTTGATACCATAAAATGAACGATAAGAAAATTGTTCCAATCCAAAATGATATCGAGATGCTAATATATCTTTACATTCAATAAGTTGAATGCAATTCGACATAATAACTTTTGAAAAATATTTGCAAACAAAGAGAAACAATATCATATATTATATCTCATAGAACTTTGTGTAGTACAATGAGAATGGGACTTTCTTATATATATAAAGAAGATCAATCTAAGAACTATTCAAGGCCACAAATCAAGGAAAGAACTAGATGATAAATAACTAATCAAGACCATACATCAAACTAGTCAAAACCATAGATCAAGGAAATAACTATACCTTACGACAAGATAATATCCTCTTAATATATAAATAAGATAAAATAAATATCCATGAGACAAGTGGGTGACGATAAAAAAATAGAAGGTAAACAAAGTACCTATGTGAACATGAGCTAAGGTAAATAACCTACTCTAACAACGAAGGGTGAAGTAAAAGAATAATATTTGAGTAAAAGATCTATAGTACAAGAAGAGGCCGTAAAAATTAAAAGTATGGTCGCAGATCATGAGAAGAAAGGAAACAAGTATGTGGATCATTTAGAAACTATTAAAATATGTGAAAGACCATGGAAATCAAAACAAGGCTATAGATCACAATAGAAACATCAAATGATGCATAAGACATAAATAAGATAACAAATCATCTAAAACATAGAGATTGTAATAAATTTTTGCCTAACTCAATAAAAGTGAAAACTATTCCCAACCACCAAAGATTAAATCTTGTACATAAAAGTCCACTTTCTTAGATAATCGATAGAGTGCATTTTAAGCAACCTCTATCGGTCATACTTGTATGCAAACATTAAATCATGATTAGTCCTTAATGGGTGGCAATTGGTTGGCTCTCTTCATTACCGACGTGGTATGAACTTATCCATATTTTTTATCTTCTTTCTATATAAGGTGAAACTCAATATCAAAAAAGGAGGATCCTCTCCGATTGTAAATTCAACATGTCAAAATGGTGGTTGAGATTTCACGAGTTACAGACCTCTAATCTGGTCACATGTAATGCACTCATTTCCCTTCCACAATGATGCAATGGACCATGTATATAATTATATGAAAAAAATTATTGTGGCTCGTATTTTCCCTTTACTTACATTTATTATGTATCTTACCTCTCTATTCATTTATGGCAAATCATGTGTGGGTTTTACTTGCATGATTTTTCATTTCTCTGTGTCTAAAATGTGTGGAATGAAATCGTTTATGAGGGTTTGATCTCTGTGGAATCTATCTACCCTATCATTAATGTGTTGTCTTTCCTATTCTTCTCTCAAGAGAGAGATCCCATTTCTATTCTAGTGACATCACCATTTCCTTAACATTAGTTTCATTTCATGTATTCCTCCTTCCACTTTTCCCTTGTAGATTAGTAGCTTAACTTAGGATTAGTGTTAGCATTAGAATAGATAGGTAGAGGAATTCAGCCTTCTATGGAGTTATGTCCCAAGGAGAAAGGTCCCACAACTTGGGAAATTCCCATGTTTAATCGAGGTTTTAAGCTTGGTCTAAGCAAAGGGTACAATCTCAAGCGACAACAAGAAAGAAGAAAAAAAAATGCAAAAACATGAAAATGACATTTCAGGCACACAAATGACACGATCACTAGAAAAAATGACGTTAGAAAAATGATGTAGTTACCATTGAAAATGACATGTTAGCTAAAAAAGCAACATATTTAGCAAAAAATGACTTCAGAGGTTTCAAGTTAAAAATGATAAATAAATAAAAATAGAAAATTAGAGTATGAAATGAAGCTATTTAGCTAGATAATGTCATATAAAATAGTTGAAGGTGATTAAATGTTAAAATGGTAGAAAGCTGAGAAAAAAAAATTGGTATACCTCTTGTTGTGAAAATGACTTGATCAAAGGTGAAAATGACACGGTTTGTCACAAAAATGTCATGGTTTTTGCTTGTCTAGTTTCACCACCTTATTATACCCTGGCATGTGTGAACCC
Source organism: Taxus wallichiana var. yunnanensis (assembly GCA_018340775.1). NCBI lineage: Eukaryota > Viridiplantae > Streptophyta > Pinopsida > Cupressales > Taxaceae > Taxus > Taxus wallichiana. Next base: position 720,270,871 of record CM031237.1, on the reverse strand, counting down.
TTATAAACCTAGTGCTTGAATTATGAACACTAGCTTGTGTCACCCTATCACACTCGGTAGGAACCTCAACATGCTCACCCAAGGAGTGAGAGAAGTATGGTAGCCATCATGTTTGGTAGTAAAATGAAGTGTTTACATGATGATAGAATATAATAGGAATTTCATATCATAAGCTTAAACATGAATTATAAATAAATACTCACACAAGAATACTTAGTGACTCTATAATAATTTTATCTTTATCCATATCACCATAACTCATACATTTCTCTCTCACATGCTCTTTATTAGTGTGTCTCTCTCTATCTTAATAAATATATGTCTCTTACATTGATCCCTTATGGGGGTATATATACTAATGGGGACTTTCCCTCAACTAAATGAGCAAGAGTTATAAGTATTCCTTGAGTTCTACGGGTATGAGTTAAATATTACATTAAGGTGGTGTGGCGTATCTTCCACATGTAGCCATATCCTAACTTATATTTTGCATGGAAACATTATATACACTTTAAGGAAGTCTTGATGGTCTCGTATGAAGTAGCTTTTTCATCTTTGAGATGGGTGAACTGATAGTTAAGTTGACCTTAGATTATTCTCTTACACACCACTTTTATCCTTCGTTATACACATCTTTATATTTTTCATTACTTTAGTTGACTCCTTGTTCCTTTTGCACCATTCATCTACAGCTTCTATGCTTTGCATGTGCTTCTTATTTTCTCACAAGCCCACCTCTTTGTCTTTATCCCTTATTCCTCTATGTATAGGTTTATTTCTATGTTCAATCATAGGTACACGGGAGTTATCACCAACATTTAACATGGTATGGCATTCCAAAAAAATTCCAAAGGACTTAGCCAAAATGATACATATATGTATAAAGTCTTATACAAAAGTTGGCTAAGCATTACCCTACACTAAACTAGTTGCTCACCCTCAAGTAACCCTTTTTTTGCCTCTTCAAAATTTATGGGACCTCCTACCTCGGTATATATTCATGCACCTTTAATAGATTTATATATTTCTTAAGGAGGGGGCCCATATATTCCACATGCACGATGAGGTTTTCAAATCCTTGACCAAATTTTGGGGTCTTAAACCGTTGCTTGTTATTTTTGTGAGGTTTTCCTTGTTCGTGTATTTGTAACATCAAGCACACTTTCTTCTTTTTAAGTTAGCTTCCTCAATTGTCCTAAGCACGGTTTGATTTTTAATTTCTTGGCACTAATCTCTTCCTCTAGGTTCTCAATATCTCTTGGAGTAGTTTATCCCTTCTTTCCTTATCTGATTCAATGTTATAAAACTACATTCCCAAGGCATTTCATTTATGTAGTTTTGGAAGTATGCACACATCAATTATCTTGGATTACTTGAAAAATACTTTAACTACCTTGTCTACATACACGACCTTTTATACAAGCTTTGTGGTGAATTTCGTGTAAGTCTTCAATTTTCATCTGACAGAGCTCTTATTTTTCTCGTTCTTCCTTACTCTATTGTGCATGGTTATCACTCTTTGCCTCTCTCTGTTTAATGATGAGACTAAATAATTTTTCTAATTTATCCATACCCCCTAATCTATTAGTAATAAGTTAGCTAACTTGAGTTCATTGGTGACTATTTGTGTGTACAAGTTTAGCACCTTTAAATCATTGTGCATATATTTATTTAATAACTCATTATATTCCTCGAAGAGTTTGTCCAAATTTTTCCTCATTTATTGGAGTTTTTCTTCTAAATACTTAACCCTCTCTCTTTGAGCTAGGATATCTAGTTGTTTATAAGGTTTTGTTGCACTACCTCATGTGTCATCTTTAAGATTCCATCCCCAGCGTATGTTTCTAACATTTGGAAAGTGTCTACAAAGGTGAATCCCAATCCTTATGTGACTTCATCAAAAACTATGAATAGAATTGAGATGGGGATCTCAAACTATGGCTCGTTGGTACATGCATCCAGAGTGAAGGAGAGAGATTTCATTATTTGAGTGGCGAGTAATTGTATCTTTTATATTGTTCCTCTATACAAGGGAAATTAACAAACAAATGAAGATAAATAAATAAAACATAGATATTATACCTTCTCTATAATTATTGCAAACCTCAAGTAAGATCATATAAGCTTTAAAACTTTTTGATCTTGTTGAAGGTAGGATTGTGGATGCTCTTTGATATTAGATCTCCAAAGGTATTTGCAGATGCTACGTGTAAATTTCACAAGGATGTAGATGTCAAATTGGCAAAAGTTGGATGTAATTTTCTCAAAGCTCCAGGATAGATTTACAAAGGAAATGGATTGCTTTTATAGCTAAGGGTAGAGCCATGAAAGGTGGATTTGACATTGACTAAGCTCTAGGTTAATGGTTGAATCACCTAGGTTAGCAAGTAGACTTGGCAATAGTAGTTGTAGATTTAGAGGGGCAATGGACATTTGGAATAGCAGAAGTTACATCTAGCAATTTAATTGCACGTACAACTCTATAGCCCCCTCATTTCTAGGAATCTAGAAGTGGAGTTCAAGTTGAGTTGACTAAGGAGAGGAATTGATTAAATAACTAATTTAATTAGTATTTAATTGTGAGGGAATAATTAACCATTTATTTAATTAAATGTTTAATTATATTAGCTAGGAGGGTGTAGGAATTAATTTAATTAATTCCAAAGGCATGTTGGAATTAAATTATTTAATTCCAAAGGGTAGGAATATAACTTAGGTAATAGAATTAATTTAATTAATTCTAAAAGGGTGTATTTAAATGGTAGAATTAATTTAATTAATTCCAAAGGGGTGTATTGCGGAAAGATATAATTAATTTAATTAATTCTAATTGGATAGAAGTGAGATAGAAATATGTATGTATTTTTAGGGTGTCTACATTTTCCCCTCTTTAAATTTTATTGTGAAGTAATAGTGTTTTAAAGATAGTAGACACATATAGATCAGCGAGTGGAAAACAATGAAGCATTTGGATGCCCCAACGAGTAGAATGGTAAGTGAATAGAATGTATGCAAGGAAATTAATGACAAATGAAGATAAAAAATAAAACATAGATATTATACTTTCTTTGTAATTCTTGCAAACCTCAAGTAAGATCGTAGAAGCTTTTAAAAAAATGATCTTGTTGAAGATTGATTATCGATGCTCTTTGATATTACTTCTCCAAAGGAATTTGTAGATGTTACGAGTAGATTTCACAAGGATGTAAATCTCAAATTAGTAGAAGTTGGATGTAATTTTCTCAAATCTTCGAGATAGATTTACAAAGGAAATGACTTGCTTTTATAGCTGAGGGTAAAGCCATGAAAGGTGGCTTTGACATCACGACTAGGCTCCAGAACCAATGGTGTTAATCACCTAGTTATAATTGCAAGTAGACTTCAACAACAATAGTTGTAATTTAAGGACATTTGGAATGATAAAAGTTATATATGGCAATTTTGCAAGAAGCAACTCTATAGCTCCCTCATTTCTAGGAATCTAAAAGTGGAGTTTTAAGACTAAGGAGATGAATTGATTAAATAACTAATTTAATTTTAAGGGAATAATTAACCATTTATTTGATTAAATGTTTATTATATTACCTAAAAGGGTGTAGAAATTAATTTAATTAATTCCAAAGGCGTGTTGAATTAAATTATTTAATTCCAAAGAGTAGAATATAGCTTAGTAATCTAATTAATTTAATTAATTCTAAAAGGACCTATATTTAAATGACAAATTAATTTAATTAATTTTGAAAGTAGAAACAATAGAATTAATTTAATCAATTTTAATTAGATAAAAGAGGATAAAAATATGTATTTATTTTAATGGTGTCTACATTTCCCCTGTGTGTTATCTGTGGCGAACATCTAATGCTTTAAAGATAACATACGCATATTAAAAGATCATCAAGCGAAAAGTAGTGGAGCATTTAGATGCCCAGGAAGTAGAATTATAAGGGAATCTAAATATATACAAGGATGAAGCTTAACTTGCCAAATGAAGATAAATAACTAAAACATAGATATTATACCTTTAATGGTAATTTTGAAAACCTCAAGTAAGATCGTAGAAGCTTTTAAACTTGTTTGATCTTGTTGAAGATTGGATTGTGGATGCTCTTTGATATTACTTCTCCAAAGGGATTTGTAAATGCTACGAGCATATTTCACAAGGATGAGATGTCAGAAATTGGCAAAAGTTGGACGTAATTTTTCAAAGGTCTAGGGATAGATTTATAAAGAAAATTACATGCTTTTATAGCTGAGGGTAGAGCCATGAAAGGTGGATTTGACATTAACTAAGCTCAAGGTCAATGGTTGAATCACCTAGGTTAGCAAGTAGACTTGGCAATAGAAGATTCAGAATTTAGAGGGAAATAGACATTTGAAATAGCTGAATTTATTTTATTAGGAATCGGTGAATTGAACCTACTGAATCTATAGCCCCTTCATTTCTAAATGGAATCTTAAGAAATAGAGTTCAAGTTGATCCTAAGGAGAGGAATTGATTAAATAAATAATTTAATCAGTATTTAATTGTGAGGGAATAATTAACCATTTATTTAATTAAACATTTAATTATATTATCTAGAGGGTGTAAGAATAAATTTAATTAATTCCAAAGGCATGTTCTAGTGAAGTAAATTATTTAATTCCAAAGGGTAGGAATATAGCTTAGGTAATCTAATTATTTATTAATTCTAAAAGGGTGTATTTAAATGGAAGAATTATTTTAAATAATTCCAAAGAGGTCAACCTCTACTTCCCCCTCTTTGGAAGATATAATTAATTTACTTAATTCTAATTAGATATAAGCGGATAATAGAAATATGAGCCCCTGTATTATTAGGGTGTCTACATTTTCCCCTCTTTAAAGTGTTATTGCAAACCCTTTATTAATACTGATTTAAATATAATATACACATGTAGATTCGAAGAAGGAGCGGAAAACAATGAAGCATTTGGATGCCCAAATGAGTAGAATGGAAAGGGTTTACCCCTTAAATGGAAAGGCTTTATCTTTGGTTTGTAGTCCGGATGACACATCTGGTGGACGGCCACTTGATAGGAAAGAGACAAGGAAGTTGAACAATGAGGATGGTAGGAATTGTGCTCATAGCATGAGCATCATTTAGAGAGTAAAATTTAGAGCAACCTTTATTTTGTTGTTTCATAATAAATTTTTCACCATGATTATAAAATAATCAAGATGGTTAACCTAGATGTGCATAAACAAACACACACAAAGTTTTTGAAAAAAAGATAAAAAGGAAAAAAACTCAATATGAACAGTATGGTGTATATCTTGCCTTTTGGGTTATAAAGGAACCAAGATGTTATCACACCACTTACAATTTGTCCAAGAAGGTAAACATCAACAATGTAACATAGATTTGTAAAAAAATATAATCGATTATGCCCCTAATGCATACCACAAATGAATGATTATGTAGATGTAAATGCTCCCAAGGTGGGAATATGATCATATTGAAGAGTGGAGTAAAGCTACTCCTTATGAAACTCTTGTTGGATCCTTTATGTAAATGATCTGAGAAAAATTTCCCCAGGTGAAGTTATATCACAAAGGAAATAATTTTTTGACTTGCCCCAAACAGAGTTAGCAATCATACAAAGGCAAGAAATTGATATTCGTAAGATGGGAATGAACACGGGGTAGTAGATAAAGGTACAACTTTATCAAGAATGTGGTGAAATATTGAAATATACACTTCAAGGGTTTTCCAATTGTAGGATTTCTGTGATAAGTGAATGTTTGTTTGAAAAATGTTTATGAGTTTTTGAATATACAATTTTTTGTTTTGAATATATGATTTTTTTGGATTTTATGATTTTTTGAAAATTTTGAAATACAAATGCAAAGAAATGTAAAAAATGTAAAAAAATGAATACATAGCAAAAATGAAAACATACCATGGCTTATTTAGTAATCCAAGAAGATAAAAAATAGGTGCAAGTGACAAAAAGACATGAAACAAACATGTAAACGAACCCAATATGAACAGGAATGAATAACATCAAAGTTATTTATGAACTAAGATGCCAAGAATTATCCTGTAATTGGTATACAACAAAGGTAAACAAAGTACAACAACTAAAATAAGTAAAAGCATCGACATGATGTTGACAAACCACAAAAATACAACACAATTTGCAAAAATGACGCGGCATGTTAGGACACTCCGAATGTTTTCCACATTAAAGAACTAGACAAATATGAATACCCCCAAGGATAGCTTAGAACTGTGAGAGGATTGGATCACTCCTAAAAGTGGAGTGATGCATAGATACTCCAAAATATACTCTTGTCTAATCCCATGAAGTTTGATTTGTATTGGATTTAATCCAAGTGTGCCCCAAGAAAAGTTATATTCTAAAAGGGTAAATTATTGCCTCGAGCATACATATACACCATGGGTAGGAAAAGTGATTAGCAAAATATGATCTGGAATGATCATGAAGAGCGTCGTCAAATGAAAAAAGTGTTGAACTATATTATTCAATTGTTGAAAGTTGGTCAAACATTATCTGAATGTTTTAATTGTTTTATATTGTTTTTATTTTTTTTTATATTATTTTTTTGGAGTTTGGAACAATTTTATATTTTTGTGCTAAGAAACATATTTGAATGTTTTTGTAATTTTAAGAAACATATTTGAATGTTTTTATTTTGAAACATATTTGAATGTTTTTTTGTATTTTATAACATTTTTAAAATGTTTTTATATTTTAGACTCGGTAAAGGGTTATACATGTTTGAACTCATGTTCAAAAATTGTAATCATTCTATTCCATTGGCAGAAATGTAAATAATATAATGATAGGATGTCTCAATCCACTCGTGACTCCATGTAACTAGGAAGATGCGAGGGCTCATCACCAAGAGCCAAGAAGGACGTGAAAATTGGGTGAATAATGATATGAAAGTGAAGATAATGGATGTGAAGACACAATTTGTAACAATGATCCATGTGAGAAAATGTAACTCATCCTCAGTCAATATTTTTATGACCTATTCTAAGATGATTTGACTTTATAGGTTTTGACTAGACTTAGATCCATAGGCAAACTATTGATTGGAAATATCCGAGTGAAGGAATTATTGTCTCTCTTAAAATGAGTAGCTAAATTACTTCTTGGGATGTTTCTGATCAATCACTTTTGATTCAGATTTGATAAAGGCTTTATTGATTAATTGTTTTTTTTTTAAAGGGACATCCTACATGTTTGTTCCATGTCACTAGTAAGAGGAAAGGACTCAACACTGAAGAAAAATGTAGGTGAGTAAGGACACCTACCTTCATTCCCATTCTCAAACTACCAATATGAAGTATGGGGTAATCACCAAAGACTGTGAAGGAAAAAATGTGTAATGATTGATTGATATTTTTGTATTTTTAAATTGATTTTGCCATATTGATTGATAGTGTGATTGTTGGGAAGGAACATTCTACCCCAAGTTTGACCGCATGCGACTAGTAGGGCGCAGGGTTCAACACCGTAGACCGAGATGGATGATCAAAAGTTATGGGTAAAGAATTTTAGATATTTTTGTTAAAGAGAGAGCTTATTTGAAAGGATAAGTTTCCATCGAGTAAGCTTTGAGACAAAATCGTAGGTAAAAATATCTCGAAATGGTAGGAACCATAACAAAGATGAGACAAAAAAATCCCAATAGGAAAAAGGTTAACCTATGTTGTAGAGAGTGAAGAATGTGAAGATATGATAATGGTATGATTAAGATATTTGTTAATGGATGAATAATTAAAATTCTTTGAATTATGAGTTAACCATGAAAACAACCTTCATAGTACAGAGAGAAACATGTGGAAAAAATGTTTCCTACTTCTTGTTTTTTATGTTCAAATAGTGTGTTAAGGAAAGGTTTGAGATGAATTTTATTATCACTTTGTATGTTTTTATTTTTGAAAACTTTGGTGGATGAATATTTGTAATGGAATCATTAGGAGAGAGATCCATATTTATTAAAATTGAATAATCGACTTACGAGACTTGGGTGGATGAGATACAAGTCAAAGGATAGGACTGAAATATTTGAGAAGTCCTAATTTATGAGATTTTGAGGATGAGATCCAAGTCAAAGGATAGAATCCTAAGATTCGATAAAAAATAGATGGAAGTAATCTGAATTTATGAGACTTAGGCAGACAAAATCCAAGTCAAAGGAGAGAATCCTAAGATTCAAGAAGTCCTTATTTATGAGACTTGGGTAGAAAACATCCAAGTCAATGGATTAGATAAAGATATTTTCAATGTATCCACAATTGAAGTAGTCATGATGTACGAGACTTTGGAGGACAAGGTCTAAGTCAAAGGAGTGAATCAAACATGTTTGAGAAAGTCTGATTTATGGGACTTGGGTGGATGAGGGGTCCAATTCAACTGAGTGAATCAAATGATTCAATGAGTCTTGAGATACGATACTTAGGTTGAAAATATTCAAGTTAAAGGAGTGAATAAAATTATTTGATGAGTCCAGAGATACGAGACTTGGGAGGATAAGGGCCAAGTCAAGGAGTGAATCAAATGATTCAATGAGTCTTGAGATACGAGACTTGGGTAGGTAATGACCAACTCAAAGGAGTGTATCAAATGATTTTATGAGTCTAAAGATATGAGACTTGGGCAAATGAGGTCCAAGTCAAAGGAGAGGATCGAATAATTCAATGGTCCTAAAGTAAAATACTTGGGTGGATAAGGTCCAAGTTAAAGGAGTGAATCAAAATGATTTGATAAGCCCAACACAATAATTAGGTGGAAAAGGTTCAATTCAAAGGAGGAATCAAGATTCAATGAGTCCTAAGATACGAGACTTGGGCAGACAAGGTCCAAGTTAAAGGATGTTTGATTAGATAAGTATTTGATTAGATCGGAAGACCTATGTGATGTTAGAGGAAGATTATCAAAGCAGGGAATATGTTGAGATTCATATTCATCTGTGAGTGAAATAGTATGAGGAAATAAGGATTGATCTCTAGATGTACATCCGAGGCTCCTTATAGGCCGTAGAGAGAAAATATTCAATGTTTCTCTGTCGAGGCTATGGATTAATTAATTTGATGAAATATTTGCAATTAAAACTTGAAAAGGTTGTGTAAGGATACTCCAGGGTATACATAACTCATGAGTACATGCATGTAAATATATTAACATGTAAGGTTCATCATTGATGAGATTCCTGCAATAATTTTCATTTGAGGGATTACGGACACGGAAGGTTGCATTGTTGTAAGTTTCCAAACTTTTTGTGGACATGTTTCTACAAAAAGACTAGAGATGTTAGGCATAACAACCGAGGTGAAAGAATAGAACCAAGCTCAATGGTGCTCGATGATGGACCCTTTGTGGTAGATTCTACATTTATATCAAGGTTTGAAAGGGAGTCTTGAAGTAAGGTTTCTCATTTGATTTTGGATAGTTTTCATCCAAAACAGTTCAATGTTTGTTAAACCGTAGGAAGAAAATTTGTAGAAGAAATAGAGTGGTTTTGAGTTATTGATACCTTACCTTTTGGTCATAATCTCACTGAGTTTCAGTATGTACAAAATTTTGGAAAATTCTCAACTCTTTAGTAGAATTTGTGGAATTTGACATGTCTTTGGTTGTGATAACTTTTTTCATTCTCTACAAATATGTCTATGTTGTCAAGTAAGTCTTGGACATAATGACAAAGATTTGAACAATGATCAGTAGAGTGGCCTTCAATGTGGTGGTATTCATAATATTTTGATTCATTATACCACTTAGGCTTGGGTTCCCCATTATAAAAGGGTCTTGTTATTGGATATTTCATCATTCTAGCCTTTACTAATTGATGAAAGACACTAGAGAGATTTCACCGAGAGGTGTAAACTTACGTTTAACTTTGTGCGAGTAGTGTCTTTGCTAGGTTGTATGATTGCATTTTTTATTGATTGTGCATGCATGTTGTGCACATTTCGATTATCCATGACACCAAGAGTGATGACATTGTAGTTGTGGTTGATGTAGCAAGATTTATCATGATGAGTGTTAGGGTTGTTTTTATTGTGATTTTGATTGCACCCATTATCTTTATAATGAGGATAGATTAAACTTTTAGCAATGAAGGCATTATCTCTTTGAGTCAAAGTGACCTTGGAGTCAAGGTTGAAAGAGAAATGTTTGATGAAATTCCTTGAAAGGTCCATGAAGGTGGTGAGAAATCCCTTTGGAAGGTGTAAGAATTCAGTCCAAATATTTTCCTCTTAGACTTCTAGGAAAAATAACAAGAGGAAGATATCATTATATGCAACTTCGTGATATGTAATATGACAAATTCTTTGATATGCTTTTTAGGATCAATTTTTCCCTTGTATTTTTCAAATTTGGGCGTCTCAAAATATTTTGGAAAGGGTGTGCATAAGATGTCCATATTGAAAGGGTATGGACATAATTCATTAAAATTGAATTGTTTACATTGTTTTTGCATACCCAAAATGGTGTCTTTCATCATTTTCCATTCCTGAGAAAATGATGAATTGTGTGAATCCACCATTGTAATAAAAAATGGGGAGAGCGAAGAAATGTGTGATGAATAACTCAACCCTTAGAAAAGTGAATGCTAAGATGGAAGAGGGAAAAGGTTGAAATATCAACCTTAGTAAAGTGAATGCTAAGATGGAAGAGGTGAAAATTTTGAAAGCTCGACCCTTAGAAAAGTAAATTCTAAGATGGAAGAGGTAAAAAGGTTGAAATCTTGACCCTTAGAAAAGTAAATTCTAAGATGGAAGAGGAAAAAGTGTTGAAATATAGATCCTTAGCAAAGTGAATACTAAGATGGATGAAGGGTGAAAATATGATAGACTACCCAACCCTTTACAACATGAATGTAAATATGGAAGAGTTTGAAAATTGAAGTTGCTCAACCTTAACAAAGAGAATGTTAAGGTGGAAGAGACTTAGTGATGAAAAAAGGTTACTTGATTCCTTACAAAGTGAATGTAAGAAAAGAGGAGTGGAAAAGATTTGATAGAATTGACCCTTAACAATGTGAATGTTAATATGGACAAGGGATTTGAAAAGATTGTTAGATTTGACCCTTAACAACGTGAATGTCAAGATGGATGAAGAGAAAAAGAGTTGAAATCAAAAGTCTGATTATGGAACTCTTAAAAAAGAAATGCTAAGATGGGAGAATTATTGTACAAGTTAAGTGATGTGCTCAAATCTTTGACAAAGTGAATGTACAAAGGAGACAAGACTTTGACAAGGTTAGTTTTCTCAACTTTTAAAATGGATGTTTAAAAGAGAAGAGACTTAACAAGATGATGTGATCAACTCTTAACAAAAGGAGTGTTAAGAGAGACAAAAGGTTTGAAATGTTAACTCTTAACAAGATGAGTGTTAAGAGAAACAAAAGGGTGACTTCGCAACACTTAACAAAATGAGTATTGTTAAGGTAGAAGAGGGGATTGAAATGTTAGATTAGAGGACACTTAACAAAATGATTGATAAGAGAGATGACAAGGTTTGAAAGGTTTTATTGACCCTTTACAAAGTGAATGTAAAGAGGAAAGAGGTGAAAGAGGTTGGCTTTCTCAACTTGCGACAAAATGAGTGTTACAAGAGGAGACTTGAAATCATGATGCAAAATATCAATTCTTAACAAAATGACTGTTAAGAGGGAAGAGACTTACACAAAGGAAGGATAATAATCAAGTGATTACAATATTAATGTCAAAATATAGCTATGAAAATATGATGATGAAAAGCTCAAATCTCGACAAAGTGAATATGAGAGACGAGGGAGAATGATTGGTTAAGGATCTCAAAATTAGAGAAAAGTGAATGTTTTAAAAGAGATGAGGAGAAAAGATGTTTTGAAGAGGTCGTCAATTCAACAAAGTGAATGTGAAATTTGATGATGTGAGATGAATGAAATGTTTAAATCTCAACAATGTAATGTTAAACTTAAGACTTAGAAAGATGATAGATCAAAGTGATCGCAAAGGTGCTTGACCGGGATAAAGCGAGTATCACAATTTCAAGAATTAGATGGGAAAGTGATGAGAGTGCTTGAGTGTGGATATGGATGCCCATAACTCAAAACTTATACTCATTTGTAAAGAGGTGGAAATGAGAAATAATTACATCCAAATAAGGAGTATTTGGAAATGTGAAAGATATGCAAAGTGAGAACACAAGATACGAGTGTGAAACATAACTCACTAAAATGAAAAGAGAGAAAAGAGAACATGAAAACAAAAGTTTTTTAACAGATGTTTTGGCCTCTACCTTAAATTGGATTGAACAATGTGTGGCTTCCTGGTGGTTCTCTCAACTAGGTGTCAAAATTATACCCGAATGATCACGGTGCTATTGCTAGTTTTTAGCTTTACTTTACCCCCTTTGAAACAATGAGAAAATATATTTCTCAAATGAATCACAATTGGGTTGCCACTAAGGATATATGTGATTCTAATCTCGCAAGGTTTTACTAGTTAGGTAGGATCGGGGTACCCATATCATCAACCATTTCCCTCAATGTGCTAACAACTTTGGGTTCTTGTGGTACTCCTCAAATGAGTTTTATGGCTTAAGCAAAAGCACTTCCCATAGTTATAGCAGTTGGGCAATAGCCTTGTCAACCGCACTTGAAATACAATGTGAATTTTTTATTTAATTTCCATCTCTATTGGAAAACTTAGATATAGGGTTTGGGGCATGGGCCTTCATCTCCTTTGCATTACTTATCATCTCTGTAATGAGAATTATTTTACAACACAATGTGGGGAATGGGCCATCCATTCCTTTTGAATTTGTGTTTTTATTTACAAAATTTGGCCTAGATCACTTTATAATGGTGTGGTCCATGGCATTGAAAGGTATCGAAATGGCTAAGTTATTCATAGGTTTTTCTTCGTTTTCCTCTTTATTTTTGTGTGGGAAGATATCAAGGTAGCTAAATACTTTGTACACTACTCTTCCCTCTTAATGGGGTGCTTCAAAGTACATATCCTCTTCGGTTTTCAGTCATGTGTACTTGAATCCATATCCTACTCTAGATTCTCATTTACTAGCTTAAAAAAATCTAAATCTCAAAATCATGACAAGAATGGAGGTTTTCACTCCGTAAAATGAACAAGTGTATTGCATCATGTTTTGCATCTCTTTAATTTACTTTTACAAGTTCAATTTCTTCTATGGACATTATCTACATTTTTGTTGTAAGTTTCACCATGGAACATACCAAAAAATGCAAAGGACAACAATAATTAATGAAGACGAAGTGTGTATACACATTCGAGTATGTTTTTCCTTTAAGTATGCAATTTTCAATTTTACACTTAAAAGTGGGAAATATAGACACTCAAATTTGGTAGTTTATCCTTTAGTAATGACAAGTTTGGATGTTATTCCTATGTTAAGACAAAGGCTCTCTCTCTCTCTCTCTCTCTCTCTCTCTCTCTCTCTCTCTCTCTCTCTCTCTCTCTCTCTCTCTCTCTCTCTCTCTCTCTCTCTCTCTCTCTCTCTCTCTCTCTCTCTCTCTCTCTCTCTCTCTCTCTCTCTCTCTCTCTCTCTCTCTCTCTCTCTCTCTCTCTCTCTCTCTCTCTCTCTCTCTCTCTCTCTCTCTCTCTCTCTCTCTCTCTCTCTCTCTCTCTCTCTCTCTCTCTCTCTCTCTCTCTCTCTCTCTCTCTCTCTCTCTCTCTCTCTCTCTCTCTCTCTCTCTCTCTCTCTCTCTCTCTCTCTCTCTCTCTCTCTCTCTCTCTCTCTCTCTCTCTCTCTCTCTCTCTCTCTCTCTCTCTCTCTCTCTCTCTCTCTCTCTCTCTCTCTCTCTCTCTCTCTCTCTCTCTCTCTCTCTCTCTCTCTCTCTCTCTCTCTCTCTCTCTCTCTCTCTCTCTCTCTCTCTCTCTCTCTCTCTCTCTCTCTCTCTCTCTCTCTCTCTCTCTCTCTCTCTCTCTCTCTCTCTCTCTCTCTCTCTCTCTCTCTCTCTCTCTCTCTCTCTCTCTCTCTCTCTCTCTCTCTCTCTCTCTCTCTCTCTCTCTCTCTCTCTCTCTCTCTCTCTCTCTCTCTCTCTCTCTCCTCTCTCTCTCTCTCTCCCTCTCGTAAAATGAACAAGTGTATTGCATCCATGTTTTGCATCTCTTTAATTTACTATGTACAAGTTCAATTTCTTCTATGGACATTATCTACACTTTTTGTTGTAAGTTTCACCATGGAACATACCAATGAAATGAAAAGGACAACAATAATTAAATGAAGACGAAGTGTGTATGCACACTCGAGTGTGTTTTTCCTTTAAGTATGTAATTTTCGATTTTACACTTAAAAGTGGGAAATATGTACACTCAAATTTGGTAGTTTATCCTTTGTAATGACAAGTTTGGATTTTATTCCTATGTTAAGACAAAGGCTCTCTCTCTCTCTCCCCTCCCTCCCTCCCTCTCTCTCTCTATAGTGGAGTACGGCCCCCAGCCAACCCGTACATTCCTATACCCTCTCATCTAATGACTATTTTTTCCAATTTGAGAACATTATGTGAATCATCCCATCTTTTCTAGATAATCTATAATGTGAATGTTTAACCTATGGAAGCCTATATAAGCAATTCAATTCCACTTTATAACTCACTTGGAATTCTCATAATCTCCTATTGAAAATGTCAACACCAAAGAACTCAAGTCTTTCCTTAATCTTCTCAAATCAATTATGCATCAGTTAGAGCAACCACCACATAGATATGAATCCCTCAAACCAGGTTCAAGAGTCTAGCTTCTTCCATTTCCATGCACTCAAAGGTCCAAGAGCCATGTCTTAGCAAAATCAAGTCACTCCAATAATTGTTAAAGGTCTTTAAGGGAAAAATGATGGTTTAAGCATATGAAGCACACCACACTATAGTACTAATATGTTGGGTGCATTTTTATTCTATAGTTATCCCATTATCTTTGTGTTAATATACATGAGGCACTAATAGGGGTTGGCTTAGATATGCATGCACACTTGCACCTATACTAAGAGAACTACATGAGGCTTAATCCCACTCGAGAGGATGTAGTGCAACACTTATATTAGCTTAGTAGGGGTTGACCACCAAGAATAGTCTAGCCTCACCTACACACTACTTTTTTGTTATCTAATACTTTTATGAATTTTTTCAGGTATTTAGGATTTCTATTTGTTGCATATCATTACGGATGGTGTTTAAGTTATGTGATCCCTATCTGAAAATAAAAAACTCATTTCTAGGGAAGTGAAGGAAAGTAAAGTTGTTTAACCCCACTATGCATAAGTTCAAGACCATAGATAAGAAATAGGACCATCCACATTCTAGGAAAAGGTGTATGGTCCCATGGAACAATCCTACATGGGAGAAGTTTCTAGTACTATTTTTAGAGATGAAGCATTTCCATATCTAAAATAACTCTTTTACCTAGTCTACACACCCAAATATTCTTTATACCACTTTGTGCAGCTAATTACATGTCCTTTTTTGTGTTATAATTAAATTGTTTTAACATAGATACAAGTATTGATACTTTATTTTTAATGTGCATGGTTAATGTTTATAAATTAATTCAGAATAATTTCCATATAACATTCTTTAACAAGTTTCTAATCCACTCTTTACATACCTAACTAATTGAGAAATAGTTAAAATAGAAGTAATTAACCTCATGCACTCAACAAAATACATTCACAAATACAAAATTGAGAATAGATAAAATAAAAAAACACCCACTTTTATAACTTTTCTTAAGGAAATCCTTAGATTCAAACTATGTATCAACTCACTTTTCTCTCTTATTAAGACATAAAGGAAAATAAAAGCACCCACTAACCTCTCAAGGGACCAAAATTAATTTTTTTCCTTTGTGCTTACTTGAATAAGTACCCACACTCTCCTAGAAATTTTTCTTTCATTGAGATTAAAGAACAAAAACACCCGATTTTATTATTTTTTCTTAGGAATTACAAATATTCAAACTACCCATAACTCACTCTTCTTTATGATTAAAACATGTAAATAATAAATACACCCAATAATGTCTCAATGGAAAAAAATTCTAATATTTTTTCCTCTATGCTACTTGAATAAACACCCACACTCTCCCATAAAATCTGTTATCACTTTAGTGTGGCTTCTTTGAACCCTTCCTATGCCTTTTATGTGCATAGAGTGACTATAAGAATCCCCTCTTATCTTTAAAAAATATTTAAATGAGTAATCAAATATTTCTAGGCTAATATTGGGCATGTGTAATTGTTCAAGAAAAATCATTGGTTTTTGTAGATCAACACTTGTGAAATATTTTTAGAATTCTCGCCGTGAGACTTGGAACTCTCTATTATGAAACTATATGGTCTCAATCCTAAGATTTTTTTGAAGTTCTATTGACCTCTAGTGATGCTTATATTTTACCCCCATACTATAAAATGGGCCTAATTGTGCACAGACATGCTAGTAGATCCATTTTATTGATGTGATGTTTTTTTGGTCCCAAATTCTCTTGCATCAATAATTTAGATATTTTCCTAGAAATGGAACCTTCATAGGTCCAAATGCATCACTATATTATTTACAACATCTTGTTTTCTCTTATAGTAATAGTGGGAAACTTTATTGGAATCATCTTACCATATACACAACAATTATAAAAATCAAAATCTAAAGGACAACTTAAAGTCCTTCAATCATAACATTATTTTATAACATGTGTAATTCCTTTATCTAACTCTAAAGAATTTTATTTTTGCAAGGAGCATGAGGATTATTTTTATTCATTATTTTCCTTAATAACTAAATAGATTTTACATCCATTATTGATAGTACTCAACGCAAGCCTAAAAACCATTCATCAAAAAAATGACATTATAGTTTTCCTTATTAAATATGACCTATAAACCTACATAACTTATATTACTTATAGAAGTAGAATTTCTACCTGACACCTAGAATATGTTGAATGTCGGGAGGGATTCAACCCTTTCTTCTTTGAACATCAACCTAACTCTTCATCATCTTATGATATTATATTTCAATTTTTCTTCTAATAAGACATCAAATCCAATATAATTTTTATAATCATAAAACCACTACATATGATAAGTCACATGAAATGATGCACCTAAATCGACCAACCGTGCATCATGACATGCATGTGGAGTTGAGGTTTTCTTATATACATCTCCAAGTATTTACTTTATATTTTAGTTTTGATAAAGAGGCATTATCATGTGTCTTGCCTTTATGACAAAAAATTATCTCTAAATTACTCCTTAAAGTACCCATTTTCCACAATTCTAGTATTTCCTCATAGGTTCTTATGGAGATGTAGTTTTACCTATCCACTTTGATTGTATGTACCTAACTTGTTTTTATAATCCTACATGGATTTTTTACCTATTTTATTATGACAAAAAAATACCTACTACATCCTCAATTTAAGTTTAATACTCATAATTTCCATATCAATAATTTTGTAAAGAACATAACAAAATAATACACTTTCCTTATTAATCCATTTTTATTTCACTAAAAGTAACCAAATTGCCATGATATCAAATTCATTCATAAGTTGTTTGATGGTGTCACCGTTATTCATCCTAATAGATTATATGTTCTTATAGATAAAGAGTTTAGTTACTAGAGATTTTACATCCTAACTTGTCCCATCACTTCTTATCACTAACTTCTCCCAAAAATTCATCATAACTAAATTCAAAAGATTTTATCTAATTTAAATTTTATCCTTCTTATTCGGTATCTCCCAATATTCTAGCTTTATTTCTCTCTCTAGGAGAATATATCCCATCTTGAGATTCCATAACTTAAAGTTTTAGTCATTAAATTTTCCGATCTTTTTCTGTGTTTATTTTCATTTTCCTTTAAAAATTATTCTCATGTATTCAACTTCAACCCAAGACACCATTTATCACAAGGAAATATGCCCTAGATTTTAAAACAAATCTACACCCTAGCACATAAACCAAATTAAAATAAATAAACTCATAAACTTATATAAGATGAAGTAATGCTAGCATAATATTTAATCTATAAAATAAGAGAAAAGTGACACACACAATACACAACATTTTCACATCAAAAACACTTTTGGTAAAAAAAAATCTAACATAATAACATTTTTATTACATTAACTTAATTGTTTGCAATACATTAAAATAATTCAAAGTTCTTCTTTACATTAATGTTTGTGTAATGTATTGTATAAATTTGTAAACACATCAATATGTAATACTAAAAATCAATATGTAACCACCCAAACAATATTACAAAATAATAGGTACTAAAACCATGGGCCGAGAAGACTACCCATAACAGGTTCTTTTATTCACATATTCATTTCTAAATATACAAATCATATACAACACATTAAACTCAATATATATATATATGAACATATCTAAAACTCTAAGCATGTATTATATTCAAATTACACATATATAGTACATATGTATGTTATTTTCAAAATATATTTGTCTAGATCCATATCATTATAAAATATATACTAATACTAGTAGTAAAATAACATAATTTTTATTTTAATCTATTTTTCATATTCGTTTCTTAAAATTTGTGTTTATGTACATTTAATAAATGTAAAATGTGAGTGTCATTTTCAATATATTTGATATGTATACAAACATCATGACTAAAAGAATAAAAGAACTAAATATCAACAATGTCACATTCAAAAAAATGAGTATCAATATAAACACCATATGCCTTCCCGACCTCGTCAGTAAGAAAAAAAATAACTATTCTAAAACAACACTTCCCAAACGGAAAAAACAATGATTCAATGTGTATTTCATTATTTTCATACTTTAGAAAAATGATTCTAAAGAAAAAAGTTGAATAAAAGATAATTAAAGAGTATGTAAGAGTTCCTTTCCTTACACAATTATGGAGAAACATTATCTAAAGACATGTATGAGATGTATTTAGGCTAACAATATCCATATATTATCCTCTTTATCTTTTGAATAATATATATTAAAATAAAAAGGAGATCATTTTAGAGCCACACACAAGAGGATTGTAGATAACTTGATTTGTGGATCTAGAAGATGGTGATCCAATTTCTATCAAAAGAGTGGGGTTCTCATGTTTAGGTATAAGATAGGGGATGGAGTCCTACTAGTATCTTGGTTGTAAATATATTAATGATATTGTAAATAACATGAATATATCTAAGTTAGGGTTGTAAACATGTATTGTAGAAATCAATAGGTTATAACAGCCAAATAGTGGATAATATAAGGCAAGGGTCGATATATAATAATTCAATATACAATAATATGTTAATATATCCTATTCTATGTGCATAATACATCAATATGTAAATAAAATTATTAAAAAACATAAAGAAAAATAGGTTATAGATACTTGCTTTTATGCAAACATCGTTAGCGCATTAACTTCCCCGGGTTAGCAACACGTTATGAGAGTTATTGTGGGGGACCACAAGATGGATAGGAAGAAGACCTAAGTAAGTTACATTTGGGGACTCTAAATAACATATATTACTCTTTGGTTTCATAGACCCAATGCTCTAAAAGTATACTTCAAAAGATAAGAAAGACTAACCCCTAAACCTTAAGAACAATTGGGAAAGTGTAAATAGAGTGAATTAATGTAATGGAATTACTTGTATAAATCTGATTATTAGCAGCAATATAACACCAATGAACACAATATTTCAGATAAATGATCTCAATATGCAAGTAGAATAGCTTAGCCACTTCGAGGGGGCAACCTCCAAACCAAACAATAAGACTCAAATGCTCAATATGATGATCAACTACTACCAACTAACCCCTATATATACTATTCCTATGTTATGGCCAACACCAAGGCCGACCCACTAATGATAATATAACATATATGAAAGAGATACATAATGATAATAAGTTATGATAGCCACAAGTCAGCTATATACATCCAATGTAAGATATATGATTAAGGGTGTAGCATGCCCCTCCCCTTCAAGCAACATTATCCCCAATGTTGAGAAGATTTGGATGCTACTTGTAGGAAGTTTGCATCCTCCCAAGTTACGTCTTCATTGTCTAGATTTTTCCACTTGATAAAATACTCAATGATGACCCTTGTCCTCAATCACTTAGTGTGTGTTTGAAGGATGCATTCTAGTTCCAGGATGATTTGTCCCTCTTCATCAAGCTCTGGTAACACTGTCTAGGTTGATACCATTTGTCCAATTACCTTCTTCAGGAAAGATACATGGAAGATTGGATGAATTTGAGTAGCCAGAGGAAGTTCTAGTTTGTATGCTACACTACCAATCTTCTGTAACACTTGATAAGGGCCATAGTACTTAGGTGAAAGCTTGTTATCCTTTTTCTATTGTTTCAAGGACATTTGCTTATATGGTTGTAAACGAACAAAAACCCAATCATTGACTTCAAAATGTCTTTCACTGTGATGTTGGTTTGCTTGCTGCTTCATGCGGTTTTGTGACATGGCCAAATTCTCCTGAGACTAGAAAGCACCTCTTGTTGGTGTTGAATATGTTCTTCAACTTCTCGAACCCTTGGTTGGACTCTCAAAGATGAGGTGATAGATGGTGGATGGTACCCATATAATGCCAAGAAAGGAGACATTTTAGATGAAGTATGAAAGGAGGTGTTATACCACCATTCTACCAATGGTAACCATTGGACCCATCTCGCTTTCTTATCTGAGGTAAAACAATGAAGATATCCCTCCAAGAACTTGTTTACCACCTCTATTTTCCCATCAGACTGGGGATGATAAGAGGAACTATGAGCTAGTTGTGTGCCCAAGCATGAGAACAAGTCACTCCAAAAATTACTAGTAAAGATAGGGTCTCGGTCACTTACTATAATCTTTGGTGTCCCATGTAGCTTATAAACTGTATCCCTAAAGGTTGTTGCTATTGTACTCGCAACAAATGGATGTGATAACACACAAAAATGGGCATATTTAGTGAGTCTGTCCACCACCACCATGATTACATTTTTACCTTCTGATTTAGGTAATCCTGTGATGAAGTCCATGGACACCTCTTCCCACCTCTAGCTAGGAATAGATAGAGGTTGTAAAATACCTAAGGACTTAATTTTTCACCCTTATTTTGTTGACAAACCATGCATTCTGCCACAAATTTTTGGACATCCCCTTTTAGTCCTTCCCAAAAAAATCATGCTTGATTCGATGATAACTCTTCAAGAATCTATAATGCCCCCTACTGGAGGAGCATGGAGCTCAGATAAAACCCTATTTTTAAGGATTGAATTCTTACATAGATATAATTTATCTTTATACCATAAAGCATCTCCTTTCCATACAAAATTTTCTAACATGCTTGGATCTTGTTGGAGATTCTGAATGAGATTTTGTGTACCTGGATCATTTTTCCATTCAGACTTGGCATCCTCTATCCAATCCTCCTGTAATATAGATATGGCACACAACAATGCCTCGACTGATTCATCCTTCCGAGATAAAGCATCAACAACTACATTCTCTTTCCCTTTCTTGTATATTATCTCAAAATCATAACCCAACATTTTTTAGACCCATTTTTGTTGTTCTTCAGATGATAAACGTTGCTCTAAGAAGTATTTCAAACTATCATGATCTGTCTTTACTTTGAAATGTTTGCCCATTAGATATGGTCTCCATTTCTTCACTGCATGAAGTATGGCTAGCATTTCTTTCTCATAAATTGGTTTAGATATATTCTTACCTTTGAACTGGTGGCTCTCAAAGGCAATGGGTCAACCTTCTTGCATGAGTACTACCCCCATACCATACCCTGAAGCATCACATTCAATAATGAATGTTTTGGAAAAATCTAGGGTGGCTAGAACCGGAGTGGTGCACATGGCCTCCTTCAACTTCTCAAATTTTGTAGTAGCTTGCTCATTCTAATGGAAAGAGTCCTTCTTTAATAAAGTAGTGAGTGGTGTTGCGATGCTGCCATAATTCCTTACAAATCTATGATAATAACATGTAAGCCCCAAAATCTTTGAAGATTTTTTAGGGTTTTGGGAACCTTCCATTCAAGCATGGATTTTATCTTGTTATGATCCACTTTAACACCTTCATAAGAGATAATATGACCCAAATATTCAACCTCCTTGACACCAAAATAACACTTAGAAGGCTTTTCATAAAGTTGATGTTGTTCAAGAGTTTCCAACACCTTATTTACATGATGCATGTGTTCCTCCCATGTTTTACTATAGATTAATATATCATCAAAGAACACTAAAACAAACTTTTGTAGAAATGGCTTAAAGATGGAATTCATCAAGCTTTGAAATGTAGAGGGTGCATTTGTTATTCAAAAGGCATTACCAAGAACTCATAGTGTCCTTCATGTGTCTTGAAGGTTTTTTTATGAATATCTTCATCCCTGATTCTAATCTGATGATATCTAGAATGAATATCAAGTTTTGTAAAGTAAACAACACCATGTAACTCATTTAGCAAATCATTAATTACAGGAATAGGAAACTTATCTTTAACTGTGTACTTATTGAGTTCCCTATAATCTGGACACATGCGCCAATTTTCATCTTTTTTTTGTACCATCACGACAAGAGAAGAGTAAGCACTCTGACTATGATGAATAAGTCATGCTTCTAACATCTCTTGAACTATCTTCTCAATCTCACTCTTTTGCATATAGGGGTACCTGTAAGGTCTGATGTTGGGTGGTTGACTCCTGGTACTAGCTGGATGGCATGGTCATGGTCTCTTTTTGGAGGTAAACCCTTTGGCATTTCTCCAAACACCACTAAGTGCTCATCTATAATTGTTTGCATATCTACGGGTATAAATGTATTTGAATGATGTGCTTCCAATGAAAATAGTTGTGCCACAAACCCCTCTGCACCTTTTCTAAGCAATTTTTGCATCTGATGAGAACTTACCATCTGTGGGGACTTTGCTCTTAATCCTTTTAGTTTAAAAGTCCTCCTTTAATTGGAATTGCATGAACAACTCTTGGAAATTCATTTCAATGGTTCCCAAGGTGGTAAGCCACTGAACTCCTAACACAATGTCTGCTCCTCCCATGGAAATGGCATACATATTGCTAGTTAGCAAGTAATCTCCCATGGTGAGATTAATGTTATGGCATTTTCCTGAACAACTAACAGTTTTCCCATCAACGATCATGACTTGACATTCTGGAGCTAGATAAACAAAGCAGTTCAAGCATACCGCCAACTTATGATTGATGAAGTTGTGAGTACTTCCCGAATCAATCAACATTGTTACCCTCTATTTTTTAAGAATCCAACTACTTTGAGAGTTTGGGAGTGCTAATACCTGAAATTACATGGCATGATATTGTTGGTTGGGATCTCCTAATTCCTCCTCTTGCTCTACCTCTTCATCTTCTTCATTTTATTCTTCTTCATTAGGCCCCTTAATGTATAACAACTTCTTTTCAGCACACTTATGTCCTGGTCCAAATTTGTTGTCACAATTAAAACATAACCCTTTGGCTCTCTTTTCTTCAATTTGTTGAGGTGTCAGTCTAACTGGACAAGGGAATGATGGTGGAAAGGTGCTACGATCTATGATATTACTGACAGTTTGTTTCCTACTGAAAGAAATTTTTCCTCTACCTACGTGCCATGATCATAGAATCTGAAACCATATGAGGATTAAACATACACACCTCAGTCTCAATTTTTTTCTTTAAGACCCCCAAGAAATAAGTCATTCAAATTCTCTTCAATAATATTTTCCACCCATAAGGAAAGGTTTTGGAATTGATGGATGTAATCTTTGATTGTTCTTATTTGTCTTAGCTTTGCTAATTGACTAAAATAATTCTCTAACACACTAGAACTATAGTGTAATTGTAACTCTTCGGTGAATTTTTCCATGTAACATTGAGGCCACTCTTTTGCCTTTGAGCACATAACCATCGATACCAAATGAATTGGTCAGGTTCGAGGTACAAAGATGCCATGGTAACCTTTTGTCTTGATGGAATCTAAAGAAGATCAAAGAAATTATTCATCTGATTAATCCAATTGAGTGGATCCTTTCCATCAAACTTACGCATTTCCACTTTTGGAATCATTTTACGGGCCTGCAGAGTGTTTGTATTTAGATTGGTCATGCTTACAGATCCACCCTGGCTAGTTTGTCTATTACTTTGACCTGAAGATCCACCCTGGTTAATATGAGTATGACTAAGTTGTGGCTGATTAGGAAGGATATGATGACCCATTATATTGTAACTAAATTGGTGAATGAAATCCTCCAATCATTTTCCAATCTTGTCTACATCTTCTTTGCTAGCCACTCTACCCTCGAGGTTTCACAACTCTAACTCAAGATAGTTGACCTTATGGTCCATTGAAGTAAACCCTAACCCTGAGGACTCTATAGATACCCCTTCTAACTCTAACTCCTCAACTATTATCTCATCCTTGTCAAGGGTTTTACCCAGAGTGATGGGATTCTTTTTGCCTCTTGTCGAAGGCCCAACCATGATGCCCCAAAATGGTAGGATTTAGGGATCAAGGTCAAAATTTAGGGTTTGGATTTCAATAGGAATTCGGTGCATTTTTAAAAAACTAAAACAACGAACTCTAAACTAATTTTTAATCCTCTTTCTAGAAATGTAAATAACTTTGAAAAATTCCACAAATTGCACCCTAGGTAGCCGAATTATGAAAAAACATAAAACCACTATAACTTTTGCAAACCAAGTCAAAAATTCTTAAAATTTGGAGGGAGCTTACTTGACTAATTTCACCATGCCACAAAAAAATTTGCTACCAATTTTGAGATATGGTTGAACCTTCACAATTAGGGTTTGACGCAGTGCTGGCTGAGTTCAAGCTCTGATACCACTTGTAATGGAATTACTTGTATAAATCTGATTATTAGCAGCAATATAACACCAATGAACACAATATTTCAGATAAATGATCTCAATATGCAAGTAGAATATCTTAGCCACTTCGAGGGGCAACCTCCAAACCAAACAATAAGACTCAAATGCTCAATATGATGATCAACTACTACCAACTAACCCCTTATATATATATTATTCCTATGCTATGGAAAACACCAACGCCGACCCAATAATGATAATATAACATATATGAAAGAGATACATAATGATAAGAAGTTATGATAGCCACAAGTCGGCTATATACATCTAATGTAAGATATATGATTAAGGGTGTAGCAATTAGGAGATGAAGAAATAATATAGAGACGGTTCAAAGTGATCGATAGGGGTATAAGTATGTTTTAAGTGGATATGAAGGTTTTCATAAGAGGGTAATAATGTGATGTCGTAGAGGTCGTAAAATAATGAAGAAGATATGTAAAGGATAGGACGAAGATTAAAGGTAACCTCTAAAACACTTCAAATGTATCTTGAAAGTACCGCCACTAACCATCCTACCATACTCAATGATACCATATGTGATAGCACTCGGGGATATTAATGTGTCAACAAAGACTTTATGAGAAGAAAATAATTATAAGAGTGAAAAATTAGATGTATACATATGCCCCAAGTGAAGATCATCACACGTCACAAAAATTTCAACATTAGATGGTCTTCAACAAAATAAAATGCAACAACAAAATTAAAATGATTGAAATGAAGAAACAACACAAGTGATAACAATATGATCTCAAATAAAACATATGTACCTTCTTGCAAGTGTGGTTGCATAGTAAGCCACTAAAATTTATACATAATTGTTGAGGGAATCCAAGTAATACAAAACTAACAAGAATCATTAGAAGATCAATTACAAAAATATACAAGTAAACCCTAAGCTAAGGGGGATCATATAAAAATCTAAGATGTGTAAGGAATATGTGTGTATCTATTTCTAAGTTTGCACAAATGTGTTGACATATTTTCCTAAAAATGAAAAGGAAAATGATAAATATGAGGTAAAATGAACATCTAATGAAAAATATATAATAATCTATATTTCAAAGTTTGTGGTAGAAACTAGTAGATAAAACACATCTAATAAAATTTAAAAGAAATCAAATAAGTTAAAAGATGTGGAAAAGGATAACAAGACACCTAATAAAATCTAAGAAAAACCAAAGAAATTACAAGGTATGGTAATGATTGTAATAAGTCATATAATAAAATCCAAGACAGAATGAAAGAATTTACAAGATGTAGTAATGGTTATAATAAGACACCAAATAAAATCTAAAAATGAAATCAAACAAATATAAAATGTTGTAATGATTGTAATAAGACACCTAATTAAATCTAAGAATAAAATCAAAATATGTGACCATAAGATTAATAAGGAAATAAACATCAAAATGTAATTTGAGAAATGGAAAAAAATACAATATGTGATGACAAGAAAGTACCAAGATGAATAGGATCGCAATTAATACGTGTGTTGAATTTTCTCGGAGGTAAAACACTACATCTAACATCGCATCTAGGGTGAATAAATATGGTTTGAATGTAAAGTGATGTGTTCATAAGAAATGCATGAAGGTATTACAAACATTCTCACAAATCTACGGTGAGTGTTAGGTAGTAAAATAGGTAATGATCTATAATAAGTAGGATGTAAAATCCACATCAACTAGCAAAATATCCATCAAGGGGAATAAAGGAGTGAACATGAAAGAGTAAAAGTAAGGCACCATGATAGAAATACAATATCCTTAGTGGAGATGAGATGCTCTAATCAATAGGTTATAACTAAATATTTCTCTTCATCTAGGTGAGAAGGAACCCAAGTATATGGGCTTGGCTTAGGCTAACTAGTGAAGTATAAAGATATATCTCATATTAGATAAGAGATGGTATAATAGTAAATGAAATATCCTACCTTTCCATGATATTTTCCTTTCCTTAGGACCTCACTTAAGGAGCTATAGACCTACTACAAGGATTATGTACTAGCGTGTAAATGTAGGGGCATTGGATGATAGATAGTGACCTCTTACCCCAAAAAAAATTAACACGCCCAAAGGACCTCAAGCTTTGAATAATGCCAACTAGGAGTTTGAATTTTCAACTAAGATAGGGGTGTGCCAAATGATTATATCACATATTTTTATGTGTTATTAACTTTTAAATGTAATGATTTACCTTTTATTTGATTTTTCTTTGATAATATCAATTTTATCCTTTCTTTTGGATTTTATTGTTCATACTCCATATCGATTCAACAGGATGATCAAATGGGCATGGAACTAGAATTTTGATGCTTATGAACCTCTATACCTACCCTAAAGAAGTAGTGTAATTTTATCTCGACCTAAGTGTGCCTCAAGTGAGAAAAGAAGATGGATGAGTGAAAAGGAAAGGACAAAAGTGTGATATGATAATGGATAAATCTAATAGATAACCATAACGAGATATAGGTTTTGCTTCATATGGAATGAAGGCTACAAGGAGATGAACTACGCAATGTAGGAATTGTATATTTCTATAGATGGTAAGAGATATGGGTGTAAACCTACGATAGGTCTAGCACAAGCACAAAAATTGATAATATCCAAGTGGAATTTAATATCATAAAATCGATAAAATCATACCAAGAGATCCAAGGAAGAAACAAATAGCATAAATTAACCCAAAGGATGTCGATGGAAACTATAAAAACATAACTACAATTTAAATTACCAATGTACCTCAAATAAGAACACAATGGTCGTATAAACTCAAGGGGGATAATATGTCACAATGAATCATGGAAAGTACTAAAATGTAATGTATTGGTCGAAAAAAGGTAACATATAGACCAACATGCATGTACAAAAGTAGATAATATAGGATATTTAAGGGGTAGCCAAAAAAATTATATTAATCAACTTGTATAAATAAGGTAGTATAGGATATAAAGGGTATTTGAATCTTGTATAAACAAGGTAATAAAAGATGTAAACAAGTAGTCAAAAAAATCATATTAATTTTATTGCATAAATATGTACTATAGGATGTAAAGGGGTAGCCTCAAAATTCAACCGATCAGATCGAGGATCATAACTAGATAGAATAGAATGTAAAGGGATAGCCAAAATATTCTAACTAACTAACATGAGGATCATAAACAAATAGTAAATAATGTTAAGGGGTATCTAAAATATTTGGACTAATCGGCCTAAGGATCATAAAGAGATAGTGTAGGATGTAAATGGGTAGATAAAAGATTCAAACTAAATGCCATGAGTATTGTAAATAGGTAATATAGGATATGAAGGGGTATCCAAATAAATTCGTACTAATAGGATTAGGAGTATAATAAGATGCATAGGTAGTAAATAAAAAAGTAAAAGTAGTATGGGGAAAATAAAGGTGGTCATAGAGGTTATGTAATGACACTTTGAGGCATCCTCTATAACCTTCTAAACATGTTGTTAGATATTATAACATGTATGGATCATGTGCAAGTAGTTATAGCATGTATATCTAAACACACAAATAGAACATACCCTTAATGGGATATGCTATGAAAATAATAGGTGTTATTATTTGAATATTTCTTAGATTTTAATTCATTTGGATTTAATGGTTACAAGGTTTTGGTTGGAATATATGGTGTGAGAAAATGGAAGGCATCATATGATGTCCCCAAGCTATAGGGTGAGAAAGTAAAATTTAAGGACGGGTGGACGACATGAGATAACCCAAAATGTGATAAGAGAGAATCATGGGCATCAAGAGATGCCCCAAAGTGTGATGATAAGTGAGGTTATGGATCTTGATTGAGCTTGACATCCACACATTTCATATCATCATATTGATTTAATGAGTGAATCTGGAAGATATCAAGGGGTAGAAATTTAGGGTTGAGGTTGGATGACATACATTCATAAATAGCAAAACAATTTACAATATCATCCATGCTAAATAAATTGGGGTGATTAATGCCATCATCTCTGCAACATAATGAATAAAAATAGTATTAATCATGATGCAATCAAGGTGTCTGATGTAGTTGGGATGGCATGAGTTTTTCTAAACTTCATCATGTTTTTCAGCAAAATGGTTGATACAATCGAAATGTCTATTTTTGTGAATTGAGAAAATAAAATTGAAAAGTGTTGAAGTACCCAATTGGTGGTTTCCAATAAATGATGGTTTATATGGTTATTGTATTTCTAAGAATCAACACGTGACTCTAGGATGCACTCTACCTCCCGAGGTTGTGTCGGGACAACCGATATGAGATTGAAAGATGGATATGGAATGGATGAAAAGGATGAATAGGTGGGATATGTGAAAATAGGTGCCATTGGATAAAAGGTAAATCAAGGAAAACGAATATCTTGTACAAGAACTATAGGATGTGCTCGTCCTAAGGAAATGAACGCATGTCTAACCCGCTCGTGTGAAATAGAACGGTCGAGGATAACGGCCACTCGAATGTTTTGATCAATATCAAAATCAAAAATATGTCTTGAATGGGTTGTGGGATAAGTGGGAATCTTCATGCGTCTACTACGTAAAAATCTCCATAAAAGGTCATGGAGGTGTGAGAATAGACATGTGGGAGGATGAATCTATGGGTTGTGGAATCTAATCTCAACCAGGATGATTGTGTCATAACTCTTTAGCTTTATCCTCTTCATCATTCAAAGCTATCAAATGTGAGATGATGTTGGGTGGAACTGGGGTGGTTTGGAAAATAAATTGTTTGAGGCCCTGATCAATGTCTATCAATTGTGTTTGGTTGAGGCACTCTTGGATCATAGACTCTTTTTTGGGTTACTCAGGGGCCTTGGATGGTCATGTGGACATGCAAACAATTAATCTAAGGAAATAAACAAACACATAAAGAATAAAAAAGAGGAAAATTCAATGCTTGGATAACCTAGGCCAACTAAGTAAACATATGGAGTTGTGTTAATTCCCATCTAATTAAATCTATGTTCCTAAATTAACCAAGAAATGCAAGCAATTTTATTCAAATCAAATTGATTACTCTCCTTGAATCTAATTAAAATTACATGCAACTAATTAATTTAAAAAAATAAACTAATTGATTGAGACAAAGAAAAAATCTAATCTACTTGTTTTTGTATTTTCAATGATTTTTGAAAGAAAGGAAATAAGACAAATAAAAGAAACTAACTAATTTAATCTAATGTTTTTGGGGATTTTTGTTTTCTGGAATTAAATAAAATAAATCTACACAGAAAATACAACTACTTCTAATTAAATGGAAATTACCTCTATTCTAAAATAAAATAAAATAAATAGTGAAATAGTCGATGTGGCTATTTCCCTGTTGCAGGAGATGTATTTAATCTAATCTAATAAAAATAAAGATTTTCCTAATTTGAAAATTGTGGATATGACTTCCTCTAGTTCTACCTCATAATCATGGGAAGATTTAAAAGCTTCTCAAAGAAATTCTTCCCCTGAAGCTTCTTGGTAAAACATGAACTTTCTAGATATGTAGAAACTAAAACTAATGCACAGACGAAGAAGATTCTTCCGATTAAACTAAAATGGAAAATAATAGAATATTCTAGCTTAATCTGATGTTATGCAAAGTAGTAAATAAATGAAGTAAAGTTCAATAAATAGACTCAAGAACTAAGTAAATGAAATTTGAAACCCTAATGTGCAAAGAGGTCAAAAACTCCTTAGTTGATTCACGGATGTGATGAGAATATGTCACAGTGGAGACCAACTAAACAGAGGAGGAAACAACCACACCGAGGCTCAGAAAGTGCATATCCGAGTAGTATGGCTAGACTATGGTGCTTAGAAAGAGATAGGGCGTGTGGGCACCATGGTTTGTAGAAATGACCATGGAACATCCTCTAACATGTCGTTGAGTGATTTTTGTGCTTTATCCCTATCGTGTGTATGTCGTTGAACTTCGTTGGATGTCACTACAAATCAGAGATGGAGAAAACACCTGTAAAACCCCAAATAAAGCATCAAAACCCTAAAAATAAATATGCATATGAAGGGGTCGGATTGTCCTCAGCTACCAAATGGATGGACTTATCACTAAGTGTTGCACTACATCTCAGACCCAATGTAGTTCTAGGTGTGTGTGCGAAATCGTGCCCTATGTGCTCTTGTGTCGACTCACTTTGTGAGTAGCGAGCAATAACTAGATGTAGAATGTAAATAGATTGTGCATGGAATAAAATAAACTTCCCTCCTATGAAGTGTGATGTAGATGAACTAGCCTTGTCCCTTGTGATGGAGCTAGATGGATGCAAATGGAGTAATAGATGCCTTAGATGGATGCAACCTTAGGTACGATACTAATGCTTAGTGTTTGGTCCCTCATTATGGTCTCATAACTTTATATTTATATGGTTCTCTTGATCTAATTTCTTAATTAACCCAAAAATGTCAACCACAAAAATATGAAAATTTCAAATGGCTAGAAAGTGCCCAAAAGATGAGAGTAAAGTGCAAAGAGGATCAGGGTTCCCAAATGGGATCGGGCACTGGGGCGCCCCCCCTAGTTGGGCACCCCGATCGAAATAGGAAAAATATAAAATGGCAAAACAGAATAGGTGAGTGTAGGTCAAAGGTCAAAAATATCAACAGAAAAATCAAAACAAAAAGGCCAAAGACATGGGTTAATTAGTACTCTTTTCACTCAAGAACCATATGAATAGTAGTATGAAACTAGGACTAAATATTTACCCCAAGTGTGTGGTTTAGTGACTAAATTTTCCCCCACTTTATGTTGGTGAGTAGAACACTCGAATGTAAAGTATATAGAGATGTGTACACGATATTTGTGTAGAGTGTTGTAGAAAACATGTCGAATGACTAGACAAAGTGTGGAGTGACAAAAATATGGAGCGTGGAGACTAAAGATGCAAAAATGTAAAAAGTGATGAGAGTGAACCCATGGTAGAAGCGCATGTGTAGCTTCCAATGTGTGTGATCTACCTGCATGTTAATATGTTGTGTGTGGTGTTGTTGTTGTTGACGTCGTTGTTGTTGTTTTTTGTTGACTATTTTCTTCCCATACGAATGGACCTACAAAGGAGAAGATGATCAAGTAGTCAAATATGCTTTTATATATGCAAAAATTATGTGTAAAGACATATGTAAAAAAATCATGTAATGAAAGTACGAAAATGAAAAAGGAACATGTGCATATAATATGTGATGAGAGAAAGGGTATAGAAAGGATATCTTGTAATTGTCAATGAAGTGTGAATTTTTTGGGCTATCTCATGCCACTATGGCCAAAGAAGTGTAGGGAGAAAGGTGTATTATTCTCCAACCTATAACTGCTTCCCTGAGAATATGAAGAGATATCTATACTTCCTGGTTTTATGGGTGATCCGACGCTATTGTACGAAGTATTTTAGGGAGAAAATTTTGGTGTATCCTCCAACTTGTAACTACTCCCCAGAATGCTAAGGACAACTCGTCCTGTAAAATTCATTGTGTATCAAAGTTCTATAGACTAGTCTTAACCCATTCAATGTATAACCCATTGTGTCAAGGATGAAAAACTAAAAATTTAATCAGTATCGGTAATTTATTGTGTAGTGTGTAAACCCAAAATGATGCCCCCTCTTTGGGGACACATGCAATGTCGCGGATAGGAGAATGTGACCCCAAAAGAGGACCGATCACGTAATCTGTAACTCTACCCTACAGGGGGAAGGGAATGCGCTTGGTAGAAACTAAGGCACATGCAAACAAGTGGATAGAAAAAGTGTTAGTACGAACAAACATGCATGTAGAAAAAAGTGTAAACTACATAGACAATGTGTGTAAGCTAAAATGCAAGTAAACACACAAGAATCCAATCATAGACCATGAAAATTGGGTTGCAAACATGGGACACCACTCATGATGTCACAAGACACTCAAGGCCATAGTGGTTGCATACAAACAAACAAGTTTACACACCAAACAAATGGCAAGGCTCGTAAATAATAGCAAACAATGACAAGCAAGAACAAACAATAGATAGCCATGGTAGCAAGTAATCCTATAAAATAAATGTTGCACATGAAGCACCCGTTAGCATGTTAGAAAGATAACAAGTGTATCAAAAACGTGTATAACCAAGTAATGTAGTGTGTTATGAAACAAAATGAAACAATAGCACCTGTAGTATATGAAATTGGATGCCCCCAATAACCACTTTGGGACTAGTAATAGCCAAGCATACATGTTGTATGTGAGAGACTTGTATCTGCGATCACAACTAGAAAAGGACGTGAATG
Organism: Taxus wallichiana var. yunnanensis; assembly: GCA_018340775.1. Taxonomy (NCBI): domain Eukaryota; kingdom Viridiplantae; phylum Streptophyta; class Pinopsida; order Cupressales; family Taxaceae; genus Taxus; species Taxus wallichiana. The sequence goes on along the minus strand of CM031237.1, from coordinate 720,237,663 downwards.
CACATGTGTGTATGATAGAGATAATTACATACAAGAGATCTATTTAGCATATGTAATAAGATGACCATATCCAAGTAAGTGCAAGCAAGACTAAAAGCAACCAAGATATGTAACATGTTGTGGATGGATGGAATGGAATGAAAGATGGATGATAGGATCCATGTTCCCCCGAGTGAATGGAATTGTATGTAGTGAGGTTCATTTGTTTTCCCCCTCATCAGTCAAGAATGAACCATAAACGAGAGTGTGTCATCAAGAAATGGTCGAGCTATGTGTTGTGTATAGCATGTTGTGGTGAATGCATATGTGTGTTGATGATATGCGACCTAGAGATGAAGTGCGTGTGATGGTATAAATGCCAAGTGTATATCACAAAAGATGAATGAAGAAGTGATTATGTATCCTACAGCATATATCACTACAAGATGATGGAATAGGTGACCATTTAGCCTATAGCATATGTCACTAACCTAGGAATATCGCATGATAGAAGGTTGAATGATGAATGTGAGTATGATGAGGTCCATTTGTGATGTATACCCTCAATAATCCAATATGGACCGTGAGACTAGAGTGTGACTTAGGGTAAAGAGTGTAGCACGTAGAAGAATATGTAGTATGTGCGATGATGAGAGATGACCATGTGATGTGTAATGTGCGAAATACATTATGTATAGTAGGAAATGCAAGATGTGTAGGTAGACCAATAGTGTGAAGTACACCTATGTAGTATGTAGGATGAATAGTGTGTAATCCAAGATTCTTAGATGGTAGGAGTGTGACATATGTGTGATGTACACTAGTATAATGCGTAGATGTGCACATTTAGAGTAACTTGAAGATGTATTATGTAAAATGTGAGATGTACTTGTAAGATTTGTGAAGATACGCAATGTGTAGTGTCTATTGTGTAGTGTGTGTGGTTATGTGTATAGTATGCCCTCAACAGTCAAGTGTGAACCAAATCACAAGAGTGAATCATCGTAATGATGACGTGATTATGTGTCAAAGTATGAGTGTTGGACCAAAATTTGAATGTCTAAATGTGATGTGATGAAGATACAATATGCGAGGTGATGTTAGGGGGAAATAATTTTGATTCTCCCAAGTGTACTATGATGGTGGATATCTATGCAGTGATGCGAAAGGTGCCATGCCATTATGGGAGAGAGTTATCTATGTCATGATAAGAGTGAGGGCTAACACAATGATAGGCTGAAGCAACAGTAGGACCATGCGATGGTGGCAGATTTTAAAATGTGTTTTAGCCATCAGTAGGAGTAGTTGCTTTGACAAAATTGATTGGTTGGAGATTATGTGACACCGGAGAAGAATTGATATGAGAATAAGGTGGACTAATTTTGAGAGGTGGTTGTGTAATTTGACTTGGTAATGTTGTGGATGACTTGAGAGGAAGAGGTGTTGAACTGATTTTTAAAGGAGGTTTCTTATGTTGACTTGGTGATGCCGTAGATGACTCAGAGGAGACATTGTATTGATTTTGAGGGGTGGTTGCTTAGGAGGATCTTGACTTTCCTTAGAAATGATGCCTTGATGCTCATTAGACGAATCAAATTTAAGAAACCACTAAGATGTAACAAGTGGATAGGACCATGTAACAAAATGTTGTGTGGTGAATGAGATGAAACCTTGATGCTCAAGATACTTGATTTTTCATTGTAAAGCATAGAAATCATTTTCACTATGTCCATTAATTTGATAATAATTACAATATGGAAGACCTTGATATTTTTCAAGCCGATAAGGAGGATAACAAGGAGTAGATGACAAGCTGATTAATTGATGAGTTATGAGTTTTAGAATAATGTCTTGTTGCTTAGCATTGATTGCAAACTTGATAGGCGTGGGGAGTGGCAAGATTTGAGGTTCACTAATATGATCGATGTAGAAGACATAGAATGAAGATGAGATGTAGAAGGAGAACAAACATGAGCCTGAGAAGCATCCTTAAGATGTTGGATTTCATATTTTAGAGATGTAATCGTGGATTCCATAGTCTGAAATTTATCTTGAAATAAAGAATGAAGGGCTTGAATGGATTTGAAAATAGATTGATTGGATTTGGAATCAAGAGAGTCCTCAAAAAGACAATCGAAAATAGCATTGACTTGAGCAGCAACATGTTGATAGGCAGATACATAGTCTCTAGGGTTTTTTGGAGAGCGTCTTTACAAGATGGGTGCATTTGAATCAATTGAAGCAAAGAGACTTGACAAACCTTATGAGCCATGATGGAAGAAAAAGAAAGATCCAAGAGTATTTGAATGCGGGTTCACCAAAATGATTAAACTAAAATGGAAAATAATAGACTTTTTTATCTTAATATGATGATATGTGAAACACTCAATAAATGAATTAAAGTGCGGTAAATAGAATTAAACAACTAAGTAAATGAAATGTGAAACCCTAAAGTGTAAAGAGGGTTAATAAGTCCTTAGTTGATTTGGGGATGTGACGGGGATGTGTTACAAAGTGGAGACCGGTTGAATGGGAGGAGGAAAAACCACACCGAGGCTCGAGAAAAGTGTAGATCCAAGTTTTTGGTTAGACCGGGCACTGGAATGGGAAGGGGCACCTAGGGCACCCAGGTCTAAGATCTAGGTGTCCTGATTTGAGATCTGGGTGCCCAGTGCTGCAGAAATGACTAGGGAACCTCCTTTGAAGTTCGTTGGTGATTGTTTGTGCTCATTCCTATCATGTGTATGTCATTGAACTTCACCGACGTCACTAAAAATCGAGATGGAAGAAACACCTGTAAAACCCCAAGCAAAGCATCAAAACCCTAAAAAAATAAAGATGCATATAAAGGGTCGATTGTCCTCAACTGCCAAATGGATGGAATTATCACTTAGCGTTGCACTACATATTCGACCCAATGTAGTTCTAGGTGTGTGTATGTGGAAATCATATCGGATGTGTTCTTGTGGCAGTCGCACTTTGTGAGTAATGAGTAATAACTAGATGTAGAATGTAAATAGATGGTGCATGGAATAGAATAAACTCCCCTCTTATGAAGTGTGATGCAGATGAACCAACCTTGTCCTTGTGATGGAGCTAGATGGATGTAAATGGAGCAATAGATTCCTTGTATGGATGTAACCTTAGGTGGAGATACTAATGCTAGTGCTTAGTCCCTCATTATGGTCTCATAACTTTATATTTATATGGTTCTCTTGATCTAATTTCGTAATTAACATTGAAAAGGCCAAGCATAAAAAAATATGAAAAGGTCAAACGACTAGAAAGTGTCCAAAAGATGAGAGTAAAGTGCAAAGAGGATCAGGGCACCCAGAGGGGACGAAGGCACCTTAGGCACCCAATCAAAAATAGGGAAAATGTAAAATGACAAAACAGACTAGGCGATTTTGGGGGAAAGGTTAGAAATATCAACAAAAGGCAAAACAAAAAGGCCAAAAACATTGGTTAATTAGTACTCTTTTCATTCAATCATATGAATAGTAGTATGAAACCGGGACTAAATAATTACCCCAAGTGGATGATTTAGTGACTACATATTCAAATTTACTTTTCGTGCAAATCCACAGGGATAGGCAAGGAGGAATATTTCAATAGAAGCTTTCCTCGTATGCTAATTAGATCTAAATAATGAATGCAGTAAACTCTACAAACAATTTAATAGTGAAGAATTAACAAAAATGTGCACAAGAACCTCCTCCGAATTCTTCCCAAACAAATCCACAAGGATGATCTAAGAATAAATCCTCAATGGAAGCTTCTTACAAGAAAATGGAGACTATAAATTCTACTTCTCTAAAACAAATGTATTATAAAAGAATATAAACTGAAATATATCTAAATAAAGGAAAGCTTCTAGGAATGTAATAACACCTCCAACCTGGAAATGTAGTACAAAGAAAATTCCAATGCAGGTTATGCTTTTTTATCCCCTCATCTTCTTTTCCAATGAGATATCCAAATGTGTCTAGGAGTTGTGTTGGAAGTGTGCAAAATAAATGAAGAGGTGTTAGAGCTAGCTGGTTTGCAGTAATTAGGTAGCAATGCAAGCAAGAGAATAAAAAGGAAAATGAACTGTGTTTACTTATGTACTTCTTGGTAGGATTCTAGTAGCATAATGGTGTAATTCCAAATCAAAAACTCCAACCAACGCTTGGGAAAAACTTAGTTTTTATAGAAAGTTGGCAGAGAAATGGTCCAAAGACACTTGGTAGCCAAGAAGTACCGATCACCATGAGGAGTGGCAATTAACTTACTAATAATATTAAGTAGGGAAGAATAAGTCTATACGCATCTAAAAACTTAAGAAAAATTGATTCGGTAAAGAAAAATGTGAGAAAAGTGAGCTAGAAGAAGGAAAATGTGTTCACAACATGCAAGAAAGTCTTGGTTAAATGTGCACAAAACCACCCGTCTGCACGCATGACTAGTGGTTACGCAACCACCGGGTGGTTGAGTAATCACTTGCGCGGTTCCATAAATTAAGGCTGAAAAGCTAAGGAAAAAGCTACAAATCAACTAAGCAAAGCAAGAAAAGTTGAAAATAGATAAATAAAGTGAAACAAACTTGCAAGAACATTCTCGCAAGCGAGAAAATGACTTAGATATCATTGGAATCGATATTTTATCATCATTGGGAATTTGAACTATTCTGACAATGTAGCACCATGAAAATTTGGGTGTGTACATATTTCCCCCTCGAGAAGCATTTTAGCCATGAAGAGGTGTAAAACATAAAGTCTGAGTATGGCACTCCCAAATGGGAAAGTTAGAGATTATACCTGACATGCCCATGTGTTGAAGTTACGCCAATCCAAGCTTCCCGCTACTGCAAGAAAAATGGGAATCAAGTGCAGATATAATGTATAATCGATAAAATATTTAAAAATAAAATGACAAGAATACTTACCATATCCACGGGGATAGAGATATACCTACACCAAAGACTCCCACCCTATAAAGCACACACACTCAAAACAATGTTAAAACATGTTATATATATCTCAATATTACTATTTTTAGAAATCATTTGCATTTACCCAATGGTGAAATTTGAGCTCTAAATTACCTTTGATTATTTTGCATGAGAATACAATTGAAATGAAAAGGATCTCAAGACAATGCCATCCTAACCAGCGAGAGGAGCAGCGGGTCACAAACAAGTGAGTTACATGCATTTGTTTTTTTCTACACTAAAATATAGAAAAAGTGTAAAACTTAGCGTAGGGGGGTCATTCTTGATGATTTTATAGTTAAAATGATCATTAGGGGGCACCCCATGGGATATGGCTTTTATTTTATTTAAAAAGGTCTATTTTTATTTAGTTTTTAGTTTTGGGACCCTAGGTACATATCGCTTTTATGAGATGGAACCACCGCAATGATTACACAACCGTCACTTTAGTTACACAACCGCTACATGGTCATGTTGGAGTGTATTTTTTCCACATCATTAGCTGAGTCATCTCACTTAGGTGAGATCGTAGGTCCATGTGTCATTTAGGGGTCATTATGAGATTCTCTTACGCGTCAGTGCATCATATGTGTCATTGGGAGTTACACTTCTATTATGGGAATGTAACTCCCCCTCTCTACATGAGTTGTTATGATTGCAGCATTGGGGGTTACTCATCACCTCCTATATGTACACCCCATTTGATCTATGAGATAGAGGAGATTTTTATGGCTTAACCAGGTTCTGCCCATGTTTTAAATCTTTGCATGCACATTTAGTTGATGCTCACTCCTCCCGAGATCTCTTCACGCTGTCATTCACACATCCGTTGATTTGCACGTTGTCCCTCGTGATCCTCGCTTGCGGGTTTTAAACCCTCTTTCATGGTATCGAGCAAATCTTATGGATCCGTGTACTCCTCGTGTTGCTCGTGCATTTTTCTCGCCCGGCGTGATATCCAAATCTTGTTGCATGTGTCGTAATGGTTATTCCGACTATGCTCTACTTGCATTGATTTCGGGCCTCATACCTCTGTTTGGGTTTGTTGTGGTTTGTTTGGTCATGTTGGTGTTTGTAGATTTTCAGGCTTCTTCGAGGTTTGCATGTAGTTTTTTGGAGTAGCTTCAACTTGCATTTTCAAGGGTTCTTGTTTTGTGTCACATGGTTTTTTGTTCCTACTCGGCCTTTAACTCACTGGTTGGTTGTTGTATTGGTTTGGATCGACAACTCAATTATTCTCCCTTGAGGACGTTTTGTACTAGTTTTTAGGCTTGTGCATTCATTTTGGTGGACGTTGCCTTGTATTCAAACCAGCTCGCATTGGCTCAAGGCTTTTTTTGTAACCTACATTGAGCCATCGTATCACATTGAATCCACATCACTTGGTCTACATACGACTTAGGGCTCAGCGTTTGGTGTTTTGGACTGTTGGTTTGGTTTCATTTGGTGTCTCTGACCACTCGTGCCTCCTTTTAACTCATCTCACCTCAGCTCTGTGTGCCCCCTCGACCTCTGCGTTGTTCATGTTGCACATGATTGATCTGGTTTTGGCCTCTCCAGACAACTCACGTGATTGATCTGTGTTGACCTCATTGTGGGGAATCCCTACACTACTCCTGTGGATTTTGTGTTTTTCGAAGCTCATGGTATTCACTGTTCGTGGTGTTCCAACAGGCTCGCACTCTCAACCCCAGGCTCGTTGTGTTCCAACAAGTTCGCACTCTCACCCCCAGCTTGTGGTGTTTATTGTTCATTATTCATTGACCCCGTGCTCCGTCTGTGTGTGGGCATTGAAGATTTGACTGGATCCTTTGGTTCAGCCATTTCCTTGATGCGTGCATGCCTTGGTCCAGCTGTTTCCTGTGACCTACAGCTAGAATCATCTCCAATGTTTCAACCTCTGCATTGAAACCATTTCCATTATGTCCACCTGCAACACCTAACACGTGGTCTATCCCACAACCTAGCTCGGCCAACAGCTCACCACTCCGGCAGGTTCTCTGTACATTAGCTCCTTACACCACGTGGCCTTACTCTCAGCTCGGTCAACAGCCATGGCTTTTCAACGTGGGACCCATCCTCCTCCCTTTTAGTATTGTTTGGAGGTCAAAACAACCTATTTTGATGTTTTTAGGTTAAAAAAATTCTTATCATGACATGTAATTAGATTTCAAGGCTGTATTTTGCTTGTATTATGCCCTTCCTACGCTTGTCGAAGACGGAGGGCAAGGTTCGGGGTTGGCAGGAGGCTAATCCCCCCTCGCAAGAAAAACAAACACTATCTCAAATTTTGTGTTGTTTCCAATGGGTACCCACATGACACCTTTTACACCCATTTTGGGCACTTTTTTAATGCATTTGCAGCGTTTATTAGCATTTTCTCATCAGTTGTGGGAATTGTTTTTCTATAACTTTTAACTCGTTTCTCGAATATGAACACTTCTTTAGTCAAAGTTGCATGTTTTTTTCACTTTACATGATGGTATTATCAATTTTGTAAATGCACTACTTTATAAAGTGCCACATTCTAGGGGGTTGAATAATACTCTTGGGTTTTCACATGTAGACGCATTATCGAACGAGTCCGATAGCTTGCTCTTATGTATCTTGCATTTTGCATCATGGAGAGTGCTCTTTCTAGACTTGAGCATCGTAGGATCACTTTATAGCCTCCACCACTTCTCACCAAGAGAGGGGACTATTCATCTTGGCATGCTTCCATGGAACGTTACTTCGCCCATGAGGGTCTTTTACCCTTCTTGCTTGGGCCAGTTCCTCTGCGCACCCGCTGATCATCACCAATCCGACACTATGATAATTCTTCACCGGGAACTCCTCGTGCTTTATGATTATTTACTAATGCACATCCTTTAGTTTGGTGGATGTAATCTGGAAACAAAACAACAACCGAACACAAGAATACCATTGACTATGATAAGACGGAATGATGACAAATCTGAAATATCAAAGTAAATTATAATATTAACATGAAATTGTTACAATCTCACCCATGAGGTACTTCACAAGACTATGGGAGAAACTTTACAATTACGCCTCTTGATGGCTTCTTCAACACACCTTTAATGATGGCTTCCTTTGCACACTTCCTACATATTTCTCACTACTTCTTTCTATGCTAAATGAGGGGTGGCCTCTCTCTTCCAGTTTATCCATCCTATCTCTAAGATAGGATAAGAAATCCACTACGACAAATCATATTCCATACCTTAACTCTTATCGTACATGTAAGCTTATCTCTTAAGATAAGATAAACCTTATCATTTTACATGGGTTCCACATTTTAGACTTTTACAAATAAAATACACAAAATATTTATGACCTCACTCCTTGTCCTTATTACCAATATAATATTTCTAATTCCTAATCATGTAGACGCTACTTCTCTAATTACCCAAACTTTGACATTTTAACATTACGGACCACTTACGACAAATATTTACTTTTTACAACATTCCTATTGTACTTTGATTCACCGTTCTCCACATTATTGGCGACACTGTCTTGTGTTCTACTACTAATTATACTTAACAACATCCTATTCCTAATACATACATTAATGAAATGAAATTATGGAGGAAAATTTTAGTGTCGACAGATCATCGTCATCCGAGGACTTCCTCGAAACTTGTGACCACATCTTTGGTCACATGATGATGCATGTCTCCAAATCTCTCTTTTCATGTGGCGACTTAGATCCACCTCACCATGTCTGGAGCATTCTTGAATCCCTCTATGGAGGCTCCTTCACATCTGCAATCATCATTGCATGCTGTTGATTGATCATCTCCTCCATTTCTTCACGTGATGGCAGCCATTACACATAGACTCGCTTAGTACTACTTCCGATGAGCGAGATTGTGCACCCGGGCCATTACACTTCTCTCCTCTTTCTCTCACTATTCCTTCACCCCTCCCATCTCATCGGATCGAGCAGTCTCATACTCAATCTCATATCGTCATTACACTCCTCTCTTACCACTTCCAGCGTGTGAGACCCACTTCACTCCTCTACCTTCATTAGATGACTCATACCTATCTAACATCGTTCTTCCGTTTGTTGAGCCCCCTCATTGGGACAAGTATCTGCCTAACCTTAGTCGTCTTTTCGTAGAGTACACTTGTGATGCACTACAGGTCCCTCATCCATCTACAGGTGTTTCAAAGGAGTTCATCATCTCTGTTGTTGGGAGTGCCCCTTTTGGGAATCATGTCACTTCACATTTCCAAAGACCTTCATTGATCCACCCTCAAATGTGGATCCCTTTTTTGTTGTGGAGGATGTTTTGTTCCCTTCACATCACTTGGAAATCCTTTCTCATGAGTGTTCCTCTTTTCACTCGACAGATTCTACACACGTGGCATTACCTTCGGTTCCTTCACACCGACTTGCTAGAAATATGTCACACTTTCGTGGACCCAGACTCGAGTTCTTCGTGCTTCTACCTTTGGTTTCCTTCATGGAGTGTGTAGAATTTCAGCACGTCATTTATGTCCTTCCTAAGGGCAGTACACTGCTCGGTGTAGGTGGCTCTTCTTCACCTAGGGTAGAGGATCTCGTCATCAACATTATTTTGGGAGACCTCCTAGAGCTATAGAGTTCATATCCATCCATGGCATCTTCTCGCATTCCTCTCGTCTCCCTCTTCTTCTCTTCTTCTTCTTTTCCGAGAGATTGCCTCTTTGTACATGGGTACCTTTTTAGGCTCGTCTAGAGTTGGGACCCATATTTGGCATCTTTCTTAGATTATAGAGTTTTTGTTCTCTTATGGTGGATGTTTTTCCACCGGGGTTTTCCTTCACTATTTGGGACATTTTTCTTATACGTGGGTACCTCATCGAGCTTTGTATCGGGACCCATTTCTCATTTCGACTCACCGCCTCATCCTAAGTTACAATGAAGGGGGGTTTTGGTGTGTATTATTTTCCACATCATTAGGTGAGTCATCTCACTTAGGTGAGATCATAGGTCCACGTGTCATTTAGGGATTCTCTTACACGTCAGTGCGTCATATGCATCATTGGGAGTTACACTTCTATTCTGGGAATGTAACTCCCCCTCTCTACTCGAGTTGTCATGATTGCAACACTAGGGGTTACTCATCACCTCCTATATGTACACCCCATTTGATCTATGAGATAGAGGAGGGATGTATGGCTTAACTAGGTTCTGCCCATGTTTCAAATCTTTGCATGCACATTCGGTTGATGCTCGCTCCTCCCAAGATCTCTTCACGTTGTCGATCGCATGTCTGTTGATGTGCACGTTGTCCCTCACGATCCTCACTTACAGGTTTTAAACCCTCTTTCAGGTCAAAGGAAAAATGGAATTGTCGGTATGGTTACGCAACCGCCACTCTACACAGAGAGGTGGTTACACAACCACCTCTCTACATAGAGCGGCGGTTACGTAATTGCTAGAGCAACCCGCAAAATTGACTATGGTAAATTTTTTGGTTTTGATTATTTTGTGAGCTTATTATGCATTGTTATAATTCTAACTTGTTCTTTTTTATGTTTATGAATGTAAGGGCACTATGTCGATGGAGAAAATCTCAAGAGTGTGATTGGTTTCCTATGATCTTGGATACATTGACTCTGGATGAGAGGGACTTGTTACATAGGGTCGGATATGGAGGATATCACAGACACAACTAGTTACACCTATTAGGGACTTGTTACATAGGACTGGGATATGGAGGATATCGCAAATGCAACTAGTTGTACTCTACTTAGTCACATGTTGTGTGATTTATTGAGCTACTGGATGTATATCAAAACACTTTGACAGCTTCCCCGAGTTAGGAGAGAGTGGACGATCACTTTACAAGATGTCTACTAGATTTTGGGAGTTTTTGTCACTAAAAGGAGGTTGATTTTAGCTAGTGTGAGCATAACAAAGACAGCCCGCAGCTAGGCAACATACATGGGAGACACACAAGCACCTGACATGGGTGTCAAGCATGGGATGAGATTACTATCAATTTCCTCCGCACCTATCCCTACCTTACGTAAGGCCATTATTGGTATATTGGCTTCACGCTTGGTTGGGGACAAGGGTAGTGACAAGGGCAAGGACAAGCTTCTTTACTTTTGAGCACCCATCATTCACAGCATTGAGCAAAGATGGATGCATATATGCATATGGCGTTGATATACTTGGTGCCACTTACCATGATTTATACAAAGTTTTTTGACTGAAGGGAAAGGCCTTTAGTCATCCCACATTGGTCATGAGCTGGGTGTATGAGCAAATGATCCCCTATCAGAGGGGAATGGGACAACAGATCCCGAGGTGATCAAATGGCTAGATGGGTTGACATGGCTCTGCGCCTGCAAGCCACGTAGATTGGTTTCCCACACTTACTATGATGACATGATCACACGGCCATATCGTAACATGAATGACCTATGGGCGAGGAGATGATTACCTTAGCTACATGTAGTTCTACTACATAGTTATTGGATTAGACCAGCAGAGTAGAGGCACATCCAAATTGATAGGGTACCACAATGCAGCTTGACCGCTCTTATGTTAATGCCCTCCCAATAGTCCTAATAGTGTATAGAGGGATCTGAGAGGCTAGAGATGGCCCAAAGGGCAAGCTTGATGGGACCATACTCACTCCCGGAGTTCTGATTGGCACACCTCATGTTAGAGAAGATCTCATTAGGCTAGTGCAGAGATGGGGCATGACCATACACAATGGAGAGGAGGAGGAGGAGGAGGCCGAGACCGAGACGGAGGTGAATGCAAAGACAAAGGAGGAGGTTGAGACAAAGGTGGATGATGAAACAGAGGGGGAGAGACACATATTGGATGGCCACATGAGAGGCATTCGCGGTAGCTAGGGCCGAGGTAGCAGGCAGAGGCGTAAATACGGCATTCGAGAGGATCCTCTGACCATTGGAGGAGGAGGATGGGATGAGGAGTTAGTTTTTAGATGGAAGATAGGCACAAGGGAGACCGTAGTAGCGGAGGCTAAAGTAGAGGAGGTTCCCGCAGCAGCTCCTATAGTAGCACCAAAGGTGGTCGATCCATCCTAGATGCCCAAAGATCTAAATAAGTAACTACTCTTCTCTCGACTTTATTCTCTAGACTAGATTGTTAGCAAGCTACACATTGTCTCTTTTTTTTTACTTTTATAGGCTTTCTAACTCGCCATTGTTTTCACTTATACATTGCAGCCTTCCGTTGATGGCTCGCAAGATTTTATTCAATGGATTCTCCTAGATACTTTCACACTTCCTACAGGAAATACATGGGAGCAATTATTTACATTCGATGTGTTCGTGTCGGCATGGCATGTTGCAGAGGCCCTAACCTGGATGAGATTCGAGCTTACTAGATATAATTTGGCCAAGAGGAGACAGTGAGTGAGACCATTCTCATAGCGAGGCTACCGCCATCACTAGTAGATCACCTACCCCATCACATGAGCAATCTCACAAGAACCCTCACCGATTGACACACGAGGCTCCCACACCGCAAAGCCAAGTCACTCTTGTCACTGGATCCCCAAGAATGACCATTATCCTACACCTTCGGTGGGATTGCATAAAGAGGGATAGGCCACAAGTGTTTAATTCTTTGGAAATATTTTCGATATATATCAATTTTTTTGGATTTTCGGCTCATAGATGAGCGTTTTGACCATACTTCCTAGAGTATGATGGTATTATACATGAAACTTGTGTTATTGACATACACATATATAAATTTATTTTCGGTTCAGCTATTCTTTATGTAATATTTGACTTGATCATCATTTGTTTTATTTGTGTCCTCTTAGATGTTAAGAATTTCTAGTGTTTTTATATGCTTTTTTGAATGCATGTTGTGGATGATGATGATGCAAATGTGTAACAGAGTGAATTTTTTTATGCATATGAGAACATATTGTAATCAGATAGTTTGGTTTTCAATCAATATTTAGAATCTCATTTTTATTAGCAAGATGTGATGAATGTAATATAATTAAGAAGATGAACCCGCTTCATTCCTAACTCCACGCAACCAATAAGATGTGAGGGCTCATCACCGAGAGCTAGGAAGGATGCAAGTTGTATGATTTTGATGAATGAAGATGGTGACAAGAAAACAAGATTTTGACAAAGATCCAATTAGGAACCTACAACTCAACACTAAGCAAGTTCAACTAACCAGTTCAGAATGTAATTTTTTTGTAAGTTTATCTAGACTTAGATCCGAAGATGGCCTTTTGATTGACAAAATATAGTTTTAGGGATTAAATTTATAGTAACATAGAAATCTAACTCATTTTCTTGATATTTTTAAGATTTCAAAGCAAATTGTATTTACTGAATTATTTACAACTTATTGATTTATTTGATGGGACCCCTACGTCTTGCCCCATGATACTAGTAAGAAGCATGGGATCATCACTAAGGACAAGACATAGCTGAGTAAGGGAACTTCCCTCCTTTCCTAACCTCACGCTACCAATAAGAAGCGTGAAATCATCACCAAATATTGGTAGGGCAAGGAAGTGTAGTTTTATTTTGAAAGGACGCGTATTTGTATTTATTGTTGATTTATATTTTTTTATTTAGACTTTTACTTTTGGGAAGGAATGCTTGCCCTAGCCTCAACCCCACGCAACCAGTAAGATGTGAGGGCTCACCACCGAAGGTTGAGATAGGCGAACAAGAGCTCCAGGTGAAATGTTTAGACTTTTTTTGTATCAAAGAGGTTTCTAGGGAAATATGTGACATCAAGAAGCTTCTTGAATAGACTATGGGCAAAGACATCTGAGCTAGAAGAAACCATGAATAGAACTAAGTATGTGAAACCTTGGTAGGACCAATGTCAAAATTTTGTCTTAATTACTGAAATGATGAAGAGATTTAAATAATTTGAAGATGATATGATGGATACTTGAAGAGGTATGATTGAATGTTTTATCCAATATTTGAAAGTTTCTTAAAAGTTGCTTGAAAAGTAACTTTCTTGATTTATAATTTCACAATATGATAATGCAGATAATATACATTATGGATGAAATAATGTCCAAGTGGAGATTAAAATGTACTATGCATAGAAATGTTTGAGGTGAAGTACATTAACCGATTCGTTGAATTCTTCACCTTCTAGAGTACATAGGTGATGCACACCATTATTAAAGTCTTATATTACTTGGTACGGGCCTAACCATTTGGGTTTGAACTTCCTTCCTTCGGTGGTATTTTTGTCAATCCGCTATCGAGTCTCAATACTAGATCTCCTACGCGTATCTCACATTTGTACACCTTCTTATTATATTGATGACACATCCTATCAACATAGACACGTGATGTTGTTCAGCTCTAAGTTGAGCTTCATCAAGGGTTTCCAATTCATCCATTTGAGATTGTCACAGATTCTGTCTTTTTTCAATTGCCTTATAGAGATATACAAAACTAGGTAACTCTACTTCTAGCAAAGTAAGACCGCTCCGATCCAAAAATTAAAGAATAAGGGGTTACCTCTGTGGGTGTTCTCGGCAAGTCCTATAGGCCCACAAGACAGAAATAACTTGAGATGTCAATCCTTTTTTCTCCTTAACCATCTTAAGGAGAATGGACTTTAAGGTTTTGTTTGTAGCCTCAGCCTATCCATTAGCCTAAGGATAGTATAAAGAGGCTATGTGATGGGATATTTTGAATTGCACACACAATTCTTGTACCTCTTCATTCTTGAAAGGCATGTCATTATCTGAAATAATGACTTGTGGGACTCCATACCTACAGATGATTTGGTTTAAAATAAACTTGGCAATTACGGATCTAGGTACAGTAGTAAGAGGCATGGCCTCAACCCACTTTGTGAAATACTCAGTGGCTATGATAATGAAGTTATGGCCATCTGATGATGAGGGAGATAACTTCCTATCAAATCAAGACCCCAAGTAGAGAAGGGCCAAGGTGTCATAATGGGCTATAGAGCCTAAGTAGGAATATGTATCTCATATGAGAAATCTTGACATTTTTGACACTTGCGTATATACTCCACAGCATCATGTTCTAAAGTGGGCCATAAATAGCTCATGCAATGAATATTGCAAGCGGTTACATGCCCTCCGAAGTGACCACCACAAACCCCACTATGGGCTTCAAAGAGTATCTTCTCCAAATCTTCTTCATCAACACATCTTAATAGCATACCATCGAAGGCTTTGTGATAGAGAAATTCTTCCACAATTACATATTTAGTGGTTATGACATGTATTCGTCATCTTTGCTACGAGGTTTCTCCCTTGATATACGTTTAGTCCATAATTTTATTATTACAATGTCAACATACCACAAACTCAAAGTGACAAAGGGATTTACTTCTATATAGAATACACATTCATTGGGAAAATATAAATCTACTAGTTCCCCACAGTCTATAGGATTATCTGCTAACCAATCAATGATAATTTTTCCCTTCACGGACTTTTGGTTAACAAAGGTGAGTTCAAACTCACGCATCGCTGTGTAATGAAACTACTAGCCTTCTTAGACTAGGCCACCCGGTTGAGAATGTTCGCAACTAGTCGATTTAACTATCACTCTCATCTCATGGTTAAGTATGTAGTGCTTGCGTGTATCGTGTCTCGTGTAATCAAGAAGAGTATGACTAATGAAATAAATGGCCTGCTCACAACCATCATTATCCTCTTGTGCTTTGACATGCATGTAATTAAGACATCAGTGGCTTGAGAGTATAAAATCAAATGACGGTCACCTTTCGATGGCATGAGCATAGGCGGCGACATAAGGAAGCACTTCACAGACTCAAATGCTTTGTGCCACTTAGTTGTCCAAATTTTAAAAAATATTTCTTCAATAAGCCATTGATAGGGTGAATGGTGTACATTAAGTTGGGGATAAACCTGTGAATTGCCTCAAGTTTACCTAAGAAAGACCTGATGCTTGACTCATCGATGGGTGGGGACATCTCCAAAACTACTTGGATCTTTGCAGATCAACATCAATGCCTAATGACGAGATGATGTATCCTAGAAACTTACCTCATGTTACTTCAAACATGTATTTCTCAGGATTAAGTGTTACTTTGTATTTAATTAAGTGTGAGAGAATGATGCACATCACCTCAAAGAGTGATCACCACTCTTCTTTACTTTCATTAGTAGGTCATCAACATATGATTCCATGATCTTATGAATAAGATCATGAAAATTTATGTCATTGTCAGCTGGTAAGTGGCTCCGGCATTCTTCAAGCTGAAAGGCATGACCACGTAACAAAAGGTTCCCTAAGGAGTTGAGAAGGTAGTTTTCATTTGGTCCTCTCATAGATCCTTATCTAGTTCTAACTAGAAAATCCATTCATGAGAGACAATAGCTCATACCTAGTCATTCATTAATGATAACATCAATCGAGGGTAGTGGAAAATCATCTTTAGGAAAAGCCTTGTTAATGTCCCTAAAATCAATGTAGATGTGTATCTTCCCATTATTTTTAAGAACTGGGACGATGTTTGATACCCACATGGAATAATCCACAAACTTGATAAACCCTACTTGCAGGAGTTTCATTACCTCCTCTTTAACCATTAAAGCCACCTTTGGCTTCATGGGTCTCAATTTTTACTTCACAGTTTAACATCCGACTTCATAACCAGATTGTGCACTACAACATCGAGGGGTAACACCCATCATTTCCTTATAGATAAAGGTGAAGGCTTTTGAATAATCTTTAAGCACCTTCATGTGTGCTTTGACTTCTTCGAGAGACAATAAAAACCAATTTTTAGGATTTTTGGTTCTTATTTCTTCCCTATGTTTATGTCTATTGTTCCTTCGATCAAAGAAGCATTACCCTCTTCAAACTCATGTGGGGTTGGAGGAAACTCCAACTCTTCTTCCTTGACTTCATAGATTTCTAAGTCTTCCATGAGGAAGAGTTCATTGTGTGGTCCCCAAAGTAGGAGGAAGGGTGAGGTACAAGGGAAACTCCTTCTTATGATGTCATGGGATAGAGGTCGGTATAAGCATTGAGGTATCATGTGATCACCTCATCATTTTCCGTGAAATCTAATGTGACGGGATCATTCTCAGCCTTGATGTATGCCAAAATTGCATTAGTTTGCATCCTTCAAACCAAAGGTTTGGCTCGACTAAAATGGTGAAATTAGTTTACTTCAAGTCCTTACTTGACAAGAAACGAGAGGAGGAAATAGCCATAGAATTGGCCAATAGGTTTTGTTCTTGTGGAATAGCTTCTATAGAGATAAATTCAAAGCCCTTGCAAATCTCAAGAACAATGGATTCATAGAGTTGTAGGTACTCTACTCTGGTCTCATAAACTTCTGAAGCTTGGTTAGCAATGAGTTGAGAGTCACCCAAGACTCGATGTTGTTCACACCCATCCTCTTGGCCATGATAAGACCAAGAATTAGAGCCTCATATTCATCTCTATTGTTTATGCATTCAAAGTTTATCTTGAAAGAAAATGCATGACCCTCCCCTCGGGGAAGTGAGGATCACCCTACCCCAGCACCAAAGTGGCACTTTGCACCATTATAGTTGAGATTCCAATAGTTGTCAAGGAAGATAGAAGCTTGATTATTCTTAGAGTATTCTTCCTTAACTTCTGAGACCTCAACCATACAAACCTCATCAAATACATTAGATGGAAGAGAGGTAATTCAAATATCATGACTTGTGCCCAACAAATCAAATGGGAGAGCAATAGTCAAATCATTCTCAAAAATCTTAACAATTTTAGTCATGGTTTTGCTTGTGAGTTTCTACCATAGCGATTTGTTTTCATTAGCATCCGACCCTTCAATTGCCTTGGGTGGCTCTAACTCGATCATTGGCACAATATTGGACGTGGGAATTGATCCCTAAGGAGGATTAGGTGAGTTTAATCAAGTTAGTTTGGGAGTTCAAATTCGTGTGAACCTCGGTTTCTTCTTCAAATTTTCCAAATGGATATCGAATGGCTTTGGGTCACCTTGAGCCACGAAGACCTTCCCTAGATGCAAGAATCTAACTTCTTAGAATAACGTGGAAGGGATTTCCTTCATTCTATGAATCCAAGGTCGACCGAGAATCATATTATAGTTAGTTTCCCAATCTATAATATAAAATTCGATCAACACGGTCTTGGGTCCAAGAGTGACTAGAAGCACTATGGTTCCAATAGAGGTTGCTTTGAGACTATCATAGCCTCTCAGTGTGTTTCAGGTGGAGGAACGGTTCATTTCTCCATAACCTAACTTTTGTAGAAATGAAAAGGGGACTATATTAACAAAGAGCCCCATCCTCTATCATAGGTCATTTAACTTAATTGTTATAAATCAAAACTTATAAGTACAATGCGGATCACCTCTTTGTGCTAGCTCATCATCGTAGGAATCTTGATGATATCAAAAACAAATACATAATCTTTCTCAGATGCCCCGGGGATAGACATCGAATTCTATATGATTGATTTGGTCCTCTGTGAGGAGGGGTGACATGGATCGATGACCAAAACCTAACACTTCGATAAAGTAAATCAATGCACAGGGGAATTCCTCTAAAAATCAAAAAGGAGATGTGGGAAAAGTTCTTAGTCAAGTCTATGATTAAATCATAGGCTCTTATCGGCTTAAGAGCTACCGGCATATCATTTGACATGAAGGGATAAATGGGGAGAGGTTACGAAGAATAATTGTGTGTGAGATTCACCACATAGACCTCCGATTCGGTTTCTAACTCAATTAAGCCTACAATCCTAGGTTGATTTCGGTTATCTAAAGGAGGAGCTACTCGAGGATCTGCAGATGTAGATGCTTTGTGATCATTGTTTTCAACAAGATCCCCTTGTTAGTACCATGAGGATTAATATTTCCATTTTCAGTTACATTGGGAAGGGGTCTCTATAAACCCCAAGAGTAGAATTTTGCAGAGCAACAGCCCCATGTGAGTATTTTGCATAGGTGTCATGGGATTATCCAAGAACATCTCAATGAAGATTTGTCTATGGTCTTATAGAAGCCATTGTATGAATTTATTACAATCACGACATGTCTAAGTATCATGTCATGTAACCCTATGGAAGCCACAGTATAAGTTGGGATCATAGTCATGAGGTCTTTGGTACTGGTTTTGTTGCGGCCCATAGTTCTTATTGTTATTATGTTTTGATTGTTGTAGTTGAAGTTTGGAGGCTTCTAGCCTTGGTTCCGATACTTCGAGTTGGAAATTGGTTCTGGATATTGGTTTAGGTATCGAACCGTGCCTTGGTATTGACCTTGTTGTGAAGGAAGGGGAGGACGACTAAATCAATGGCATTAATGGAAGGAGTGAAATTGTTACTCCTTTGGTTGTTTTCATTTGCATTGTTATTACCATTATTCACGTTGTTGGTGCTAACAATATTCAAATTTTTAGGTTGATCAATTACATCATCCGTTGTAGCACCACGGTTCTTGTTGAGGACCTTGGGTCCTTGATTTTTATTGTTTTAACCGTTGGGTAATTTAAATTACCTTGAGAAGGAGTGACCAGTTTCCCATTCGGATCATAATTCTTTTATCCATTGTCTATAGCCACTTGGTCAATGTGGAGAATGCCCTCTAAGACCTCCTCATAGCTTCTAAAAGGAAACTTTTACCTCCTCCTTGGTTTCTCAATTGAGGGAGTGGAGGAATAGATCACAAGGCTCTGTTTGATCCATGTTGGGAGCACTAGTAGAAGAGTATAGGAATTTTCAAAGCCTTTGGATGAAATGGTTAGCGATTCGTTATCCTCTTGTTTAATGTGAAGGAATTCCATGATTCCTATTCTTAAGAGCTTGTTCATGTCAAAATATTTTATAAACTCAAAAACAAGTTACTTAAACAAATGAATGGAGGCTTTTGGTATTCTATAGTATCAATCAAGAGCAACCCCTTCAAGGGTCTTAGGAAATATTTTCACCACAACCGCATCCCATGGGAGAA
Source organism: Taxus wallichiana var. yunnanensis (assembly GCA_018340775.1). Lineage (NCBI taxonomy): Eukaryota > Viridiplantae > Streptophyta > Pinopsida > Cupressales > Taxaceae > Taxus > Taxus wallichiana. Next base: position 720,217,753 of record CM031237.1, on the reverse strand, counting down.
GCTCTCTAATGGCGATGGCATACGCTTTGATGTGCGCATTCGGATCCCCCATTTTAATTTTGGAAGATTTTTCAATGGTCGTGGGAGCATTACACTTTGTATGGTGAAGTCAAGAGGCTCCTTGAGATACTCAAAATATGTGCCTACTGCATAGGACTCAACCATTAATGATCCTTGATGGGGAGGTGGAGGTGGAACATGAGCTTGGTATTACGCAACATAGGTATTTTTCGGGCATAAGGAACCCCTTATTCTTGGCGTATGCGACCAGGATAAGAAAACATGTCCCCTTGTGGTGATTTTGAATACATGTGAAGATATGGGGGAACATTGTTTTGATACGGATTGGTAGGGACGAAACCACAGAACGTCGCATTGTCAGTTGGAATGGCATTTGAGAATGTACTTTGATTGGCCCTTGTGGTGGGTATCCATATGAAGAATAAGGGGGTATATCTAATGTGCCCGATCCAATGAAGAAGGTATTCAGGGCTAGGAACACCCATATGGACCTAAGAAGGTGATGGTGTAGAGGGAACATAACTATGGTTTTTGAATGTATGGTGTGGAATGTGAAGGTTGGGCAAGCTCTAATTCTCTAATTTTATCTACCAATGTTGAAATCACATCGCTTGATGAAGGTGTTGCATTTTTCTTAGGCATGTGTTGAGCCTTGTTAGGGGAAAAGGCACGTGATGTCTTGTTATGAATTGATCCTTAGTAGGCCACCCCTCTTTAGGTGGATTTTTTCATAGGAGGAGGGGTAGCAATGTTGTTCTGGAGAAGAACATCGATACCCTTACAACCTATCCAAGGATTGATCTCTAAGCATTGAGACGCTTCATCTCTTTGGTCGAGTTGTGCTAGGAAATTATCATTTGGAAATAGATAGGAAGGAAGAAAATCAGTTTTCATACTGATTTGAGGCCTAGACAAGACCCGAGGATGGAACCTTTGTTCTCTCGTAAATGTCATGTTATTTGAGATGGAGAACTTAGGTTGTGCCATTGTAGTTGGGTTGGTCAATCTCCTCAATTCTAACCGATGAGTCAAGTGTTATACCCTTGAGGAGGGGGTGTGTGAGGAGATAAGAGATTTTTGAGTAATTATCAACCCACCCTGACAAAGAAGGTGACTACTACATACTCATCTGAGCGTAATAAGCTTCGAGACCCAAAATGGGCCTATCGTAACCCTGACCCAACATATTCGGGGGGTGTAAAAACACCCACAGAATAATGGGAGAGGAGAAGGATGGAAAAAGAAAGAAAGGAAAGAAAATAAGAAACGAAAAGGAATTAGTCCTTCATGTTGGGTTCACCAATTTTATACGTGTCGAATCAACACGCGACTCTAGGATGCACTCGACCTCCCGAGGTCATATCATGGCAGACAACCGATATGAGATGGAAAGATAGCTATGGAATGAATAAATAGGATGAATAGGTGGAATATGTGAAAATAGGTGAAAATGGATAAAAGGTAGATCAAGGCAAACAAATGTCTTTTACTTGGCCCTATGGGGATGTGCTCGTTTAAGGCAATGAACACATGTCTAACCCGCTTGTGAAATAGAACGGTCAAGGATAATGGTTGCTCGTATATTTCGATCAATATCAAAATCACCAAATATGCCTTGAATGGGTTGTGGGATATGTGGGAATCGTCCTGCGCTTTTGCGTAAAAATCTCTAGACAAGGTCATGGAGGTGTGAGGATAGACGTGTGGGAGGAGGAATCTATGGGCTATGGAATCTAATCTCGACTAGGCTGATTGTGTCAAAACTCGTTAGCTTTATCCGCTTCATCGTTCAAGGCTATCAACTGTGAGATGATGTTGGGTGGAATTGGGGTGGTTTGGAAAATAAGTTTTTGGAGACCCTGATCAATGTATGTCAAATGTGTAATTGTGTTTAGTTGTGGCACTCTTGGTTCACACACTCTTTGTTTGGGTTTCTTAGGGCCTTGGATGGTCATGTGGAGATGCAAACAATTAATCTAAGGAAATAAAATAACACACAAAGAATTCGAAAGAGGCAAAGTCATCGTCCGGGTAACCTACGCCAACTAAGGAAACATAGGGAGTTGTATTAATTCCCGTTTAATTAAATCTATGTTCCTAAATTAACAAAGAAATGCAAGCATATTTTAATTAAATCAAATTGATTACTCTCCTTGAATCTAATTAAAACTACATGCAACTAATTAATTTAGCAAAAGGAAACTAATTGATTGAGACAAAGAAATAAATTTAATCTACTTATTTTTGTATTTTCAATTATTTTTGAAAGAAAGGAAATAAGACAAATAAAAGAAACTAACTAATTTAATCTAATGTTTTTGGGGATTTTGTGTTTTATGGAATTAAATAAAATAAATCTACACAGACAATACAACTTCTTCTAATTAAATGGAAATTGCTTCTATTCTAAAATAAAATAAACTAAATAGTGAAATAGTCGGATGTGGTTATTTCCCTGTTGCAGGATGTATTTAATCTAATCTAATAAAAATAAAGATTTTCCTTATTTGAACTTGTGGATGTGACTTCCTTTGGTTCTACCTCTGAATCACGGGAAGATTGAAAAGCTTCTCAGAAGTAATTCTTCCCCAGAAGCTTCCCCAATAAAATAGAAGCTTTCTAGATATGCAGAAACTAAAACTAATGCACAGGCATAGAAGCTTCTTCAAACTTACTTCCCGTGTGAAATCTACATGGATAGGAAGGAGGAAGCTTTCATCGAATATTTTCTCATATGTTAATTAGATCTAAATAATGAATGCAATGAACTCTACAAACAATTTGATAGTGAAGAATTAACAATACTCTGTGCATAGAAACCTCCTCCGAATTTTTCCCAGAAAAATCCATAGGAATGAGCTAAGAAGAAATCCTTGATGGAAGCTTCTTACAATCAAATTTAAACTACTGTAAATTCTACTTCTCTAAAACAAATGTATTCTAAAAGACTATGAATTGAAATCTATCTAAATAAAGGAAAGCTTCTAGGAATGTAATAACACCTCTAACCTAGAAATGTAGTACAGAGACAATTCCAATGTTGGTTATGCTTTGCAATCCCCTCTCGGATTCTTTTCCAATGAGATATCCAAATGTGTCTAGGAGTTGTCTTTGGAAGTGTGTAGAAGAAATGAAAAGGTGTTGGAGCTAGTTGGTTTGCAGCAGCAAATCAGTAGAATGCAAGCAAGAGAATAACAAGGAAAATGAATTGTGTTTGCTTGTGTACTTCTTGGCAGGATTTTGGCAACATAACAGTGCAATTCCAAATCAAATGACTCCAACCAAAGCTTCAGAAAAGATTGGTTTTTATAGAAAGTTGGCAGAATGGTCCAACACACTCGGAAACCAAGAAGTGCCAAATCACCACAAGGAGGGGCAATTAACTTACTAATAATAGTAAGTAGGGAAGAAGAAGTCTATACACATCTAACAAGCTCAAGAATAGTTGATTTGGTCAAGAAATGTGTGAGAAAAGTGAGCTAGAAGAAGGAAACACACGTTCCGATTATGCTAGAAAGTCTTGGTTAAATGCACACATAAACCGTTGGTCTCATGAGAAACCGGTGGTTACGCAATCGCATTGCTCAACACAAACCGATGGTTGCGTAACTTAAGGATGAAAAGCTAAGGAAAAGTTGCAAATCAATCAAAGCAAGTGGGAAAAGTTAGAAAGTAGATAAACAAAGAGAAACAAGGCTACAAGAACATGTTGCAAGTGAGAAAATGAACTTAGATATCATTGGAATCGATATTTTATCATCATTGGGGATTTGAACTGTTCACAATGTAGCACCATGCAAATTTGGGTGCATACATTATAACCATCACTAATATCAAGTTAAAAATTGGTATGTTCAAATGGATCGTAGATGAGAAGATAACCTTGTAGATCTTCAACCATGGTAGTGGGATAAGAGTTGATAAGATCCGATTGTGCATCTTCCTTAATGTTAAAGGGGAGAAAGAGAATATATTCTTGTATATATTTACTCATGATTGGGTGATAGAGAAAGGTAAGATCCTCTTGTGGATCTTCGGTCATGATTGGAGATTCGGGATCATTTTGAGAAAATTTTCATTGGTAAGAATGCAATTGATGTTATTGCCTAAATCTTTGATGATGTAAGGATTGTCATGTGGAGATCTAGGGAAAGACATGATTGAAATGTTTTAAGAGGGTTGAATGAGGTAAATGAAAGAGATAAGAAGGAATGTGAATGTCTCAATCAACACTTCGGCTTCACTAGAATGTATATAAGTATATAGAATATCATTTCTCTTCTTGATAATATAGATTAGAATAAGAAGGGGACCATTCTAAATCCACATGAAAGATTTGTTATAAGGTGTTTGAGTCGTGGATCTAGAAAATGGTAATATACTTTCTATTAAAGGTATAGGGTTCAAAAGCCTAGGTCTAAGATAGGGGATGACATCTTTCTAGTATCGTGTTTGTAAATAGATTGTAAACAACATTAAGATATCTCGATAGAGTTGTAAACATGGATTGTATAGATCAATATGTTGTAATGCTCAAATGGTGGATTATAAGGTAAGGGCGGATATATAATAATGTAATAAACAAGGATATGTTACTTTATCATTATCTATATATATGATACACAATCAATCAATCAAATTAGAAATAACACAAAAGAAAAGAAGATTAGAGACGCTTACCTTTGTGTAGACACCATTGGTGCATTAACTTCCCCCTAAGATTTAGCAATGCCTTATGAGAGAGTTGATGTGGGGGACCATAAGACAAATATGAAGAAGAGATAAGTAGATCACAATTGGGGACTCAAATGACTTGATGTCGCTCGTTGGTGCAACTCCTATTATTGAGTATCCTAGACCCAATACCTCCAAAATAAACAATACTAACTCCTAAATTGTTAATACCTTGGGAGCAAAGCATGGCGAGCACTTATAACCAAATGATGAATGATGTGATGATGGTAGATAGTCTTAAATGTTTCCTCTAAATAGGGAACATGATTGGCTATTACAATTCCCTATAGTCGATGGCATCGACCATGATTTATGTTGTCGACCTTGAGGAATCAAATCCAAATGGTTCAACCATGGTTGATGTCATTGACTCTAGGTAATACCATTTCATGGGGTACTAAAAGGAACACTTATGAGATGGATGAAGAGTTTGAACCGATAAAAAGTGAATTGGTGGAGACATAAGGGTGTTGTAAGTAGAAATGTAGGTTATCATAAGAGGGTAGTAAGGTGATGTCGTTGGAGGTCGTAAAAGGATGACAAGGAGATGTAAGGCTTAAGATATGGTTTCTAAGGTATCATCAATTGCACATAAAATCTCTAAGTACCTTCACTTACCATCCTACCCCACTCTCGGTGATACCCCATAAGCTATCACTTAGAGGATGTTAATTAGCTAATGGTGCTTAAGAAGAGAAAAGGTTAGTAAGAGTGAAAAATAAAGTGTATACATGAGGTACACTAAATGAAGACAAGATTGCTTCAATACAAACATGGTGAACACTAGAGAAGAATGATAAGTTTCCATGTTTGTTAAGCTAGGAAGCATGACTAGGGAAGCACTAGAATGAGTGTAATGATTGTAACATCAAGAACGTAGGAAACATCTAGGGATTAAACAAGAAGCAAAATTCACCTAATCGAGTGCAAAAAGCATCAGAACAAGAATCAAGAAAGGGTAGAGAAACTTTCGCAACAAAAATAGTGGAACTAACTACATATACAAGGGTTTTTCCTAGTGAAATAAATAGCAAGAAACAAGGTCATATAAAGCAAAAATTTGCATTAGATAACCTAGGGAACAAATTATTCAAACAGAGGGCCTCTTGCAGAGACTAAAATTTAGTGTGTGTGGATCAAATCTCAATCAAATGTACCCTCCTATCTAATTGAGGCATGCGTCCAACTATAATTGTTCCCTATATACCTCCCTTTATTTAGCAATATTCATATATCACAAGTAAAATATTCAAAGACCTACAAAAACATAAAAGTAACTTCAAAATAGTAAATAGGTTAAAATGGAATAACAACCCCTAGAGGATACAAAAGAGATCAATGTGAAATGAGACATTGCACCAATTGATCGACAAGCGGCACAACATACTCAACAATAAACCAACACATGAAAAACAACACGTCATATATGTTCACGAAGTAAACATTACAACTTTTTAATATAGATGGATTTGTGATACCACAAAACCTAGGACAGCCAATACCAAGGGTAGAATACTTAAAACTACGAGATAGCAAAGAACGGCCTACATGTACCTTTATTCAATAGAATGAATCATTTAGACATGCCTATACCAATGGAGACTAAGAGAACAAGTGTTCCTGTGTACATATACTCGAACCTATCCCGATAGGGTATTTGGAACACATTTTGATATGTGCCCACAAGTGATAGAGATTCCATGTAACAATACCCTATCTCAATCAATTGTATTTTGGATTCATAAAACGTCGACAAGCTTGGGCTAAGGTAAAGGCCATGAAGAAGCACAAAAACAAAATTTAAACAAAGGAGACATAAGCACGCGAGAAAAGAAAAACGCAACATGCAAATCAACCAATGCTTTTATCTACAATAAAACCAAACATCAAATCAAGCCTACACCCAAATCATGATAAGAAAAGGAAAGTTAATAGAAAACTAGAAACAACACAAGAAATGAGGACAATAACATGTAATCATATGAATCCTATTAAAGTGATATGTACCTAACAACAATGATCTTTTAAAGGAGATTCAATATGGTGAAGAGACATACAACAATGTTGTTAATATGCTCATCAAAGTTGTATGTAAAAGAGCTAGTAAGCCTCAAAGAGATACTAGAAAGTATGGAAGCAAGAGAAAAGGTAAAGGACCTTGAATTACAAGAAATGATGAGATACGAGAAAAAAATTGGAAAGAAACAACATGCTTAAGGCATAGGTGGTAGGGTTACAAAGACGTGTGGATGTTGGACAACATGAATGTCATGCCCTAAAACAAACCATCCACTTGTTAACAAACTACATTGAAGGGGCATAAGGGGTGAACACAACAAAAATAAAAAGAATTGCATAGGGCATTACAAAGCATGGAAACAAAAGAGAAAGACGTAAGAAATAGAGACATGGACTCAAGTAGTGAAAGAACCTTAAGATAAACAAAAAGAATTGTAGAAAACCACATCAAGAGACAAATGATACAAGAAAGAGAATGATATGGTAGGTTAGCAAAGATCATCATCAAAGGAATTAAAACTTATGGAGAGAGAGGACTTGATCAACTTAGCAATGGGCTTTTCAAAGACAATCTACATTGAAAAGGTCAAATTTGGCAAGTAGAGTCGGAAAAAAGGAAAGAGGAAAAAGTAAACATGTGTTTCACAACTATCAACCTTGAAGAAAAAATGTGATTACTAACAAATAAATATTGAAAGGTTCACAATTTACCTAGATGAAAAGTTGACCATATGACATTAAGAAGACATAAGCAAGGAATGGACCAAAGCAAAAGCAACAAGAAACAAAGAAAGATTAACATACCTAAACAATGGTAAAGCTCGTATTACCAACCAACCAACTCAAAACAAATGAGGAGTAAGACCCTAAGAGAGTCTTGTGTTGGTATGTTGGAACTATAGAGGTTACCCATAGAGAAGGGGCATGGGTTAGGGACCCATAGAGATAATCACACTTGTCAAACACATGACCATGAAGGGTGCGAGAATTCCACATTTCGAACAATACAAGAAATTAACGATATGGAGTAACGCAACAAAAATGGCGAGCATGCAAAAATAATGGTTTTAGTCAAGGCAAGGCATGCAAAAATAATGGTTTAGTCAAAGAAACTTAGGGCATCTCCTAATTATAAGAGTGGAGAAACAAGATGTAAACAAACAATATGTTTGGATTAAAATTGTAAAATATGATATGATAGTCAATATAGTTGCTTATTACTTCACCCTCAAAATTTTCATCTCCTATGAGAGGCTTGATTTGGATTGGGAAGACCCATGCTCGTCATTGAACGCGGGGGACACATCATTGATATAAGCTAGAGGGTTTCAATACAAGGGTAAATAGACACATCAAGATACAATATATTAATCGTTATATAAGCTAGAGGGTTTCAATACAAGTATAGTAAGTAAATAGAGCAACATTGTATGTAACAATGAGGACCAAGATAACAATCTAAAATGGCTAGAAGAGGAGGAAAATCGACAATGGCCTTGAATCTCAAAAGAGGGGGATGGAACAAATATACTTCATCGAAGGATTGCTAAGTTTGTGCAATGTAAATAGTTTGATAATTTGCAATCACATGCATATAAGAAGTAAATCGAGTAATGTGTATGCAAATTTCACAATGGAGTGTGTTATTGATATGATATTTGTTCACAAAATGTATGTCAAGAATCGTAGAGATGGAAGTTGACTCTCTCACAAATCTTAAGTCAAACCACAACAACCCAATCTCTAGAAATATTCAAATGCAACAATGTCAAAGCCATCTAAATCACTCATGGAAAACTAACAAAATAGAATGTCCTCTTGATGTAAGAAAATTCCTGTATCAAACTTTTGACATTCCTGCTAGTTTAGATACAAATCTTACTTAAGTACTTTTAGTTCAATCCAATAGAACGCAAGTCTCCAAAACTTGGTGTTACAATTATATGGAGCGTGAAGCCCTATATCTATACAAGGCCCTAACTCTACTCTAATTTATCCACTTCCACATGTGTAATCCAATCAAATACCAATGCAATGGGCTTCCTTGTCACCCAAGGATCGAGAATGAGAAATGGGTATAACTTTCCCCCATTCCAACTCCCCTATAATACTTATATACCACAAAAGCAATATTGACATAAAAAACACTTTATCCTAAAATGTCCAATGTACAATGACATATGGTCTTCGGATAAGAATTCAACGGGCACAAATCAATAGGAGAGGAAACAACCTTCTTAAATAAGCTCTGAAAATTGGTAGAGACGACTATGACTAAAAGTGGCCCCATAATTCATTGTCCATTGGTCACATTAAAATCATTTAATTCTTACTTTTTTCCAAGTGTTTTGACAAGTGGGAGAGACAGCTATGATCAAGGCTTGTCCCATAGTCGGTTAAATCACATGGTACCTAAAATTGTTTCATTTTTATTTGTTCTTTTCAAGTGCATGTACCGGTGTATTTAACGTTGGAATGTTCATAACTTGCATTTGCATTTAGGCAACTTGGAAGAGATACCACCAATCCAATACCTCTATAAGCTATTGAAGTTGCTTGACTGCCTCCCGGAATGTAATATAAGGCACCTGTCATACCTGCATCATGACATGTATTATCCACAACGCAGCTTCCAAGGATTGTGAACAGCTGGCTCTAACGTTATACCAGATTCAAATGTGAAAATACAGCATAGAGCTGATAACCGAGAGCTCGGGGCAGAAGTTGGGTTAAAACATTTGAAATTTGAATGTTGCTGTCAGACTTTGCTATTTGCAACAATATTCCCTCAGCTAAAGGATAGAATTTAGTGTGTCTAATAGTTTACTCTCATATTCCCACGTATGTCGATATGTGCGACAATACCTCATGTCACTGTACAGATATAATATCAAATTACAATTTATCTAAAAAAGAGTGTCCTCCTGTTCCTCTACTACAATATAAATACAAACAGAACACCAGGCACAACTTTTTAAATTGGTCCAATGAGAGCAACGGTTGACATGTCTAAGAACAAATGTAAATGTCATAAAAGAAAACTATCCCTATAAGAGGTATCAACTCCTCGATTACATAGTTGAGGATGTGTATCTAATCAATCGTTGCATGTTCATGTTGTACACTAATAACCATAATTACCATGTTCAAAAACTTTGGATTGTTCGGACAGGGTAAAAGTTCAGAAGTAGAGAATTTTGCAAAAGTTTAATTTGGTTGGAAAAATTAAAAAAATTATAAACTACATAGAAATAAGAATTATCAATATTTGTTAAAATGGCAATTACACATAAAATAAATACACAAAAATATACCAAAAAGTACCAAAAATAAACAAATAACAAAATATAATGTGTCAAACTTCATACATATAAAATATGCCAAAGAAAATTATCCAATATAAATAATGGTTATTTATGATAGATTAGACTAAAATATGTACCATATATATAATAAATAAATCGTACATATTTATAAATAAAAATAATAAAAACTTGTACTGAAACAGGCTTAAATAACAAAAAAATTAACAATCATTTTAAAACTAAACAAAATCTAACTAAATTTCATAGAATCAGGCGAGGGTCAGTCACTTCCGGCGAGTGACCGTCTTTCTATATTTACTACCGCTGACTCTACTTCCGAGAACAACACAAGCATGTCAAATGAAGGAGACTCTGGGTATATTAGAATATGGGCCCACAACCTTTTAAACCCACACAAAATCTAACTAAATCTTATAAAATTTAACCAAATTAGTATAAAGATCAAACTATATTTACATTGCTTACGTCATTGTAAAATCAAAACTTCAAAAAAAACATACAGGTATGAGTAGATTATGCCTTTAGCCTACCTCTAACTTTCAAACGTGGCAGTGGATTAGAAACAGAGTGGTCAAGATGGCGTTCAATGCCCGTAATCACTGATATTTGCCAGTCATTTCCCAAATTGACAGATTTGCATAAGTTCAAATGTATTTTCGCAGCACAGCTTGAAGAGTTTTGAATGCATAGCATGGCAATAGTTTGCTGTTTCATCTTAAGTTTAAAGCATTTTTAATATTAGAAAAAAATAGAAATGGTTCAATCATAACACATTCATTTACTCTAAAAGTTCAGTCCAAACCATTTTTGCCCATACAAATATGGTAACCATGCTAATAACACTTGCCACTGAATCACCTTTACAATTATATCCTACCATGGCATTTTTACCTCCATGCTGCAACTAAAAGAAAACAGTGGTAATTCATTGGAAATCTTGATCAGAAGTTGTCTTAGTATATATTGGCAGTATACTTTTTGTTGAGAAATATGGTAGTAAGCTCTACCATTTTTTGACCATACGAATATGGTAACCATGCTAATTACACTTGCCACTGAACCACCTTTACAATTATATCCTACCATGGCATTTTTTCCTCCATGCCGCAATTAAAAGAAAACAGTGGCAATTCATTGGAAATCTTGATCAGAAGTTGTCTTAGTATATATTGGTGATATACGTATACTTTCTGTTAAAAAATGTAAAAATATGGCATTCAAAGATAAAGCGGGGTCTACTGGTGAGGATCTGGATCTGCATTTCTATGAAGGAAAATATATTTTTCATCTAGAAGCTGTGAAGATGCACAATTGAGGTCACTGACGGAGGATCTGGATCTGCATTTCTGTGCAGAACATATTTTTCATTTACATGCTGCGAACTTGTCCAGTCTTAAAATGAAGATAGGAACACATGTTAATTGCACAAATATAAACAGCAATATGAACATCAAAGATATCTCGTGTGTATGCCCCAAAAATAACAGCCAGATACAACTAGATGAATCATTTAACCACTATTCGAGCAACCAGACATCGTTTTTAGGAACAGTTCCACGTCATGAACACTTTTAAGGCCGTTTTGATAACACAAAATACATGCTCTGCAAACAGCTGTCTTCCCAAAATCATTGCAATCACGGACATCTTTTAGAAGCATGGAAATAAAAATCTCTACAATTGAAGTTGAGGAAAAAAAAGCCGTCCAGGAAAATCTGCCACAATATTCACTCAAACTAAATTTAGTCATTTAAAAAAACATGAGTAGCATCAACAGCAAGATTTACTTCCCGTTAGAAAATCACCTCCTTAATTGCAATGCAATAAAAAAATGAGTACTCTTAATATTTCACTGTTTTACAGAGCCACTCAACAAGTCTTAAAAAACATGAGGTTCTACATCTCAAAATCAAAAAATTAAAAATGGAAGTAACTGTAAGCCAATTTGATAATAAAAATAATGTACTTTTCAGACATCTGTCTTTCCAAAACTATTAAATAAGTACATCTTTTTGCAGGATTGAAACAAAAATGAAGTTGAAAACAAAATAGCGTCCCAGGCCAGCCTGCCACAATATTTATTCAAAAAGAAATGGTCATCTAGTAAATATGAGCAGCATCCTTGAGAAAAATAGTATTTCACATAAGAGAATCACCCCATAAATTGCAGAACAATAAAAATTAATATGCAAATAAAATATTTCACATAAGAGAATCACCTCATAAATTGCAATACAATAAAAATTAATATGCAACCTTAGACAGTTCTGTTTAACAACCCGCTCAACAAGTATTAAAATCAATGGGTTTTACATCTCAAAAGAAAATTAATGTATCAAAACTCTCCTAGTATGGTTAACTGCAACAATGAGTTACTTTTTCTTCTTCTTAGCTGCATCTCCTGCCTTAGTCTGCACAGAAACACAAAAAAGCAAAAATATAAAGCTTCTTTGTATCCAAACACAGATAAGTAGAATACACTAATATGTTAATATATTTTAAAATGTTTACCTTCTTGATACCACGAATCTTCTTAGATCTGTTCTTCCTCTCTTTCATTTGTTTCCTAGATTTCTCCACCTTAGTATCAAGCCCATTCTGTAGTGTGCCACACACCATGTCAACCATCAAACAAATATAACATAAACTTCCAAAAGGAAACATTGGAATAGAACTTGTAAATGTCAAACAATTTCTAGGTCATTAAGTTGTGCTCCAATAAAATGTTTTTTTACTATCACGGACAACAGATACCAGTTGTGCCTCCAGCACAAAATACACAGCGCATAAGGTGTGGTACATTAGCTGCTACTAAATTAGGTAGATATATTGGATATATTTCAAGAGGCTGTGACATCTGAAACAGTAAATGACATCAAAAAAATGTACACTAAAAATGAAAGCAATAGTCTCTTGAGAGTCTCCATCTGGGAAATCTTTGGATCCGGAAAACACATAGAAATTGCTTAAGTAGAAACAATCGCTGATAATCATTGTAGCAATAACACTTAAAAATTGAAAAAATATTGAAAGACCTTAGTAGAAGTAATCACTATAGCAAAAACACCTCCAAATTGATGAAAGACCCTGGTAGAAACAATCACTGAAAATAATAGGTTAAATCATTGTAGCAAAAACACCTCCAATTTGGGGGAGAAATCATGTTACCTCCATTTCAACTGTACATAATATAACCTTATTTTTTGGCAAAGGCCCACTCTCACTAACCTTGATTGACCCGAAACAGCAAATTCATGTTCTAGGATTGGTCTTTAAACTATCACCAAGGGGCATTGAGAACAATGCCAGCTCATAGATGACAAAGATGAAAAATCAGAACCCACGTAAATTTACTGAGCCAAGTTGGCTCTACTTATGACAAAACAAATTAAGACTTGGGAAAGGGTAATTCAAAGCTATGAAAGCAGGGACTCTTAGAATCAGAAAAAATGGGAACAATGTGGTAAGATGTGACATCGAAATGGCAGGAGACAGCATTGAAATAACAACAGGAGATAACAATGTGGTAAGATGTGACATCGAAATGGCGGGAGACAGCATTGAAAACTTCCACATAAAAATCTAAAATGGAGATGTAAAGTTTTAACATTTAACTGTCTGCCCCAAGATTTAGCATTAAAAGCATCATGTCGCCTCCTCCCCATGAAATGGCATTGGAAGTTGAAAGACAACAGAAGATTTCAATTTTTTCATCTTAGGAAGGTGAAAGAGAACACCAAATTTATGAGATAGTATGACCATCAACAAGATTCTAGACATGGTCAATGGGTCCATGGAATCATGATTAGTCATATTTAGGGGTCCATGGAATCAAAAACTAAAAGTAGGTGTACCAGAACCACAAGGTTCAAATCAGGTAATATCTTTTAAGCCAGAATCAAAGGTGATTAAGAAGCATGATATTTTGAAAAACGGTTCAGGAGAATACTGCATAAGAGATTTATCAGACACCAGTATGGCAGGGGCAGAATACCTGGTAGGGGTACAAAATGTACCAGGTACTGGTACATCCCAGAAACATATCCAAAAACGGCCAGGGTACAGCCTGGACAGTCCTGATACATCTGCAGACATACCCGAGAGTAACCAGTCCATCCCGGCCATTTCCGAGTATGTTTTTGAGACCAAGGGCCAAACAAAAACATCACTTTTCTAAAAAAAAGTTCAAAAAAAAACATAAAAGAACATATTTTCAAAACTTAATAAAGAAAAATAAGGCATATCGAGAGACAAATGATTGACAAACATAAGAAATAAACCACTGAAAGGTAAAATATATCTCACAGTGACTCTCACTAGCCATAAACAGAACAAACTATTGATGTTGCAAAATAAACCTTCAAATTGCAACTGCAAATACACAATTCACTTAACAGTTTTCTTCAGCTTTCATCAACTTCGAAGGTTCGTGTTTCTCACATATTTCCTCACAACATATAGGTTCTTGTGTTAATGGCTAATGAGATATATTTTACCTTTCAATCGTTTTTTTCTTATGTTTGTCAATAATTTATGTTTTTAGCCTTGAAACTTAAAGGATAGGCCTAAAGTCTTTTTATGTTTTTATAAATGTTTTAAAAGTTGGGAAAAAAAAATTATCTGTTTGGTCCCGAAATGGCCAGGGAACAGCCAGGTACATCTGCAGACATACCCGGACATGCCCAAACCGCCTCAGCCGCATCCTGGCCGCTTCTGGGACGTAAGAATACCTGGTACATTTTATACCCATACCAGGTACCCTGCCCCTGCAATACTGGTTTCTTAAGTTCATACAATTATCCAATGATGTCCTATTCTGAGCTTACAAATTATGGCATATTCTCTAGATTCTAGAACTTTGCAAGACCATGAAAAATGTCAAGAAATGAAAACAAAATGGTATAACATATTGAAAATACCATAGATTGTATTTGATAGTTCCAATTTGAGACAAACATAATAAAAGGTCTAATGACACAGCCCTTTGTTTACGTATTCAAAATTAAATTGTTCCCATGCAGTAATCCTCTTTCAACACACCACTCCTATTTCAATCTTCAAAATTGAAATTGTCCTGATGCAGTAATCCTCTTTCAACCTACCACTGAATATAGCCTCACAGACGCCAGAGACATTGGAATCCTCCTTAAATATGCAGCTAAAACACACAAGTGATTAAAAACAGCCTATCAAGCTTATAATATTACTGTTCAGTATTTTCAGAAGTAACAGTCCAGAAAGCAGAGGACAAAATTAAAACCCAAAAACTCAGCAGGAAATGGAACATGAGAGATATAGTTTAATTCATAATAGCCACCACAAAATTAGAGGGTTCCAAACTGGGAAAACACTGTGCTGTTTTTTCTATCCAATCTCATTCCTCTTCAAGAATATAACCTCACACCTTGGCTTATATTGGGGACAGCAAAAAGATTGAATTCCTCCTTAGATATACAGCTAAAAAGCACATCATACAGATTAGCTCAAAAAACTTGAAAAAATTATAATTCTGACAGTTAAGAAAGCAGACGACATAATTAAAATCCAAAATACACTAGGAAATTTAAAAGAAGATCGTAATTAATTCATAATAGCCACCACAAAATTAAAGAGTTATAAATTGGATAAACACTGCCTTGCAGATTTTTTCTATCCAATATTTTTCATCTTCAAGATTGTTTGGACACCACAGACACCTTTTTCCTTCACAAATGAAGACAGCTCAAATTCATAAATATGAACAAATTTTGGTGGAGCATCTGTTGCAGCTGAAGGAACTGGCAGGCATCCCGCTAAGGGAGATCCATTTGAAGACCAGACCATGATGGAAAAGCAGCATGCACCAGCTATCCCAGTAAGAGAGATGCACTTGACGAGCATAATAGGAGACTTTGATGTACAAGAAGAAAACACTCCTATGAAAATAGGAGGGGAGGATGTGAATGCAAGGAGCATGCCTGACAAATGGATCTGGAAGAAAAAAGCAGATATAGCTTTCATCTTGGAGATATGTAGCAGTTAAGCATGTAGAGGATTGCATGAATCAAAACAAGAATCATGTGGAGAAAAAGCATGTAATTCAAGGATTGCATAGAAGTCCAGATATTGAAAAGGTGGGGATGGGGTAAGCAAGTACTCCCGTGATAGCAGAACACGAAAGTGTCAATCAGAAGCATCGACGTGAGAGAAAAAATGCATATAACAATTGTGGAGGAAGAGACCAAGCATGTAAATATTAGCACACAAAAAATGTTGAATATGATAAAGATGTTGACAAGGAAACTGATCTTATTCAATCAAGAAGGAAAGAATATGGGCAATATGACTGACTCCATGAAAATACAAACAATTTTTTTACCTAGGAGTGACAGTAAAGACAAAAAACAGTTGGTGAGTCTGTTTGATCACTATGATGGATTGAAAGAAGAGAGCAAAGATTTGCATACATAAATTGTTGAAACTGTCAAAAATGGGAGGGGTTTACAAATTGTAGCTCTGTCACAAGGTTCTCCGAATTTTATCGAAAATGCTTCAATTTTGCCAAACTTTATTCTTGTTGAACATGAAATTGAACTTTATCCATTATTTTTGGATGGGAAGTAGCTGACTGAAAGGGGCACTAAAAAGCTCTCTCCACTCTGTCCCTCTGACATATTTATGCTTTTTTTAAATGATTGACTAGAAAATTCTTCGAACTTAAAAGGCGTTTTCCTCGAACTTTACACTTGGCGAACTTGAACCGAATTTTATCCTCATCGAACATAAATGCAAACTTGAACCTTGTGACTTGAATTGCAGAAACAACAGGGTTACCTCTGCTTGCCTTTTAAAAACTTGGTGCAAAAACTTATGAACTCAGAAAAGCAGTGATTGGGCTTGTAACATTTGTGAAGTGGCAAGACAATATATAGTTATCCTCAATGAACCTAAACCAGGAGACTCAGAATTTTCTGAACCAAGGTGTTTACAAATTTTGCAGGGACAACAAGGTTACCTCTGCTTGCCTTTAAAAAAATTGGTGCAAACAACTTGTGAACTCATCAAAGCGGCGATTGGGCTTGTAACATTTGTGAAGTGGCAAGACAATATATAGTTATCCTCAGTGAACATAAATCAGGAGATTCAGAATCTTCTGAACCAAGAGAGATGGTCCAGAGTGGTGGGCTGAACTAGTTGGCTGAGTTTCCTTGAGTTTTAAGGGCACATAGCCTGCCCGGAAGGAAATTTAATATAGGGAAATAAATTTTTAGTCACTGGAACAGTTTAGAAAGATAAAAATTTAAGTTAGCGAAGAAAATTTGGCACATGCTTGCTTCCTAAATTGGCACGTATTCTCAGAGTATAGGATAGTGTGATTTATTGTAGTGAGTTGTTACAAAATTTGCTTTGGGAGAATATGATATAAATTTAGGAAAAAGAAAAAAAGTTTATAGTAATTTAATGTTGTGGGTTGTTACAAAATTTTATTTAGGAGAATATGATATAAATTTAGGAGAAAGAAGTAAGTTTTGTTTAATGGGGGTAGATTGTAACTATATTTTATCTTGTTTTTATTATGAAATTAATTTAAAAACCTGTTCCTTTCAATTGAACATGTTGAGTAAGAGGTTGATGATTTGTTCCTTTTAAAGTTCTGTATAGTAGGATAGCTTCTCCGTAAGGATGCAAGTTATATGTTTGTTGGATGCATCGGTTCGAAAGTTCTGATATAATGTTGGATAGAAAATGGGAAGGACATTTAACCAGGACCAGGAGATTGGATTGCTTGGTATCAGAACATCACATCAAGCCCCATGGAGAAATTGCCAAGGTGGTTAACAAAAACAGATAATGAAAATTCTGAGGAAGAGTTAAGGAGTAATGAGTAGCAGAAGACAAAGCCCTAACCATGCCAGTTCCTTAAGAATAGAATTCTTTAGAAAGTGACTAAAAGGAGTTGGTTGAGTGAAGATGAAGAGGTGGTGATCCTTGATGTGAAGTGGATAGCAGAGTTGGAAGAAGAAGACAGAATGAAACAGAAGCAACCAAAAGAGAAGCAACAGAGATGGAAGAAAATAGAGTTGGACTTGAAGGAATTATGATGGATGTTAGAGCACTGTAAGGCAATAAGTCCATGCAGCAAGAAATGGGAAAAGTATACCATAAGTAGTAAGAAATAAAAGACAAAGCTGCATGAAGTAGTACTCCATGGTTGAGAGAATGAAGAAGATAAGTTGGAATGGATGCTCACCTTGGAAGCCACAACGATAAGCAGATAGAAAAGAGATTTAAGGCAGATGAAGATTTGATCCCTTGAAGAGTTGGCTGAATTAATTGTGAATGGATGGCCACTAGATGTGTACTACAGGGAGCTTGAGTAGAGGAAATACTGGCAACTTGGAATTATGTTTAAAATGAAGTAATGGTAGAAGAATGAGAGTAAATAGAGGGATTAATTGGTTACCCTAAAGATGAAGAAATCAGTGAAGAGCAGATTGACAATAAAGCTGAACATAAAAAACACACATGATTGCATAGTTGACACAGTAAAATTAAAGTTGAGAATGATCTGCAAGTTGAAATGGATATTCCTCAAGCAAAACAATTATTGTGAAAAGAAAAAAAGAGGAAGGACATAAGTATTTTCTCACTGCGACATTGGTTGGTTTTCTGCTTGTGCATGGCCAACGACCATAGTTACCAAATCTGGGCATATCTGCACAAAATCTGGTGGGATCTGGATTTTTGGCCAGCCCAGATAATTTCAGTCCATATCAACCCTTTTCTAATTTCAAATTTTTATATTTTTAAGTTTTTTATCTAGTATATAAAATTAAAATTAAAATATATTAACATTCATAAGTTCTATACTCTTAATACGTTGCCAGGAAACGTGTACAGGTACAGGTACAGGTACCAAATGCAGAAACATTGATTTTCAACAAAAAAACTTGTATATGACACGTTACAGAAACGTCCATACAATATATTATAAAAAATTATAATATAAATATATATTCGCATGTATAAATATACATATATACATAGTACTCATTTTCAAAATTTTAGTCCACAAGGATAAAGCACTCAAAATATTTTGTATTCATTGAAGTTCAAGAGATTCAAATGGTTTCAATTTTGTATATAAATGAATCAATGATCACACAGCTTTTAGGAAGTGTTTTTCGGAAGCTTGCGTGAGTAAATTAGGGTTAGATATAATAGATGCAAAAAACAAAAATTTGCTTTTTATAATTCATACTGCCGTGTGTACAGCCCAAAAACGCCCCAGGTATGGCAGAACTCAAATCAGGGCATTTCCGAGCCGTACCCAGGGCACCAGCCTACAGCATAAAAACTGTAGTTAATTGTAACAAGATGGAGGAACCAGTTTTGAAATGAGTAAGACAAATCCATGCTTGGAAGTGGAAGAGCAAGGCATCAAAGTAAGCACCCATCTTGTTTTCAATTTGTTAGATTTTAAATTTTTTATCAAGTTTACATGAATCTTGATAATTCTCGAGATAAGTTATTTATTTTGGTAAGCTAGACTGCATGGTTACGGGTATGGGTACAGGTGCGGTTTCAGTACATTGAAATGGCAATTTTTTAAAATATCAGGTACAGTACGCTTTTGGGTACATTATATATATGTATGTATGTATGTATGTATGTATGTATGTATGTATATATATATATATATATATGTATGTATGTATATAGGTAGCCGGTACATGCCCTAGGGACAGCAGGTACCGGTTCGGTACGTTCCGGGTATGGGTACGGGTTCGGTTCGCAGGGGGTACGGGCAGGGTTCTTCCTGCAAGGTCTGGGTATGGCCGGGTATGTCTGTGGACATACCCAGGCCCTGCAGGAAGAACCCTGCCCGTACCCGCCAAGTTTTGGACGATTTTTTAAAAAAATTGTTTTTGGTCAAAAAAAAGTCAAACCGACTTTTTAAACAATAAATTATTCTTTTAAACCCTAATTTGTGCCCCCAAACTCTATAACAACAACAAGTCATTTACCTCACATTTGCATTCTTGCCTCTTATTTGCATACTTGACTCTCACCTTCAATTTTTCCACTATTTTCAATTGCTTAGGGTTGATTTCAAGTGCCATATAGTTGAAGGAGCTTGCATTATTGGTGTTGGGTGTATTGAGGTAAGTATTTTGTGATTTTTTTAAAGTGTTTTAGTTTGTATTTAATATTTTATTATTTTTTAGTTTTTTTTTGTTTGTTTTTTTGTTATTGTTTTAAGCTTCATTTTTCTACATTTGATTTCATTTAAATTTTAATTTTAAAGTTTCAACATTTTCTCAAGACTAAATTTGTTTTCTTTTTTTTTTAAATGCATTGTGCAGTTAAAAACTTAAAATGGCTGCGAGTTCTAGTTTTGTGGGTCAAGGTAGTAAAGGTGTCCTTAACAAAAGTGATCCATCCTCCCCCCTTTGGAGCCATGTCAAACAACTAGAACAATTACCAGGTGGAGGGGGCTTTATTTGGGTTTGCTCACAATGTAATATGCAATTTAAGAGCTCCTACAGTCGGGTGAAAGCCCATTTGTGTGGGGCTATTGGCCACAGAATTAGAACATGTGGAGGGTTGGATGGAAAGGGGTTGCCACGTGCAAAGACCCTTGCATACATCAAAGAGCAGGAGGAAGCAAATGCAGCAATTGCATTAAAATCCAATCATCTTATGGCAAGAAAAGGAAGATCACATAGCATTAGCAAGCCACATGTTTCTCCTTTTGTTGATGTTGTGGCCCCAGATCACCCATTTTTGTCTACACCTATTGCAACTGGAGGGGAAGAGGATTCACCTCTTTCTCACAAAAGAACAAAAGATGTAGGCCCATTGGAAAGGGCATTCCAAAATGAAAGCAAGGACATAGCTAACCAAAGTGTTGGACGCTTTATTTATGCATGTGGTGTCCCATTTAATGTTGTTAGATCACCATACTGGCAAGATATGGTGAGATGTAATAATGAAGCCCTTAAAGGTACATTAGCCCAAGGTATGAAAAGGTGTGCACCACCTTATTGTCAAAAGAAAGAAAAAAAGTTGAAGACTCATTGTTACCCATCAAGAATCAATGGCTCGAAATAAGAGTGTCCATCGTTTTTGACGGATGGAAAGATACAACAAATAGGCCATTGATCAATGTGGCCTAAAGTGTTTCCTAAAGGGGCAAGTGAAGGATGCAATGTTTCTCAAGGCTCAAAATGTTGTCCATTGATTGCAAAAATTGTAGAGTTGCGGGGTTGTGAAGGATGCACCAATCCATTCCAACATCCTCAAAAATTGGGCACAAAAAATTGCTTGGATCAAACAAGGGGCCTTCAAAATGTTGTCACACGTCCCAGTCTTTCGTAATAGACAATGCAAAAAAATTTAGAGTTGCTTACATTGGGGTTCCACGGTTGAGGCATTTTTAAAACTCGCAAATAATAAAACACATAAATTCCTCTACACCTACATGTAAAACATTCCAACACACAAACATAACTAAAGCAAACAAACTGTTACAAAAATTGTGCTTGTCTAGGGTTTTGAGGAGTGTGAGGAGCTATTGCTTGCTTGGAGGAGTGTGAGGAGCTGCAAAGGAGGAGGATTTGAAGGATTTGATTTGTGAAGGATCTAATGAACCACATCAAATGTTTTGATCCTCTTGATGAAACAACCACCACACGTTTGAGCCCTATGCCATCTTTGTAAATTCTTAATTTAACAAACTTTTAAGTTTCTAAGTTTTATCGCTATTGTTTGTTGGTAACTTATTTAGTAACATTCTTTTTTAATTTTTAAAATAATTATTAGTTTTTAAAATTCATTTTTATAAATTCATTAAATTAATTTTATAAGTTTGTAATTTGTAGAATTTTGAATGTTTTAAATTTACTTGTCTTAATTTTATTTCTTTTGATTTCTTATTAGGTTGCTGAGACTCGATTTGCCTCACACACACTCGTCTTGAGACGGCTTGTGAAGGTGCGAGAGGCATTGAGTGGCATGGTTATTAGTGACCTTTGGAGTATATGGAGGCAAGCAAACAGTGAGAGGGCTAGAAATGTGAAATTGTTGATCCTAGAAGCATGGTGGGATTGTGTGGATTACTTGCTTAGTTTTACTAAGCCCATCGTGAGTATGTTGAGATTTGTTGATATGGATCATCCATGCATAGGTGAGATTTATGATAGAATTGACTCAATAATTGAGTCAATTAAGACCATCATAAATGCCAAAGAGCAAGATCCTACAGAGACTTTCTTCAAAGAAGTGCAGTCACATCTCAATGAAAGGTGGAACAAAATGACTACTCCATTGCATCTTCTTGCTTTTGCCTTGACTCCAAAATACTATAGCACAGAGATCCTTTCTTTGCCTAGGAGGGTCCCACCATATAGGGATGTTGAAGTTAGTGAGGGGTATAAGGCGGCATTTGCTAGAATCTTCCCAGATCCAAAAGTAGAAGACATGGTTAGAGGTGAGTTTGTGAATTTCATATCCTCCAGGATCACTCCATTAGCACTCTTCGTGACAAATACAAGATGGATGCTTATTCATGGTGGTACCTCCATGGATAAGCATACACCTACCTCATGCCACTTGCAATAAAAGTTTTATCACAAGTAAGATTTTAATTTTTTTAATTTCTTAACTTTCTTTTTTACTTTTATAAATTTAAAATTTTAATTTTGCATTGACTTTGCGGCTTGCCTCAATAGGTTGTGAGTTCTTCTTCAACTAAGAGGAATTGGGGTACATACTCATTTATCCACTCGGTTAACCGCAACAAGTTGGGAGTAAAAAGGCGGAAGATTTGGTCTTTGTGCATTCTAACCTGCGCCTTCTATCACATAAGAAGGATGAGTACAGGAAAGGGCCAACAAAGTGTTGGGATATAGACCCAGAGACTCCAAACTTGGATGTTTCCATTGCCCAACTTTCATTGCTAGACCCGGACCTAGATAGTACTTTGCGTGAGCTGCAAAGTGGGGCTAGCAGGAGCGGCATTGCTGATAGTTTTGGTTGTACTTTGATGCTTGTGGTTCTAATGAACCACGTGATGGTAGTGATGCTCTCATTGAAGACATTGGAGAAGATGCAGAGCCATTAGACTATTACTAATTAGAATGTTGATGTATCTTCATTTTTGTGTTTACAATGTTACATAATACATTGTAACATTTTGATTTGAACAATGTACTACTTATAAGTTCAAACAATGAATTATCAATATGTTTTAACTTTTGTCGCTATTTCACCTATGTATATTTCAAATTTGTTTAATCTATGCATGTGTAAGGCTAGAATTTTGCTTATCTTGTTACTTTTCAAAATATTTTTAATATTTTATATGTATATTGAATTGTCGTATTTTATATGTATATTGTACTACCGTACTGAAGTGCCATACAGGCCCCCAAAAAAAAATTGTCATACTAGCATACCGGATCCCCGTACCGCACCCGCACCGTACCCATGTGCCGCTACCTAGATATATATATATATAAATTATAAATTTA
Organism: Taxus wallichiana var. yunnanensis; assembly: GCA_018340775.1. NCBI lineage: Eukaryota > Viridiplantae > Streptophyta > Pinopsida > Cupressales > Taxaceae > Taxus > Taxus wallichiana. The sequence continues at coordinate 720,194,139 of CM031237.1, read as the reverse complement.
AAGAAGCATTTGCATACTTATTGAAATTTCATTCTCATACATTGCATACTTATTGAAATTTAATTCTCATACATTGCATACTTATTGAAATTTAATACTCCTAGAGTCATACAACTTAAAATCATTCATAGAACATGAAAACAAATTTGAAATTTCCAATACTTTGAGAATTAAGACTTGAGTTTGTATTGATTCATAATTATTAATGTTCAAAACATGATAATAAATTAAAATAACATAATACATTCAAGTTTAAAATTAGAAATAGGATACTTTAAAATTAAAAAAAATTGCATATTTTTAAGTTTTATTGAGTTGTCGAGGTTGTGTGTACGGCTGGGTATGTACCCACAGTGGCAGGGTACGCTACGGGTACAGCAAAACTGTACCCGTAGCATACCCTGTTACTGTGGGTACGTACCCAGCCATACCCACAACATACCAGTACTCATACCAGTACCTGGTACATTTCCAGGCTGGTACGAGGACCTCCAGGGCATTTCCGTGCAGTCTAGTTGGTAAGCAATGCTGAAAAGAGCTTGGTCACGTTTTCATGAATCTTGATAATCTTGGGTGAAGAATCTATTTAATTGGGTAAGAGATGTTGAGAAGAACTTGAAATTCAGAAAAGAAATCAAATCTGCAGTGATGACAGCAAAAATAACACGTGTATGTGGTTTCGTTCACCAAGGTGAATTGATGCTGGAAGCTATTGAACCAATATGCTTTTAAATGTGTGCTTATGAGAGTACAGTTTTTATAGGAAATATTAGTGTGGTTACCACAGAAGCTGTCATTTTCATTAAGGTCATGGTAATGTGGCTGTAGATAATACAAAAACATTTTGCACATGTTAATCAGCAGGTACGAGAAACAAATGAAGCTTTCCCCATGGAGAAATGAAAGAAATCACGCATGTCTATTGCCTGAACCAAGAGGCTCAGAATTTTACATGAGGGTAGAATGATGCAAAAATCACTGGCACCTGACAAATTTATATAAATTTAAGAGCATGTCACACCCATAGGCTGTGCAAGTTATAGTTCAAATAGAAAGTTAGTGACTAGCTCATGCCCAAAATGAATTGCATGGTCTCATGATTAGGATCCCAGAAGATATTGGTTACAATACTTTAAATGAGTATTTAGATGTGTTATATGTGTACGAGGAAGCAAACGAGGTTTGCATAAGAGAAAATAATAGAACTGGAACAGGAAGTTCATAATCTATACACTCCATACAAGTCATAGTCTCTAGGGAGATGTATGGATGCATATCCTCTACTATCTGATTGCTATCTACAAAGATTACAAAGCTGTGGCAGTTTAAGAAATCATTATGGAAGTTGAAACAATTAAACTTCCTTATTTTAGTCTTCACCTTCTAAAAGCTGTATGGCTTGACTACCAAATGCAAGGTATACTAAAACCATTTGGTGAAATAAAAGATTAATTTCAATATAATATCAATAACAAATAACTGATTAATAAAAAAATCATAGAATTAAATTGAAATATTAAGTTTATTAAACTGAAACAAAGAGCAATAAAATATAAATATAGAAACCTATTCAATGCGTTTTCCAAAATAAATTTAAAAAATATGACAAAAAAAATAATAGTTATAAAACAATAAATATTCATACTAAGATAAACAAAATTATTTCTTCTAAAATGATATATTTGTAATGTCAGCATAATTTTAACGTTGTTAAAAGTAAATTACAGAATTATGAGTCAAGGACCTAACTCGGGTCAGGACACTGCAAGTTTTTGTGGGACCTAACTCGGATTGTGACTCTGCAAATTTTTCATAAACTTGCATAGTCTCAATACTATGGTTTGAGCCCCCTTCATATTTCGTTTTTTAATTGAATGTTGCTAAAGGTTCTAAACATACTAAGAAAACCCACCGTATTGGTTAAACCCAATAAAATTGGCAGCATAAATGAAATTCATGTTTGCCAGCCATCATTCCCAATCAAAACTTATGAACTAGAAGTTTTGGGCTATTTTCTTCAAAATCACTTTGTGCAGCTATTTCTTGTGATTCTTCTTTTTTCCGAAGTTTTTGTCTAGGATGCTTTATCTTCTCTCTTTTTAAATTTTCAGTTTTTTTAAGCACAAATATACCATGGCATTCAGCAACATTTTGCTGCACCACAAATCAGCAACAAAATAATGGATTAACTAAAAATAACAATCAATTCTCTCTAACAATAACACACTTCAGAATTCACCTCCCCCAAAATATAATTTACTTAACACTCAAAACAGATGAAATTAGGTAAAAGACAAGGTGAAGTTGAAATGGATGAATAAAAGCAATACAGTAACATCCAATTCTCCCTAGACATAAGCTTATGAATTTACTTCCCCCAAAATACAATTTATTTGACACTCATAACTGAGAGGAACTTGATAAACGATCCATGCTTAGGGAGCTTAGAAAAGATAACAAAACATGACTCGATTTTAAGACAAGTACAAATTTATAACATGTGTTATATGTATCCACATATGGAGCATTAAAAGCATAAGAGCCCTAGGAACAATAATGATCAAAGTATCCAGTAACAAGAAAAAATAATTATATGCACTATGATTGACAGTATAAAATCCATTTACCAAAATTTGACCTTTTGCAGTTTGATAAACAGTTTAAGGTGCATTTACCAACATTTGACCGACTACATATTAATTTGAACGATTTTAAATTTAAGCCTAATGCTACATTAGGCTGGTTTTTTTATTTGAAACGTGAATAATACTTATTAACACTTTGAAATGTGCTGGGAGGCAGTCTTGACAAGGACGTCTATATCATTTCCAGACACGTCTATATCATTTCCAGTATTCAAAAGCTTGATGAAAACACTGAGTAACGTGAAATCCTTGACAAATATAGATGCTAACAAGTAATTTTTATGGCCTAAATTTGTTTAAATTTTATGGCCTATAATTGTTTAGATCAATTTATTATACCCTAGTTTCAATTTAGAGAGTACTATATAGATACCACTAAAACATAATTACTAATGCATAGAGTCATCGATAAATGGCACTAACCCTGATAAGCCTGTACTTGGGCTCGTATTTTTAGCGTTTTCCAAGCTGTCGTAAATCAATCCGAAGCCAGTGGACTTGCCACCTCCAAACTGGGTTCTGAACCCAAAAACAAATATTGTTTGGGGATCTCGCACTTCATACAGCTTTGCGAGCTTATCCTTCAGCTCAGCCTTTAACACACGAGAACAATCAATCAATACCCAACAGTCTTGGATACTTCCAATATTTATAATAATCAAACACATCGACGAACCCAAAACTAGCAAACACAACAAATCGACTTCAAATAAAATAAACAAATAACAAAAGCAACAACATTATCGATACGATCGGTGAGCTCACCTTAGAGACATTAGGCCTCCCAGGATGAAGAACGTCGATCACCTGCCACGGACATCAATCAAAGAGAAGAATGTGACATTCGGACACGCAATGAGCCCATAGAAATACCCCTTATACGGCTTTTCTCAAAAGAGATAAACAGAGGTGAACTAAAATACTTACAAACTGCTTCCTTGCGAGAAGCCTGTTGGTCATAAATTTCCTTGTCCTGACCGTAACAGCTTTAGCGTCCGCCATTGTTGATTGAAATTGTTAGCGCTCTGCCGCTCCTTCCCCTTCTCGCCGACCGACAGCTTCCGCCTCAAGAGATCTAAAGGGAAACTCTCGAGCTCGTTTGTATCGTTGATATCACCGAAGAAACTGAAACCCTAATAGACTCTTAAAGAACCCTAGATTTCTCGAGTCCAAATACATAAACCCTAACATGTAGGTATATGTGGGTGGTTTTTTTATTTTTATGTTTTTTTGGTTCCCAAACTTGGTGGAATTTGATGTTTAATTTTAACATGATGCGTATATATGTGAATGTTAACTTGCATATATATCTTATCTTTATCTTTTCGTTTTTTTTTTTTTTTTTTTTTCTGATCAGCATCTTCATCCTTATATTGTAGGGAATTGATTCATGGAAAACTACCGTTATACATGCACCATTATTCACTAAATTTGGACCAACGTGAAGGAGATCAAGGGGTGCAGGTTTCAAACTATCAACCTTGAGAGGTTGATAGTCACTTAGAAGATGTCGATCAATCTTTAGCCACACCCAACTAACATAGATATCCTAAATACATCTATCTTGAAAAAGGTATATAGAAATCAATTTCGTGGCACCTATCTAGGGTTTGTTGAATAGTTTCACTCATTAAAGGGTTTCTATATTGATTAACAAATAAATTATCTTCTCTTTAAATCATCCACCGATTGCCGATAACGGGCCTCGATCTAACTCTATACCTATATTGATCTTAAAAATATCTTTCCAAAGAAAAAAACATGGCTACAAACTACATCGTGTCGCTAAGATATCGAGATTTTTTAATTGCCTTTTTCAAGCCCCCAGGATGATCAAATGGACATCAAATTTAAGGTCAACAATTTTTATTAACATATCACACTATTACACTCCACCGTCACTACCCCTTCACTACCATTATAGGTTTTGCTTATTGGCGTAATTAGGTTTATATGTGTTTTCTACTATGAGATTGTTTGGGCATAAGAGCATTACACAGTGACAAATTTCCATGCCCTTAAATTTTCAAGATATATTTAACTAATATAGATATCTTACATGTATTTATATGAAAAATGTCGAGAGATGTCAATATTGAGGTGCATATCTTACATTTATCACATATCACATTGATTGTCAACTACATTACCATGTCCATTGTAGACACTCAAATTTGGTAACTTGTCCTTTAGTAATTACAAGTTTAGTTATGTTCCCTTGCTAATACAAATGCTCACATTCTAAGTCCAACCAGTACATCTCCCTAACTCTTTCTTAACTTGCTCATCTCCACAATCTACATTGTCGTAAACTCGAGAATTATTAATTTTAAAAAGTAGTAAATCATCTTCGCGCATCATTCCATAACTTTTGGTTTCGCATCATAAGCTACCTATCCAAATCCATACAAATCTAGTCAAGATAAGATGTACGACCTTTGCTAACTCAGACAAATTTCCGCCCCTTTACATCTTCTCGACTCTACTTTCACTTTGAATATATTAAGTATATTGTTTCATCGTCCTAGTGGTCGGCCTTATCATAATATTTGACCTATGGGAGGCTATATAAGAAAGGCAATGTCACTTTATTACTCAATTGGCACTTTCATAAGCTCTTATTGCAAATATCAATCCAAAAGCACTCAAGGCTCTTCTAAATCTTTCAAAAGCAGCTTGTGCATCATTTAGATCATTCACTAAGACAGTCTAAAGCACTCAACCAAGTCAAAGAGTCTAGCTTCCTCCATTTCCAAGCATGCAAAGGTCTTAGAGTCATGTCTTAGCAAGATTAAAGTCACTCTAAGCATTGTCAAAGGTCCTTAAGGGACAAAAGGGTTTAGTCTATCAATTGAAGCACACTACATCACACTACTATAATGTTGGGTACATTCTATACTCTATAATCGCTTTGATTATCTTTGTGTCAAGAGACTCGAGGGGACTCATATAAGGTTGGCTTAGATCACACTCACACTTACAAATGCGCCTAAGAGAACTATGTGAGGCTTGATCCTACTCAAGGGCATGTAGTGTAGCACTTGGATTGGTTCGGCAAGGGTTAACCACCAAGGGTAGTGCAACCTCATTACACACCAATTTCTCCTTTTCTTATCTAGTGCTTTGATGAAGGGTATTGTAGGTATCTCGAGTTTCCACTTTGTTGTAGGTCATTACAGAGTTATGCAACGATAATGACGTATAATGAAGCACAATTCTAAGCAAGCAAAAAGCACATTTCTAGCAATCAAGTGCACAAAAGTTATATAAGTTGATTGCAAGGGGTCCAAGATTGTATAGTATCAATCGGATCATTAAAAATTAGGGTAAGATTGTACACAAGTATGGTCCCACACCAAGTCATGTTCTAATTTTAAACTCAAAAACAAAGCATCTTGATCACTTTGCTTCTCCTATATGCACATCGAGATATTTTTTGTTCCATTCTATATAGCTAAGTCTTCGTCTCCCATTGTGTATTTGAGCTATCATTTATCATTGTTACAAGTATTAATGTGTTGTTTTGATTATGTATGATTAATTGTAAATTAATTAATTTATAATAACCCGTGTAATGAACCCTTACATCTTGTATATTGTTGTGCATAACACATTTACATTCATACATTATATTTTTAGGAAGTAGACATTGCAAAATGGGTCCAAGATTGTATAGTATCAATCAGGATCATAAAAAATTAGGGTAAGATTGTACACAATTATGGTCCCACGCCAAAGTCATGTTCTAGTTTTAAACTCAAAAACAAAGCATCTTGGATCACTTTGTTTCTCCTATATGCACATCGAGATAATTTTTGTCCCATTCTATATAGCTAAGTCTTCGCTCCCATTGTGTATTTGAGCTATCATTTATCGTTGTTACAAGTATTAATGTGTTGTTTTGATTATGTGTGATTAATTGTAAATTAATTAATTCATAATGACTCGTGTAATGAACCCTCACATATTGTATATTGTTGAGCATAACACATTTACATTCATATGTTATATTTTTAGAAGTAGACATTTAATGGACCCAACTTTTAAATTGAATTTATTGTATAAACCACAAAGTGGCCTTAGGGTTTCTCGTTATTTTATAGGTACATTCTAACTCAAGGCTTTGTCTTTTTGTATATCATCGTGAATTCTTATCTCTTTCGCCATCTCTCTCTCAAACCTAAGGGTTCCCGCCTTGCTTTAATATGGGCTACTATACCTCTCATCACGTCCATTTCCTCCTTTATGCAGGGCAAGAACCCATATGCTAATTCTACTTGTGTTAACATGTGATTTGACACCATGGTCCCCAACTCTTATAAGCACACATATTCTACAATAAAAATATTTTCTCATTTTATCTTCATTGTTTTCACTAACCATGTACACGATGAAGGTTCTCATAATATATATGATAATTATGCCCTACCCATAGATGAGGCCCAACTATTCGCATGCTTCTTACAATAAAATCACAATAATATTGATGTTCTTCTCTATGTTATTTAGGACCAACTTAAGCATGATGTCATATCATCAACAATTGATTTAAATCCTTCATCTTTTAATGTGCATACATCTACTATTCCTACATCAATGGTGCCTATTTCGTCATGAGTGCCTAATTTTCCACTTCATAGTGTTGTTATGTCTATTCATATGACCATTAATATTCATGTTTATCTTGATTATACTCGTAGAGGTTCACATTCTTCTTCTTCTAGCACACAAGTTCTTGAAACCCTTGTTCGTACCTTATAAGCTCAAATCTTACAATTATAACAATTTGCATTTACTTCTTCTTGTGTTGTGAATTCTACTCAATCATTTCATAACCCACTTGCACCAAATGTGGCCTTGTAACCCTTACCTATCGGTTTTGTTGCTCCTAAGATTCATATTTATGATGGCAAAGGTGATCTTAAAGAACACCTTCGTATAGTCCATGTTGTTTGCTTGGATTATGCTTATAATGATACATTGTTTTCCAAGCTCTCTCCTTAAAGGCTAAAGGATATTGCTTTACAACGGTTTTATGATTTTCCCATACATTTTGTACGAATGTTTACTACCTTAACTAATCAATTTCTTACACAATTCTTTATCAATATTAGGGACCAAATTTCCTATGCTCAAATGGATAAAATACAACAAGGTTCTCGATGACCAAGTAAGTTATCATGTTTTATGTTAAAATACCATGCTTACCAAGATGAACAATAGTTTGTCCGATAGTGAGCTTCAAGATCTCTTTACACCAAGGCTTATTGCTCCTTTGCAATAATTGGTTATCTTTGACAAGTTTCACTCATTCAATCATATATGTCTTACATCAAAAAAGCATGAGACTAAGATCCTTAACATGAATAGGCTCAAATATGTTATTATTTCTCCTAACATGTCTAATCATAAACTTCAAGGTAAAACTACTTTAAAAACAAGTCTAATGATGATAAATCTAAATTTAAAGTCATTGTCAACATTGAATCTTGATCCACGAAGCTATAGTTGCAGAAGCTCCTTAATGGCAACAGATGTTTTACCTCATACACACGCTTCTTATATTTAAACAATTACTTGAGTGCAAACTTATATGTCTCCTCCGCCACTTGAGGTCTACGTAAGCACACCTCATAGTAAGAGTTTTTATGTTAATGCCCATTATGATTATCATAGACACATTGGTCATATTCCTAATCATTGTCTTAAGATTCGTTTGTGTTATACAAGACCTTATTGATGTTGGTGTTATTGAATGAGATGTCCATGTTGAATCTACACCTATTAATTATAATTCAAAGCTTAAAATGTTTAACGACCAGCTTCCTTATCATAATACTACTAAATTTACTTCAGAGGTGTACCATGCTCATCATGTTGTATCACCTCTACCTTCTTATGATCACCTATCGATGTTACGATTGGTATTACTACTACCACGACACCTTCTCTTCCAATAATTACTTTTGATAATATTGATATGGCTCAAAAAATGTTTTTGATAAACTTTACATTTATGATTTTGTTGATTGACATCCCTTACATTGTGTTTTGGTTGATAGTATTACTCAACAAAATATATGTACTCTTAATTTTACTTTGTTCTCTTAGATATACTAAAAAGCAAATATCAGCTTGATCCCGGAGAAAAAAATGGGGCATATTGTTCTCCCTCTCATAGTTGGCTCTACTACTTTTGATATACCCTTTCCGTTGCATCTTTTATTCCCTCACATGACAAGTGTTTAGGTTGTCATTGGCTACATACTTTTACAACTACCCCTTCTTTTACTACATCAATGTGTTAATTGTATTCACAATCAACAAGTGGTTACAAAGCTTAGAGGTATGGCATATGAAGATCCCATACCTAAGTGGTTTGGCCAAACAAATGCAAATTACTCCTAGTGCTAGTGCATTTACACATAGGCATTCTAGTTCACATGTTACTTCTAGTGGGCCACTTCCTCTTAATGTATCAATGTATAGGTTTTCTTGTTAACATGATACTTCTAGTGGATCACACTCTCCTCAACCTTTCACTAAATCATCTAGGTCATAAAGTACTTCACATAAGTCACTCTCTCCTAGGCATCTTAATAAACCCCTCCCTACGCATACTACTCATCAAACAATTTTCCATCATCGATCTCTTACGACACATATTATGATTTCCACATAACATATATAGGAACATCCTTCTTATCAATCGACACTTGTGGGGCCTAGGCCTCCTCTTTACCTTCTAGGTTCAACGCATCTCCTTATGAGTCTCGTTGTTAGGTAGCTCTTGTGCTACCCCCTTTCCTATACATAACTAATTACAATCAATAAAAACATTCAAATAATCACATAATACAAAAACATTCACATATTTGTAAAAACTAGAAAATTAGGATCGATGTATGATTTGATTGGCTAGTTTGTTATTTTATATATGTTGTTTGTCTTATTGATTTGATAGATAACATATTGTTATATATAGTATTTACACACATGCGTTCACAAGATATATCGAGCTTGATCCAAGACACACATAGATTGATACATGATGATAGGTGTTAGCTCACCCCTTCCCACTTACACTACCCTTTGGGGGGCATCTACTACAAGTATAAAGGTGTAATTGTTTCATTTTAGTTACTTGGCACTTCCTCGTTACACTTGATTACATATATTATGTACATGTTATTTGTGATGCCTCGCGATTAAACACCAAAATTAACTTGTTAATAGTAATAAAATTATCACAATTTATTTTTGTAAATAATTGATGAGAAGAAGTTTACTATTACGTTATAATTTTTTCTTCATCACACTATTGTGATGCGTAGCCTAACTCATGCTCTCACAATTCAAACATGTTTCTCAATTTGGCGTTACAACTTGTGGCGATTGGTTTCACTAATACCCTCATGAGCAACAAGTCTCAAATGAGTAAGTTAGATTAATATTCGTGTGGTAAAGTTTACAAATATTTTTTTATAGGCGTATGCAAGCATGCCAATGAAGTAGTAATCTCTAGGTCCAATTAGTAATCTCTATCACCAAATGAAGGCTGTTTAAAAAAATTCAAACATGCTCAATTTAAAAATAATTCCTATTAAATGGGTTAAGTTAATTTAGTTTAATTAAACTATTATAACCTTCAAGTTGGTAAAGTCAACCCTTCTAGCAGTACAAGAGTAGGGTTGATTGATGGCCTCTAGATCGAGATTTCTTTATGGACTTATTTAACGCTTTGATTTGGTTTGGTTTTTCAAATTTATGCTCTCACTTATTTTCTCATTTTTCTAGTTGAACTTGCAGGTTTAAAGAATGAAGCAGTTGGATGAGGAGCTATCATGAGACTCCTTCACTATGCATAGTGAAAGCACCCTAAAATTTACAAAGAAAATTGCATGACTAACTAAGGAAGGCTAACACCATTGCCACCTCTAGTCAAGGCTCTAAGTATAGGAATGTAACATTAAGATATAAGCTTAAAGGAATGCTTAACTAACATGAATACAATTCAAAATCTAACTAATCATGCCTACTAATATGCTCAATTACCTAACATAAGCCTAAATAGACCTAAGAGGGCAATCAAATGGGTATGGTTGCTACTCCAAACAAGGTGAAATGGCCTCTCCAAATGATTACATGGTCATTTTGGATGTCCATCTACTAACCTTGTCGAAGGTTGTAAGCAAGGATTAAACTTGGCTATATATCATATTTATTATACGAGATGTAAATCAAAGCATGGTGTAAAATATTAAGGTATGAGGTGAGTCCTTTTTATAGTTTTCCATTTGGGAAAACTTGTATTTTAGTGCATGTGGGACTAAAAGACCAAATTAGATTAGAATTGTTAATCATGATTAAGCTTTGTTAATCACAATTAGTGAATTAACAAGTGATTAAGATTTGTGGGGCCTCACTTAACCGCTTTAGGGTCAACTAGGAGACCAGTATAAGCTTTTGAAGCTTCGAGACATCAGGGAGAGAAGTGGGGCAATTTTGAGTGGTTGGAAGAGGGGTTTGAGCCAATAGTAGGGTATATTGACCAAAACAAGGGCAAAATAGGCTTAATTAGCTAATAAACGCTAATTGTTTGTTTTGAAGAGGATTTTGGCTTATGATTCGTCGTAAAGTGGCATCCTGAATGCGAAAGGGATTAGGCAATCAACAATGTGTTGTTAATTGGTCAAAGTAGTAAGAAACATTAGTTAATTAGCGGAAATCACTAATTATAACGAAATTGGAAAGAATGATGGTTGATTTGTGTGTGTTTGGCAATAAGATTGTGAAAGCGTAATTTAGGTGTTTACACATAGATATTTTCAAGCACAATTAATGGTGTGGCCAAGTATATACACATGTGTATGTGTCTAGAGTAGAGTAACATGCCCATTATACAAAATATACATTCACGTGCGCGTTGGTGTATTATATATAATACATCATATATAATACATCAACGTGTGTGAATGTATATTTTAATACACCAACGCATGCGTGAATGTATATTTTATATGATGGACATGTTGCTCTACTCTCCACGCACACACACACACACACAAATACACGCTCGCACATGAATGTATATTTTGTATGACGACATATTGCTCTACTCTACACACATACACGTGTATATATTTGGCCACACCATTAAGCTGTGCTTGAAAATATCTATACACATTGAAGGAGTCTCATTATATATATGATTTCTCTTCATTGGTGATCTAGGTTCTCTAAATTTTGAGAGGGTATTATTATCATAGTTGTCTAAAACCCTCTAAATTTTCTTTAAATCCAATTTATATAAAAGAAGTTGTGGCCTATTTCATGGTCGTATCTATTTTCTATTTTTTTAAAAATATTTCAAAACCCGATTAAGATCATGATTTCAACTAAATTTTGTTGAAATTTTCGAGATTGTTTGTAACATAGCTTTTTAAAAAATCTTTAAATTGTTTTAAAATCAAGTTTGTAAAATAAAAGTCGTGACATATTCAAAAGGGTAGATAAATCTATTGATCTCATAACATATATATTTTTAACATATTTAAATATTATTTAAAACAAATTATTATGTTATAGCCACGTTTACATGTTATAATATATAATAACTAAACTATTATTAATAATATTATTAATATATATTTACACACACATAAATTTATATAGGTACATTTTTAGTTTCTTTTATTTTTTAAGTTTTGCATGATTTAACATTATATAATTGTAATTCCATGCATTGAATAAAGTTTTATAGTTAATACAAGGAAGTTATGTATTTATCATAAATATATTTCCCACCTAAATAATAAGTAGTTTATGTGGTAATTAGTATAAAATTTCTATTACTTAGTATAACTTGATGTAAAATATGATATACTCATTTTCAACTCAACCAAACAAAATGAAGTGAGAGTATGTATAAGACTAAGTAGTTTACATCGACAATAGACTCTTATTTTCAAATTTATAACATAGGACTTATAAAACTATAATCTTTTTAATTAATCTATTTTATAAGTCGACACTCAAATTTTGAAGGAACTTGTATAACTATTACACCACTCCATTTGAATGACTATCTCACGTATAAGATTTCAATAAGCACGAGCCTCGCATACATTTTTCCAATATCTACAACATAACATATATTTGATTAACTCTTAAATGATATCAAAAACATGTTTATCTTTTGCTTTCAAAGTACACTTCAACCTATTTTTCAATTTTTCCCCATTTGAATTGGGAAGGAAAGGAAGAAAGAGATAATTAAATATTCAAGTTTTTTTGGATAAAACACACTCCTTTTACAACTCTTACTTTCATTTACAACAATATGCAAGCAAGGAACTCGACTCTTCCAGAAATATCCATCTTTCTCTTCATTTTCATGATCATAATCATTATACAACAAGTTATAAATACAATATTTGTTCACAGACTTGTGCAAGTAGGAATGTAACTCATTTCACATACACAAGGCTTTCCAAGCCATCATAACAATATTTCCCGCTTATGGAGAATAAAACACAACACAACAAGGTGTGTTATCACCTTAAAACTTCTCACAATATATTCATCCCACTTCTTCTTTCTTTATGTACTTCATCAAGTCACTTTCATACTAAAAAATAAAGGAATATGGCGACACTTACTTGCCAACCATACAACGGGGGATTGATTACCTCTCCATTGACCCATAAGTTCCTAACTCACATACAACTCAAAAGCCTACAACTAAGCCTCAAAATGAATACAACCACATCACAAAAACATGTGCATTAAGGTTCATAACCAATCAAAGACATTATTAGGATAAAATATGGGATGCCAAACATCCAAAAGAAAACAATACTCACAATCAAACTAACTATGGTTCAAGAGGGGAAAATACTATCACACTAACACTTATAATCTCCACTAGGAGGGGATACCTACCCATTGGTTCCTCTACAATAATAACATGGATCCAACTCCTTGTGCCTCCTTAAACCCATACCCTTATATCTCCGTTAAGGCTAGCTACTCCTCCCCTTTGTTCCTTCAAGGCCAAAGGAAACAAGTGAGACCATGTCTCTCCACCATTACTTATTCCTCCAATGATATAACACTTTCCCTGTACATACATCACAATTTTTATGCCCCCACAATGGGTGTCATGCAATTTTTTCACTATATTCATTCAAATGCAATACTTACTCAAGCGAGCAATCAACTCACAATTTGTAAAAGATAGAATAAGGGAGATACATGACATTTAACATATGGATATTAAGAGGGTAAGGCATACATGTTAATCCTCTTTCCCACAAGGTCCCTTCCAACCATGTATACTAAAACAAGACTCCCAAGTAAATCTCTCTACTAGCTTAACAAGTCAATCAAATAACTCTCAAATGCTTCACAAAATCTCAAAACTTCCTCCAAACTCAAGAGCATAACTCTCCACCACAAAGCATAATCCGTAACCAAAATGCATAACCCCAAATCCATCAACAAAACAAACTTAAATAAGAAAACAAGGAGTGGGAGTATGTAACATGATCATGTTGTGTGGTATACTCTAACCCCATATTAATCTAATTCCTAAAACAAACAATGAATGCAACTCAACCTAAAAGCTCATAGTTCTATTTACAATATCAAATCCAAAAACTAAGATTTATAAAAAGAAATAAAAATCCAAAAATGACTCACATCAATCACTTGACTTATAAAAAACCTCAAAATTTAAATTTCACAAATCAAGGAAATAAACTACGATCCACGATAAAAAGAGTAATTCATTCAACTTGACTTGTAAGTACTTTGTGCCTTACAAAAGATACTCTAAATGCCCATTATAGAGGTCCTTTTGAGTCCCTAAGTGGCTAAAAGGCCAAAAAGTACCCATACCCCTATGGGTGGGTAATGAAGTAGATTTTTAGAGCGTGGGACAAGTTTTTTTTTCCCATGCAAAGACCCCAAATTGATCATTTAATCTTAAATCAAGTTTTCCATAAATGGAGAACTTTAACCACCACCGCTAGACAAAACCAATCCAAGAAAGGAAAAAGTAGACTTAAATCACTTGACAAACAAACTAAATCTTTGATTTATTGGGCCATATAAGATGTATGTTTGGTTATGTATTACTTATTAAGCTATGTTTGAGATTCCATGGGGTTGAAATATCAATTTCAAACTGCTCAAACATACAAGTAATTTGATAGATGTGTTGGCAAAAAGAAAAGAAAATACATTAATGGTTTATCTTTGTTAGAAAAATAGTAGGTGTCTCTAGATTTCATCCTAAAATCTGCGACTACCCTATCCGAAAAAATTTCATACTTTTAAAATAATGGGTCATTTTGTGTTTTTATTATTTGAGCAACGTTTCAGATCAAGGCCAAGATAGTCCCAAAGAGCCATATTAGTCATTTTCACAAATACCTGATGCCCAAAATTGTTATATTCTCACATCATCGATTTGTCTGGCACGGAAATTTGTATTTAATTATTTTGAGCTCCGTTTGAGGCAATTTGTGCTCTGTTTTAACCCTCACAGGATCGAACATATCATTATTCCTATATACCGTAAGGGTTTTAACTAGGAATAAGTTTTGGGCTTTATTTGTGACTTTTGGCGATTTTTGTGTTTTCCCTGCTTGCTTTCTGAAATTTATCTAGATCAATTCCTTTCACGGTTAGCCCGATTCTTGGCCCGGAGTATTCGGAGATCACATACGCACATTATCCTGCATGGAAGTCACCATCTGAGGTCCGGTTCTCTAGGAAAAGGTGAAGTCGCAGACTAAAAAGCCCCTCATGCGGTTGGACGCATTTTTGGAAAACAAAGGATTTAAGTGGATCATGGAAAAAATAAAGCAAAGAGTGCAGTGGGAATTTATTACCCGCCTACAGGTACTTTTTCCCATGTAAGTCAAATCACTTAAGTGACAATGGGAAAATTAGAGAGCAACAAAGGTGTGGGAATTTATTGTCACTCTTGCAGGGTAAAAATTTCCATGGTGAAATAAAATAAAAGTGACTTAAGTGAAATCATGGGATTTTATTACTCCGCCACGCAGTGGTAAATAATCTCATTGTCAAAGTCAAATCACTTAAGTGGATCATGGGATTTCGGGCTGCTCTGCAAGGTAAAAATTCTCATCGTCATATGTTTTTAAAAATAGAATTCTATTATGCTAAAAGTGCTACCCTTTAGGAGAAACATGGTAGCTTTTAAAGTGATTATTTTAATTAATTCCTCTTCTAAAAATGGCGCCCAAGCATGGAAGAAAGTCAACAAAGTAAAGGGGAATAAAAGAGATGGAAATAGATGGTCTAAATTGATTAAATTTAATTTATTTAAAGGCTGCCCCTTCATGACAAAAAGTGCGCCCCTTTTGGTATATATTTAATGCTTTTTGAAGCATTAATTGATTAAATTAAATTCTATTTTCAGTGGCTATGGTCAAAGCACACTGTGAAGCTTAAGTGAAGTGAAGAGTGGATGATTAAATTGATTAAATTTAATTTAATGGATGGTTGTCCTTAATCATGCAATTTTAGCACACCAGTTAAAGAGAAGAGCATGATTTTTAATTAATTAATTGTCAGGAATAGGAAGGGCAATTATTAATTATAGAATTATAAAGGGTTATATAAGCATGGATCGCCATAAGGGTGAATTAATTAATTCACAAGTGAAGAAATGCAGCCCGAGGAAAAGTGCGCCCCATATCAAGAGGATTTTGCTCAAAAGAAGATTAAATCAAGGCTAAAAGCTTCCAATTTTGGCACATGTATCAAGGAGGTTGATTTTTGTTTGCATAATTGTTTACATAAGTGATACATGTGCTCAGTGAAGTTGAAAATTCATGCTCTATTCGCATGCAAATAAAACATCAATTTTTGGGGCAAAGAAGCTTGAAAAATGCATATTTTTATGATTAAAATTCATTATTCATGCTTCGGTTGCCATCTTTGTCTAAATTAATCACAGAATTCATTATAGGTGCTTCACAAAAGAAAAGCAATTCTAATCAATATCCAATACATTGAATATATCATTCAAATCAAGAATTATCCAGATCTCGCACTGGGCTTTGAAGAAATTCGCCAAATAAGAAGAAAGAGAATTATTCGCAAAAGATAGACAAAGCCATGGCAAAGAGGGACGAAAAAGAAAGCACAACGGAGTCATGCATCACTTCCAAATTTGCAAACATAGGAGACACAGATCTAGGTCCGGAACCTCTTTCCGAATTGATTGATAGATCTAGAGCGGAAAGACTTCACCATGTACAGCTTAAAAGCAAAGGGAATTATTCGAGTTGTAGTTTTTACATACATAGCCCAAATAGAGTTTGTTATAGAGTGTGCTAGATCTTACCATCCTTCATCCGATCACATGCGAGATGCTATGAGGGAAAATAATTCCTAATTTGGACACATAGTTCATCAATTATTGTTTGAAGATTCCGGCATAAAGGTGGTGACTTCCATTAGATTCGTGATACCGGCAGCAGTGGGGAGAAGCATAGAGTTAATCACAAGAATATAATGAACAATGATACATGAAGAAGCCCAGATCTCCTTCTAAGTTCCCAAGAACTCTTCCGCTGGTCTAATTTGGTGCAAGAGGTCGATAATATTGTCAAATTGTTATGCAGATTAATGGCGAGGTGAATGCTTACACTTTCGTACATAGATGTATGCTTTCATCAGACCATTAAAGTCAACAAGGTTGATTCCATAATCAATTGGTCGAAATTATTAGCGATAACATTGGTGAGTAACTCCTAATGTGAAGCATACTTTCAACTTCAAAATGACTTCATACTTGGTATACACTATACTTCTTCACAAAGCATCTTCTCCAAGTCGGATAGATGTGGCATTCTTTCTAAGGACCCCATTTTCGAGTGCTACCCACTTATTACATCAGCTGCAAGAAAAATATTTCAAGTGGTCAATGATGGATTCTTCTACGATTTCTTTTCAAGCTAGATAAGGACCTAAAGGCCAATAGGGTGAGCAGGAAGCGTGGGAAGTCATCCAAAATCGCGCCTATTCATTCAGCTTTAAAAATTTTACATACCTCAGTGGTTAATGCTTTTTCAAGAACTGGTTAAGCTACCTAGATATTTGAATGATATATTGATCACCATGGAGCTGAGTAGACAACTTGTGGAGATACACGACCTTCAGTCGAAACGGCACAAATCTACGGGTTTCTTCCCGATCACTATTGGAAATTATAGTTGCCAGAGTATTCATAGAGCTCGAGGGATGGAGACAAAGATGTTATCCGAGTACGAGCAAGATTTATTCCATGCACGGCCGACCTTCGATCCATTTGGAGTAGCTAGGAAGACGATCTCCCAGGAGTACGCACATGTGCCGTCATTAGAGGATTTTTTTGAATGAAGTGTAAAAGTGAGTACGAGGTTAGAAAGAGGGATTTCAAAGCAAAGGCTATCAAGACGGCAAGTGTTCAACTTTGACTAGCGCAGATACCTCAGATCTTAAAGATGATGGGAATGTGTTACTTGACACTTACCATCAAATGGGAGAAGATAGAGCCGCACTTCGTGATAACGTAGGGGCTGCCATACAATCAAGAAAGGTTTAGCGCTGCTTTAGTGAATACTTCAAACCGTCATTGACGAAAGGATATTGCCTTGATGAAGCATCATGAATCAAGTCACGGGAAACTTTGGCACAGTGAGATTCCATTAAGCGTAAGCATGAAGGAGAAAGTAGCAGTAAGAAAGGAGAAAGTAGCAAGATCTCAATCAAAGGAGAAGATCACTTCCACGGCCATGACTTTTGTTCCGATTCTCTAAAGATCTACTACTTCACCAATCAAGTTGCACCTCAACAGACACTTCCATGCCTCTCCATCGAATCCGCAACATTCATCTTCTCTCCTCACTTCCATTCAACGCCCTTCCGTAAGAGACGCTCAAGTTTGTAGATGGCAAAGTTCAAAAGAGCTTTGTCCTCGGATGATTCGGAAGATGACAACCATAACACTGTAGCACTTTCTCGATGGAGAGGAAACGGAGCGGGAGATGAAGAGTGCACTCACGATTTCTCATTCTCCAAGAATTAACTTCTTAGAATGGTTGGCTTCAGCTTGGTTCCTGCAAAAGAGAGGAGATGAACTTGGAAGAACACGACTCAGAGCTACTCCTAGTCTAGGCGAAAAGACAAAAGGCCTAAGGTTGCTAAAGTAACTTCTAGGTTGATCATCAAGGAGTCGGGCGGTAAGGTAAGTTTGTTGAGATGACAGCTTCTGCAGGAGGAAAGGAGGAGGATGAGCTCACAACAAAAGATGTAACAAAGAACTGCAGTACCCCCTCGATCAAGCCACTATGAGGGATCAAGGTGACACATGACATTGATAAATGCTCTATTCCTTAGGCTTGATAAAGAAAAGGAAGAGAAAGACGAGCTTCGAAGCAAGTATCTCAATTGGCGAGATCATAGCCAAGGTTTCTAAACCTTCCACTGGGCCATTTCGAGAAAGTGAGTGATCATCTTATGCAGAGATGGAAGATGTAAGCAATCAAGTGAAAACTATCGATTTAATGGAAGAATCGATTATTCATCAAACTTCAGGCAACTTGAGAGGTGCCGCCGCTCAAGGTTATGAATGATGCAACAAATTAGCTAAAGCAACTCGGTGATGAGCATAGTAGATACGAACATAGTTGTTTGAGAGTAACCTAAGTACTTTGGCCGAAATCAACAAACGACCGAGAGATGTATTGGTCAGTAGAGCGATTAGACCGAACGGATCAATGAGAAGGGGAAGTAGTTGAGTTTGCAAGATCTTTTGTTTGAGATCTCGCAGAGTTTTGTCAAGAGGATGTAGGCACTTGAGAGCAGACATCATCCTTACCAAATAGTTTTATTTCTTTCACTGAGGAAGAAGTGGTCGAGATGTTACTTCATACATATGAATTGTTCCAACCAAAGTGCCTAATTCCCGGAAGGGTCTTCCGATGGTACAAAAGAGAATTGATAAAGCTTCTAAACATTTCACGATGAATTCCATTATCGACCGGGTGGCACGGGAGGCGAGATATTGTGAGGTTCAAGCCGAGCTTGGAAGATGTGGAAGCGTGCATCAAGGTGTTGAGTGAAGGATATTTGTAGTTTAGGATAGAAAGGAAGCGGTGGCTAAAACAGATGGGAAGATGTTAATCACATGTTTGACAAGTATATCCAATATCGTAATAAAAGGAAGACATAAATGTTACAAATTTGGCTTGACTTCTTCTTTTTTTCTTTCTTCTTCTATTTTCCATGTTCCTGGATGAAATTGTAAGACTTTTAAGTTATTAGTTTTGAAACCATTACTTAAAGTCATGTGAACAATTCTATTAGTTAAGTGATACATGTGTCACTTAAGGAGAATTTGGTAGAGGATGATTGCCAAATGTCATCTTTACTTGTTGTTTGTGTTCTAGTTAAGTTAGATTTCCCATGTGTACTTTCCTTCTACATTCTATAGGTAGGAAAAGAACCTCTGGATTAATAATGAGAATTTGTAAGCAAAGAACCTTGTGTTCCAAACTTTGTGTCAAATCTTGAGAGACACTTGAAGCAAAA
Organism: Taxus wallichiana var. yunnanensis; assembly: GCA_018340775.1. Taxonomy (NCBI): domain Eukaryota; kingdom Viridiplantae; phylum Streptophyta; class Pinopsida; order Cupressales; family Taxaceae; genus Taxus; species Taxus wallichiana. Next base: position 720,173,881 of record CM031237.1, on the reverse strand, counting down.
GAATATACATGGCAGATTTCCTGAGAACTTTGTGTCACGAGTATTGTGTTTCTTGCTATTTATCTTAGATCTTTTAATAGACTTTGTGTTATTTCGCATCTAGATCTAGAGCTTCCTTTCGCTTAGAATTCTGTGTATATATCTATTGGTTTCTTCTATGTGCATGCAATCAACTCATATCTATTGATTGGGATGCACATCTTCCATTTCTTCTTTGTGTTTATATAATTCCTTTTCCCTTCTTCTATAAATATTTCTTTTCTTTAAAACAGTTGCTTACTTACTGCATAACTGTTCAATTATGGTTCATGAACTAAGTAGTTAAAGTAAAACCCCATTTAGATATTAACATACTTTAATTGACAAATCGACACGGAGCCTCACCGGTAAATGAGGGAGATTTATCTCATGACTCGCTAGGTTTTGTGATATGCTGGGAATATAAAATCTAGCCAACAAATAGTTATCCTTAATGATTTGTTAACTTATCATGCGATCTAAAATCAAATGGCATTTTAACTTAGGAAAAGCTCTATCCTTTTGCACAAGCTTTCTATTATGGATTCCAGATACCATATATATCGTGCCTAACTCTTAAATAGAACGTGTCATTTGTATTTAAATACATTAAGGTAGATTGATAGGTATAGAAAGATGAGGTTAATATTACTTTATATTTTTATGGATATAGTTGTATAAGGTCGCTATTGTTTATATTTTTCAAAATGGGAAATGAAGATCTTTGAAAAGAGTAATATTTATTTTTTTAAAGATAATACAAGAGTTAATGACCCAACGACCTGACACACTTCATGGTGCGCTAATGCAGGTGAGTCCTCCCAACCGGTTATGTAAATGCAAGGGTAATTGGTCTCGTGGGGCCTAGGGCATTAGAACATGGGTGGTTGGTTGGCGAGAAATCGACCGCATTTTGCTTTACACACACACACACAATGATGCTTATGATTATGCTCCTCCTCGCTACTATGGGTACGCCATGCCTAAGTTCTTTATCAGACAGTCGTTTCAACTCTCATACGCATGGCTTCTCCCCTCTCCTTGTGCATTCACGAAGACATTATTCCCACAAATGTCTACTACCCGGGTAAAGCCACAACAGTTCTCGTAGAGGGATCAATCCTTAACAATATGGAAATCTTATTATAACACACACACACACACACACATTTAGGTACTCAGAGTTATATATGTAGTAGTTTTGTGTATGAACTACTACAAAGAAGATAGGCATTTCTAAATAAGAGACAATATTGTTACCAATGTGCTGGATTTTACAAGGTATTTAGACGTTTTTAGTCATTTTAGATGTCAAAATACTATCACTTTTAAAATATAATGTAAATGTCAATATGACATACATATTCAAAAAATTAACCATCATGTGTGTGTGTGTGAGCACATGTGCAAGGCAGCACGTATGTATGTGTATGCCATACACATATACATACACACACGCATGTCATACACATATACATACACACACGCATGCCATACACATATACATACGCATACACGCACGCACGCTTCACGCATGCACATTACGCGCACACACACACACACACACACACACTTAAAATAATTAAGAAAATTGTCAAATTAAATTTTACACTTCATATTACTGAATTTGTGAGATTTGTGACAATTAATATCAACAAAATAAGAAACTTTGGAATTAAAATAATAAAAATATCTTAATATATTATTGATAAAATATAAACATCTTAATATCTCATTGATAAAATAGAAACATCTATTAGTTTTGATTTTTAATTAGTTTAATTTGATTTGGTTTTGTTTGATTTCTTACAAATATATATTAAACTACAAACATTTGATTTGGGATTTTGTAAGAAAGGTGAAATTTGAATGTTGAACTTGGAGGTTTGAAAGTTGGAAGTTGGAACTCATTTTCTACAGAATTACAAGCTTGCACTAGTGAGTCCTTTCTTTCAATTTTTGTAATATTTTTATTTTTTAATTATAATTTAAAATAGTATTTTAATGCTCTTACAAACTTTAATGGTGTTTCTAGATCTTTTATTTGATTAGTGAAGATACAATTGATTAGTGTACAATCAATATTTATGAAAATTAATGTCCAAAGATTTATAAAGATTAAGTTTGTTAAAATCATTTAGATTCAATCAATTAGAGAATCCCACATAGATTTGTAATTATAATACAATTTAGAAAATATAAAAGATAAATTATGTACTAGAGAAAACCCAAAGATAAAATTTTATGTAAAAGATTTTTTAATAAATTATACCAATATTGGTCATGAACTTAAAACTTTTATTATCAATTAGCTACCTATTTTTTGTGTCTATGTTGTTCTCTCTAAAGGAGAATAGAGTAAGAATGATTAAATAGACATTTTTTCGGTTAACAATGGGATGGGTAATTGTTGTTCATGAAAGTGTAAGGATTGATCTCTTGCCTACCTATGGATCATCAATAAAAGGCCAAGGATTTTTAAAAATTTATTTAACTCCAATATTCCGAGATATATAATTTAAATTAATCTATATATTTGTTAATAATTGATATACATATTTTGACGCTATCAGAATTTTAGTGGCAAATCTTCGCTAATTCACGAATATTTACATTTTTAAATTTGCATTTGCAATTGAGGATTGCTCCTACTAACAATACTAAAACTAATGATACAAAACTGATTCTCGAAATTATTTATTTTAAACTAAATTGAACAAACCAATTTCTCAACCACTAGCCCGAAACAATTTACATTTATTTAATCATTATTAGGTTTATTATGGACAACTTGAAATGAGACCACACTCTTTTTGTTTAGTTAATTGGATTTTCCCCCTTTTATTTTAATTGCCCACATGCACACCTCTTAAACTTTATTTTCCATTCACATTTAAAAACACTTGACTCCAAAAGAATGTAGGATTGATTGTGAGCCATAGGATCGAGCTATCTCAGCCCTAGATCTAAGTTGCCCTAAAAATGCCCTAAATTTTCCTTATCCTCTCTTTTACCTTCATTTGAATTTCTTTCTTTCTTGTCATTTTCTTTCCTTCTTATTTTCCTTTTTTTTTTTTTTCATCCTTCATTGGTTTTGTTTGATCTTTCCTTTGAAGCTATGGAATTTTATTTGATTTGCTTTGCATTATTAGATTCAAAACTATAGATCCTCCCTTATTATTATATTTATATTTTGTAAAGAAAACCCGAGTGCAAATTTATTTTGAAGAAACCCCAAAGGGGTCGGCCGCACTAGGGAGGGAGGCGGCGGATCGGATGTCGGGTAGGGAGGAGACCCAGGGTGGCGGATTTGAGGAGGTGGAAGGGTGGGGCGATAGGAGAGCAGGTCGCGGGGCGGAGGATCTGGGGAGATAGGCGCGGGGACCAGGGGAGAAAAAGCGCGCGGGGGAAGATGGGGTAGGTGCGCGGGAGGTGGCGCCGGGGAAGATGGCGCTGCGGAGGGGGCAAGGGGAGGGAGCCGGGGGCGCGGCGGCGGTTTGGGGGGCGGCACCACCATCGTGGGACAATCAGGTCATGGGGGGGGGGCCGACCCTCCCCCATTTCAACTCTTTTTTTTTTTTAATAAAACTCATGTGGAGTTTGGGGGCCGAACCCCCCCCCAAACATTATTTTTTTTTTTTTTTTTTTTTGATTTTTAAAACTGTACACTAATAAAAACGTTTTTATTTTTATTTTTATTTATTTTATCTTAAACGTGTTTAGCTACAAAATTATATCTGTGCGTGAGTAAATATATATGTGTATATAAAATTCATATTCCATTATAAGTGTATTTCAGTTTATATATATAAATCTGCAATGAAATACTATGTTAGTAAAACCATTAAGTTAAGACTTTCATAGACTATAATACAGTTACATTTAGAAAAAGTATTGAAATAGATAAATTCTGAGTGAGATAATTTGTACACAATAAAAAGGAAATAAATATTTCATACTATGAAGACTTCATTCTTAGTTTATTAACTTGGAAAGACAAAATTTACAACTTGTGCTATAACTATTTATGTTATGATGATTTACATATTTGAGATAAAAATAAATAAATGTAACAAAGTATTTCCAACAAGAAAAGAGACTTATGTCTTAAAAATTTCAAAGGAGATTACCTATTCAAGTATGATTTACTAATAAGAACAAATTCATTAAATTTCACATGGAAGGAAAATAATGAAAGAAGTGTAATATTTCCATACAAGGTTAATCCTAAAATTCCATAATATACTAACTTTCTTTTAAAAAGGTGCCATCAATTTCCTATTAAATAGATCAAACTTGTTACAACATTGTTTTCCAAGGAGCTTGAGCTCTCAACCACACCATGATTCCAAAATGTTTAAAATACATAAGGGTTCAAACTTTCAAGTTCTCTTTCCAAGAATGAAGAAATGTCACAACAACATATGTAAATCAAGATTACATGAGAATTTCAACTTTCGAGAGGGAGAATTTCCAAAACAAGAGGGGAGTCAAATAAGACCATGCCACCAAAGATACACAAAGACACCTCAAGTACAAGGCTCCAATCTTCGAATGCTATGCAAGGATTCAACTTCAAGAGAACAAGGCTTGTTTAACCTCCCAACCTTCAGGCATCATTACAGGCCTTTCCAAGGGTTGGAAGACATGCTAGCCTCCCCCAAGCCCATGGGAGAGAGAGCTAGCTTTCACAACTTGAGCACAAGATCTTTAGGGAGACAAACACCACAATACACTCACAAACAAGACCAAACTATGCACGAAGGAAAAACACAACATTGAGCAAATAAAAGAAAAGAGGAGAAACCATATTCATCCTCTAAATTTGGGGAAGAGTAGATGAGATACCCGAAAATGACATAAGGTGTGATCTAACAAAAGAGTGCACACAACAAACTTCCTTCTCCACCTTATTTCTCCGAAGTCAACAAGATCCTCCTTATTACTCCATCCATTCTCCAAAATCCTTCTTGGGAGGATTTTCAAACCCCTTGGGTTTCCTCTCCAAGAATGGGAAAGGGGTTCAAACCAAATGAATCCCCTTTACCCACCTCAAACCATATGAGGGGAGTAAAGAAACCGACATGGCTTGCCCATCAAGCCATGGGGTTTGAGAGGGAAAATCCCTCTCTCTTCCCCCAAATAACTCAAACATCCATCAAGCCATATGATGGATGGAGTAAAACAATACACAATATACTCAAGCAACAAAACTATACAAGCAACTAAACAATTAAACCAACTATGAGCAAGCTAAGATTTAGCAAAGGAACATACCACATAAATGAGCTCAAGAGGTTACCTCTAATAGCTCTCCAAAATAAGATTTTGCAACTTTCTTCCTCAAGCAATCCTCAAGCTCCAAATCTCTCAAGCACCAAGCCAAAAACTCCAAGAAAAGAAGAACCAACCCAAAAAGAAGAAGAAGAAGAAGCTCCTCACTATTCCCATGGATGGGAATTTGAAGAGGAGAGAGCAAGCATCCTCACAAATGAGGGGGTGACATGTGTCACCCCTCTCCCTCATCAAGGTCAAAGATGCTAAAACAAAAGAGAGAAAGGGTAAAATTATCTTTTTGCCCTTTTCTCCCAAATTCCCTAAAATGTTAGCAAGACAAAATAAGAGCAACTTTTGATAAATACACAAATCCACATCCCTTACATGGATGTGACAAAACAAGGGTAGAAAGGGAGGGAAAACTCCCTCAAGCCTTGAAAATAAGCCCCCCTACCCATTAGGTAGGGTCCAAGGGCTCATTTTTGTGTTGGGGGAACTCCCAAGCTAAAAAGGGACCCCCAAAAATGCCCAAAATACCCTAATTTCGGGTTTTGCATTTTTGGCACAAGGGTAGAGGGTGTGGGGACCACCCAAGGGTCTCACATGTGACCCTAAACCCTTGTGATTAAGTGACACATTAAACATAATCAACAATTAAAAGAAAGAGGAGTTATTAACTCCCAAAACAAGTTTACATCATAACCAACTACCCTAACCAAAATTAATAAATCAAAACACAATATTTTACATACATTGGGGTCACCCATAGTGCCCAAAATAATAATCACCTATACTAAGGCTTCACACAAAGAACATGGCTAGGACTCAGCCCGTGGGCTGCTTGTGCAAGATTGTGTAGCTAGTCTGAATCCCACGTTCTCCTATGACCTGTCACCTGCACACTCATTGCACACATTAACCGCATCTGTCCAATACAAGAGTAAACTAGCTGCTCACTAAGTGAATAGATTCAAACATGTAAATTAATGATATCACCATCATCAATGTGGAATGCACAATCTCACACAATTCGTCGTATGTTAGGTATTACAATACATATCATGTCATATCACCATGTCATCATGTATCTTTATCAGCAAAACGAATACGTTACAAAATCAAGGTATGTAACTAACTAATTATCCAACATGAATCAATTTGACCTAAATCACATAGAAAAGTGTTAGTGTCCACAATATCAAATAAAAGGTGTCAACCTACTAATTTAGTTAAATTAGCGTTACGCATTCCAAATCACCATACGTGTTCATGAAAGCAAACCAACATATCCAAAATCCATAACTGTGGTTTAAGAATTCAGCAGATCATAGAGGCTAGAAAAAGGTGGGCACTACATCCCCCTCTCCTAAAATTAGACTTCCTCCGGGAAGTCACTGGAAGAGCTAGGGATAAGATTTTACTGGATATCACATCGTAGTGAGAGTACTACATTAAGATCATTTTTAAAGGAACTAACATATTATTTATTTATTTATTTTTTTATTTTTTTTTTTTTTTTTTTTTAACAACATGTCTTTTTGAAGCGTAACTAGGTCCAAGAACAAGTATATTTCAAATAGGGTAGTATTAACCAAAGGGGAGTGTATAAACCGAATTTCATTTTCCTCATCATCTATCTTTCCTAGAAGGGTCGAAATAAGAGGATATACAACATAAGGTCCCAACATGATGGATGAGCGAAGGAAACATAAATGTTGTTTCAAAATGAATTTAAAAGTTTTTGAATATTAATTGTGTACTATAACACTTTAAGGAAACTATCCAAGGTGTCACACATATCACACACTGAGAAAGAAAAAGTTTACAAGTTCCGTGTGGTCTCATCTCCTAACTCATCATCACTCTAACTATTGAAAAAGGAAGGTTCATGAGTCCTTTTAAAATGGTTCAATAATCGACATTATTCACTAAGATCAAGGAAGAATATTCACATACTATCAAACATAGTTAAAGGAGTTGTCTTAATTTGGTCTTTATTTATTAATTTCTTAATTTATTTATTTTTGTTCGCTAAATGATTGTAAGAAAATTTAAAATAAAATTTGTGGGTGGAATATATAGTCCACTACTAGGTTAGAATTAGCTTTCTAATTTGTTTTCCAAGGTTTCATAGCATGTACCGTTTATAAAACATTCCTATTCCGAGCCAAGATTGCTTTAGAAGTCTCATAAACAAAAATAAATTTATTATTGTTTGTAACTTGGTTTATATGAGTCCTCATTATGACAAGGCAATTTTAGAACTTTCTACGCCCCAAACAAGACATAACTTCTTAATGAAACAACAAACCAAAATTTTCCAGTTCAATACGATATAAGAAAAGTTTTACTTAAATTTATCATTTCTTAATTACTATAATCACAAGAAATCATGAATGAGTTGCGCAAAAACAAAATCCATTTAAAGAGAGTGTTTACTAAATCATATCAACATACTTTATCAAAATTTACAAAATACCAACATGATGGGATGCAAAACTTTTCCGTCCATACTTTCCTCAAGCATGCAAAAGTTAAACACTCATTTTCCTTTAATGAAAGGTAAGGTCTAATTTTTTTTAAGATTTCTGACTTACGTTAACTTTTACTTAACAATTATTTGGTCGAAATTTGGCCCATTAGGTCACAAAATAATTACACTTATTAACAAGGGTGAAATTCATATTACACAAAGAAATTTGAATTACGCCACCCTATTTGAGTGGTGATAAAAATTAGAAAATAGAACCATGTTTTCAAGAGGACCCCAACATAAGTTCAATTTATCTGTATACATATATTTTAAAAGTAGTGTTTATGCTGATTACAAAGGACGTCTTTACCCACGGTAGATGGAAGGCTAGTTCGTCATTATTTTTAGTCCTTGTAATAAGGTCTCTCATCATTTACATTATAATAACATACTAAGAGTTCTTCTATGAGGATGAATCTTATAAAGGAGTTTCCTAAGAATCTAATTGGTCAGAGCATAACGGATTTGCGAGATCACCCCAACCATTCTATCAATCGTGATAACTCTCTCACCTAGATTTTTAGGGAGACAAATCAATACCTAAGTTTCTTACAGACTTTCCAACATTAAGTGTGTAAACCATATGAACATCACAAGACAAAACTAGTAATCGACACCTATCACAATTGAAGCAATAATTTTAGGATCGCCACAAATTTTAGCTTTTTTAGGGGTAACAATGATTAACATTGTTTATCCAACCAACATTGTTTAATTATATATATAACGAGTTTTCCAAGATACAAATAATTACAATATTCCATTACTGCTTATACGGTAAGTGCACACAAATGTGTTTTTAGATTTATATATAATATATATACTTTTGTGGATTTTGAGACATTACTTTCACCCACAAAGGACCACATTACTTGCTTTTTCACAATCAACCCATCATCGATACAACATAGTGCCTAACCACGAAAGTGTTCAACACTTAATTCATTTCATTTTATTTTCTTTCCAAGAGGGATACAATATCGTTGTTTATTTTTATTATAGATATATAAAAACTTTTCATGACCATTGATCTTATAAGTCCACTAATTTGAGTTTAGAAGAGGGTAATTCCCTTATTCCTACACATAAATACAACCATTATAAACATGATTAACTCATAACATTTTAAATCAACTTGAGGAGAGTTGATTTCACATCTGTAATTACTAAAGTAATAAGGTTTTAACTAAGTTACCATGCAACAAAACTTAATTAAGAGGTTAAGGTATGAAAATAGGTTTATCGAGCTCCAAAGGGGTTAAGAAAATTAACTAGATCATTTCCGAAGTTAACTCTAGAAGTTATACCAAGAGCTTTGCTGAGAATTTGGAGTTTGTGAAAACTATATTCATTTTATAATAGCACAATGTATTCCTACGTTACGTGAAGAGGATAAATTAGATAAGAAATATCACTTCAAGCAACACCACCATATAAAAAAAAGACACTAAATTTCCCCTTCCCTTATCATTTATTGTTTAGAGAAGAGATAGCAATTATTTTCATTCAATTATCCTTAATTTTAATTCACACTTTTAAAAAGGCAACAACAAGAACATATGAACATTTGGTAAATTTCCTTATAAAAGGGTTATGAAATTAAGATTAACAATAGAAACAAGAGGAGTCGAAATCATTTCAAATTTCCTAGTAATGAAATATCAAGACGTGAAAGACTATTTTATCACATTGGGTGGTTCTATACAAGATACAGTCATTTATTTTACACCCATACCAAAAGGTTTCATTAGATCTAAAGAGGCTCCTCTAACACGACAGTGATATTCCCAAGAAACAAAGGATCACTTAGACAAGAAACAACCAATCAAATGTCATAACAAATTTCTATATCAAGGTTACAATTCCACATTCTTATCTCGACCTACTTATTATTTTCGACACCAACAACTAGACCTTTGATGACCAGAAAGACATACCTAACCTGTGTCATTCTCTAGCAAATCAAGATGACTGGTTGCACACAATTTATTTTGGGTCTTAGCATTCAACCTAGAACACGTAGTTTAAACAAAACTATATTGTAACATGTTTCACTCCCAAAGGTGTTCTAAGAAACCTATTTGTTTATAAAGACCTAATTTTCTTGTTCCACAACTAGAGGAAGAGGCTACAAAGGGATCCTGCCAGGACATGTACCCAACACCCACATGGTGAAACAAAACTTCTATTCAATTCTCTATTAAACAGAGAGTCAAACAAGACGTACATTTCTAATTACTGGTGAATAGGTTTCAAATCGGAAGCACTATCTCAAGGCCAACTATTACAGTTTTACTATTGTATACCAGCATATTTATAGTGACAAAAGGCTACAAAAAAGATCTTGAAAATAAGTAATCCCAATTCAAAAATGAGTTCTAACAGCTTGACTCTATTCTTCTATAAATAGAGAACCCGACGCAACTCACAAAATGAAAAACTGATGATCGAAACTCTAGATATGGCATACTTTCCGGGGCTAAATAATGTTATTTACAAGTTTGTATTTTGAACAAAACATCTAGAGGCTTTCTAAACACACTTGACAGACTAATTATCTATTCCTTTTTCTCGAATCTAATCATTGTAACCAAGTGGACAAGGAGAAATACTACAAGTTAGAAGCCAAAATTTGCAATTTCCTACTAACGCTTTCCACTTTACAAGTCCACATCGAAACGATTTTACTCCAATTTTAAGATGTTGTCCCAACCATATGCGATTAAAAGAGCTCAAAAATTATTTTATCTATATGATCAAAGGGTTTTAAAAGTTGATTTTAAAAGTTGATGCGGCTTCACAAGTTACTAGGAAACAAGATTATCCCATCCATTACTACTATGGAGAACAAAAGCCATTTTGCACGTCATCTAAACACGACATTGCTCTTAAGTTTTACTGATTATTTTAAACAAATTAAGTGAGCGCAATGCGCCTACCATCTATTGTCTTAGCAACATTTCACTCCAAGTGGTTATTCAAGAGATAAGTTTACCCATGGAATACTTTAGCGGAAACGATTTTAATTGTTTTACTTTTAATATTATGAAAACATTTATAACCAGTTAAAAGTTCTACCCAGAGCGTCCGCGTGCGAACCATCGCTCTGATACCAAATGTAATGCCCCATCCGGACAACGGAAAAAACCAGACCAAAATATAGCAACAATTTAGGGTAAAATTTTTTTTTTTTTTTTAAGTGATTACTAACAATACTAAAACTAATGATACAAAACTGATTCTCGAAATTATTTATTTTAAACTAAATTGAACAAACCAATTTCTCAACCACTAGCCCGAAACAATTTACATTTATTTAATCATTATTAGGTTTATTATGGACAACTTGAAATGAGACCACACTCTTTTTTATTTAGTTAATTGGATTTTCCCCTTGTATTTTAATTGCCCACATGCACACCTCTTAAACTTTATTTTCCATTCACATTTAAAAACACTTGGCTCCAAAAGAATGTAGGATTGATTGTGAGCCATAGGATCGAGCTATCTCAGCCCTAGATCTAAGTTGCCCTAAAAATGCCCTAAATTTTCCTTATCCTCTCCTTTTACCTTCATTTGAATTTCTTTCTTTCTTGTCATTTGAAGGTTTCCTTCTTATTTTCCTTTTTCTCTTTTCTTTTCTCCTCTCATTGGTTTTGTTTGATCTTTTGCAGGGGAAGAAGCTATGGAATTTTATTTGATTTGCTTTGCATTATTAGATTCAAAACTATATCCTCCCTTATTATTATATTTATATTTTGTAAAGAAAACCCGATTGCAAATTTATTTTGAAGTTTTTTTATATTGGGGTCGGGGGTTGAGAGAGGAGGGAGCGATGGATCGGCGTGGTAGGGAAGAGAGGAGGTGGCGTTCGATTTGAGGAGGGGAGGTGTGAGGTGGGGGCGAGGTCGGAGAGGGCAGGGGCGCGAGGAGATCTGGGGAGAGGCGCGGGGACGGGGGAGAACAGCGCGGGGGAAATGGGGTGGGGCGCGGGGGGGGAGCGGCGGCGGCGGGGGGGAAGATGGCGCGCGGGGGGGCAGGGGGGGGAGACAGAGGCAGGGCGGGGCGGCGGCACCACCGAGACAGGTGGCATGGGGGGAGGGGCCGACCCTCCCCATTTCAACTCTTTTTTTTTTTTTTTTTTTTAATAAAATCTGCAGCGAGTTTGGGGGCCGAACCCCCCAAACATTATTATTTTTTTTTTTTGTTTTGATTTTTAAAATCATACACTAATAAAAACGTTTTTATTTTTATTTTTATTTATTTTATCTTAAACGTGTTTAGCTACAAAATTATATATATATATGCGTGTGAGTAAATATATATGTGTATATAAAATTCATATTCCATTATAAGTGTATTTCAGTTTATATATATAAATCTTATAATGAAATACTATGTTAGTAAAACCATTAAGTTAAGACTTTCATAGACTAGAATACGATTACATTTAGAAAAAGTATTGAAATAGATAAATTTTATATTTTAGTGAGATAATTTGTACACAATAAAAAAGGAAATAAATATTTTAGACTATGAAGACTTCAATCTTAGTTTATTAACTTGGAAAGACAGAATTTACAACTTGTGCTATAACTATTTATGTTATGATGATTTACATATTTGAGATAAAATAAATGTAACAAAGTATTTCCAACAAAAAAAGAGACTTATGTCTTAAAATTTTCAAAGGAGATTGCCTATTCAAGTATGATTTACTAATAAGAACAAGTGGTACATTAAATTTCACATGGAAGGAAAATAATGAAAGAAGTGTAATATCTTCTTACTTTACAACGTTAACCCTAAAATTCCATAACATACTAACTTTCTTTTAAAAAGGCTGCCATCAATTTCCTATTAAATAGATCAAACTTGTTACAACATTGTTTTCCAAGGAGCTTGAGCTCTCAACCACACCATGATTCCAAAATGTTTAAAATACATAAGGGTTCAAACTTTCAAGTTCTCTTTCCAAGAATGAAGAAATGTCACAACAACATATGTAAATCAAGATTACATGAGAATTTCAACTTTCGAGAGGGAGAATTTCCAAAACAAGAGGGGAGTCAAATAAGACCATGCCACCAAAGATACACAGCACACCTCAAGTACAAGGCTCCAATCTTCGAATGCTATGCAAGGATTCAACTTCAAGAGAACAAGGCTTGTTTAACCTCCCAACCTTCAGGCATCATTACATGCCTTTCCAAGGGTTGGAAGACATGCTAGCCTCCCCCAAGCCCATGGGAGAGAGAGCTAGCTTTCACAACTTGAGCACAAGATCTTTAGGGAGACAAACACCACAATACACTCACAAACAAGACCAAACTATGCACAAAGGAAAAACACAACATTGAGCAATAAAAGAAAAGAGGAGAAACCATATTCATCCTCTAAATTTGGGGAAGAGTAGATGAGATACCCGAAAATGACATAAGGTGTGATCTAACAAAAGAGTGCACACAACAAACTTCCTTCTCCACCTTATTTCTCCGAAGTCAACAAGATCCTCCTTATTACTCCATCCATTCTCCAAAATCCTTCTTGGGAGGATTTTCAAACCCCTTAGGTTTCCTCTCCAAGAATGGGAAAGGGGTTCAAACCAAATGAATCCCCTTTACCCACCTCAAACCATATGAGGGGAGTAAAGAAACCGACATGGCTTGCCCATCAAGCCATGGGGTTTGAGAGGGAAAATCCCTCTCTCTTCCCCCAAATAACTCAAACATCCATCAAGCCATATGATGGATGGAGTAAAACAATACACAATATACTCAAGCAACAAAACTATACAAGCAACTAAACAATTAAACCAACTATGAGCAAGCTAAGATTTAGCAAAGGAACATACCACATAAATGAGCTCAAGAGGTTACCTCTAATAGCTCTCCAAAACAAGATTTTGCAACTTTCTTCCTCAAGCAATCCTCAAGCTCCAAATTTCTCAAGCACCAAGCCAAAGCTCCAAAAAGAAGAACCAACCCAAAAAGAAGAAGAAGAAGAAGCTCCTCACTATTCCCATGGATGGGAATTTGAAGAGGAGAGAGCAAGCATCCTCACAAATGAGGGGGTGACATGTGTCACCCCTCTCCCTCATCAAGGTCAAAGATGCTAAAACAAAAGAGAGAAAGGGTAAAATTATCTTTTTGCCCTTTTCTCCCAAATTCCCTAAAATGTTAGCAAGACAAAATAAGAGCAACTTTTGATAAATACACAAATCCACATCCCTTACATGGATGTGACAAAACAAGGGTAGAAAGGGAGGGAAAACTCCCTCAAGCCTTGAAAATAAGCCCCCCTACCCATTAGGTAGGGTCCAAGGGCTCATTTTTGTGTTGGGGGAACTCCCAAGCTATAAAGGGACCCCCAAAAATGCCCAAAATACCCTAATTTCGGGTTTTGCATTTTTGGCACAAGGGTAGAGGGTGTGGGGACCACCCAAGGGTCTCACATGTGACCCTAAACCCTTGTGCTTAAGTGACACATTAAACATAATCAACAAATTAAAAGAAAGAGGAGTTATTAACTCCCAAAACAAGTTTACATCATAACCAACTACCCTAACCAAAATTAATAATTCAAAACACAATATTTACATACATTGGGGTCACCCATAGTGCCCAAAATAATAATCACCTATACTAAGGCTTCACACAAAGAACATGGCTAGGACTCACCCCGTGGGTTCTTGCAGGCAAGATTGTGTAGCTAGTCCGAATCCCACGTTCTCCTATGACTCACACCCGCACACTCATTGCACACATTAACCGCATCTGTCCAATACAAGAGTAAACTAGCTGCTCACTAAGTGAATAGATTCAAACATGTAAATTAATGATATCCCATCATCAATGTGGAATGCACAATCTCACACAATTCGTCGTATGTTAGGTATTACAATTCATATCATGTCATATCACCATGTCATCATGTATCTTTATCAGCAAAACAAATACGTTACAAAATCAAGGTAGGTAACTAACTAATTATCCAACATGAATCAATTTTGACCTAAATCACATAAAAAAGTGTTAGTGTCCACAATATCAAATAAAAGGTGTCAACCTACTAATTTAGTTAAATTAGCGTTACGCATTCCAAATCACCATACGTGTTCATGAAAGCAAACCAACATATCTCTTATTCGCCATCAACACAAAATCGATTTTTATAAATTCACCAAAAAAATCCAAGTTGGATTTTGTTAAGGGGTATTAAATTTTTCCCTAGTTGATGTGCATATTAAATTTTGAACGCCAAATAACATTCATATTTTTTTCGGACTGTCTAATTTTTTTGTGGTGTGTAACTTTGAATGTCAATTTCCAAAGATCGGGTTACCATTAAACCCTGAAAGATTCTTCTCACGAATAGAGGATGGAATATAAAAAAGGAGGCATGATAGAAATGATATTAGAGAATTCTATAACGAAATCTAGGGTTATTTAACATATTTTTAGATCAATAGTGTAAAGTGAATTCATCGCATGGCCCTCATTTAACCCAAGGGGGATTAAGCCCTAAGAAGACTAGGCAACCTGCCAGGCGCTAACAATTAAGGGTCGTCTAAATATAAATGTTTTCATTATTTTTAACTATTATTGGAACTCAACATTAAATTTTTTTACCTAAAGTCTATATTAATTGACCCTTGTATTGATATTATTATATAGTAATATAAATTCCATGTATACACCTAAAAGAGTAGTATAATATATTTGCAATTAAAAATAAATATGCACCTTCTTAAATTCATAAAATTTTGTTGGTATTGTTACTCATTCTCTAATGTAGCTCTAGATAATTCAAGTGTGTAATTTTTTCTCGAAAAGGTTTGTGTAGTTTTTATAATGTTATTGGTGTAGCTAGTAAAAGAAAGTATAATTGAAGGAAATAATTATTTAATTCTCTATTCCTAATGTTTTGGGGGAAATGTCTCTTTTTTATGGAGGAATTAGTAGGCTTGGTTTAGATACCACTCTTCACAAAACCATGGAAACTATCTCGATTTATTATCAGCTTTGCAAAAAGTGCTTTATTAAGTTTAGATTCCCATCACCTACTTGATATAGGTAAATAAGATAAGTAACCAACATTATATAAAAAAAATTGTATTTGTCTACATTTTGAGCACCTCTTGTGATTAATTCTCTCCATCCATGGATTATTATTTTTCCTTATTTGATAATTTTATTTGTATCATTAATCCTTTGGTATACCAATTTTTCTAAATAAACAATTTATTATCATCCTTATGTATGTAGCTTTATTTATTTATTTGATAGGAAAAAATATTAACTAAAATTTTAAGAAGGGCGTCCACTTCAATTATTGCCTAGGGCGCTCCTAACCTTTAATTCAGCTTCCCCATTTAACCTCTTATTTATCCCACTTGACAAGTGGTCACTTTAAAATTGTCAATTTGGTTTATTTCTCTGCTTTTGTAATCTCAAATATTTTAATCGATTAAGTTGACTTTGGGGCTAGATGTAATTTGTGTTTTTGGTTTGGCATCTTGGTTAACCTTAGACCTTAACGAGAAGAGTGGATCTTTAATAAAATAAAGTTTCTTGCCACCGTTTTGGTAATGGATAAGCCCATAATAAAACTTTTTTTTCAAATTACCTGCTAGAATGCAAAAATTCATGCTTAGTCAAAATTGCGTCGATATTATGGTTATTATGGAAATTAAATTTATACCCTTTTTTAACACTCTAAAATCACTCCAAACCTAAATCATCTCTTTGGGCACTATAAACGATGGTGATTTTTGTTGTAATCCCAAATTACGTAATTAACATTGTTATGATCTTGGTCACACCGTAACATTGTTCACTGCACTTGGAATAAACTTAACTAAGTTTAAGTCACCATATTTAGCACAAGTAAACCATGGTGTTTCTCTTTCCGACCCTTTCAAATATCATTCACTATGTAATGTAACTCGATGGCGAATTTTTACCCTCTTGATGATGGAGGTAAGATTAAATGTAACTAGTCCTAATTATATGAACAATGGAGTTGATGCGCCTAATTATTTTAGTTGTGTACTACATCCTTATTAAGTTGTTTGTTTTGGATTAACAATGAATTAAATCGCATCGCTACTTTCAACTAATGTTACAAAAATTAAAATCTCAATTTTTTTGTTGGTTATATTTGACAGTCAATTTGGGACGTTAAATTTATGGGCACGATATCCTGTATCGAGCTCGGTTTCAACACCGGGCGCCTGGGAAACAAACAAAAGTTAATTAACGAGTTTGGAATTATTTACTTTCCCATTCTACGAAAATGTGAGTTTGAACTATTGTGCATATTGAAGAAAGTAGACTAATTATGAGACAACTATGGATTAGCCTAGACTACAACATGTTTCATTCCTCGAAGTCGTGATCTAAGGACCTCTCCTAACACCCCGGATGTGTGCAAGAATAAGAAAAGGTGAGCATGTGTCCTTATTATATATAGGAGGAGTTTCAACTATATGCAAAGTGATGGCCTTATCTAATGTCTTAAATGTATCCATGAGAGAAGAAAAGATACTTGGTTGAGTATCACTAGCCAAATTAAAAGAGTGCAAGACCATGTCTTGTAAAATATCATTACAAACAAGAACTTTCTAAGGTAGCTCTAAGAGAGACATCGTAGTATAGGTGTTACTGATTTGTTATAGGTGGTAATATATCATACCCTTTAAAGGGAGTACTAGTCTTAGCTAAAGGAGTTATAGGTGGTGGATGCAAAGGTGGGTTGCCCCCAATTGGTTTTGTATTATGTTTTATCAGAACCGCATCAACCATGGGAACCAAAAGAGTGACATCAAAGCATGGGGGTAATTTGTGGTGTCTGAATGATCTCGGTTTGGATATCCATATAGGTTGGATTCATATTAGTCATGTGACAAGAAAGTTCAATATAAGGGGCCCCATCCATATGCAAAGTATGAGCATGGACCTAGTTAGAGGGATAACAACATGTACCATCATATGAGAGTGCACCCTTAGGCTTAAAGTGGAAATCGTAGAATATTGGAGGTAGAGGCATGATGATATAAAAAGGCAAATAAAACTCCAAGATCGAAGAATATGATCATAAACAAAGGAACCCCGTGCGAAACTAGGGTTTTAACAAAAATATTTTTATTCAAGAGTGAGATTCATCAAATGTTTACACCTTTTTGAACTTTATTATATTTTATGGAAATGCACAACAAAAACGAATACAAGTTTTATTAAAGGGGGCTATTTTATTATCCTACCGACCACCCAAAAAATACTCATTTTGTCATGAATCAATTAGAGAGTGCCACTTGTATTTACATTTTTTTGGACTAAAGTTTGATTCTCCAAATTCATTTTATTTGTAAAAAAAAAAGTTTTTAATTTAATTATATTGGCTCGAGGCTTTATTCTATAGGTGCACAATTATTCTCTATTAGTTGAAACAACTTTTTCTCATGATCAATAATAACATGCCACGTGGAAAATACTTCTTCTACCCTAAAGTTTGGAAATTAATTTGATAGAAATGATTGGATTGGGTGTGCAAATTTCAAGGAGATTTGTTAGCGATTTACAAAAATGAGAATTTGCAAATAATGGTTTGTCTGCATTGGGCATGGAGGTCCTGCTTAATTTATGTTTCCATAATAATAATATGGTGTTTCTTTAGCTTTTAGTGGCATGATTTATGGTTGATGTCATTGGTGGCATGTTTTCTAATGTTTATGAATCGATTTGCATGATTTAGCTAAACCTAAATGTAGATGATCCAGTATCCTTGCACGCTCAAAATACATTTTTCCGAATTCTATTGCTTTCCATAGTTGCATGCAAAGGCATAGTCGACACCCACATTTGAGAAAGAAATGTATTTACTTGAAGAAACTTGTATAGCTCTATATACAGGCCTTCATGGTCATCCCATCCACAATGCATAATTTTTTTTACTGTTCCGACTCAATATTAGCTCACAGGTAAGTTTGTTTGCAAACGTTTAAATTGTCCTGCACTTCCACCTTTCCTAGATTCATAGATTTGTAGGCATCTACCACATACTGCAAATTCCACTTGTGTTAAAGAAATAAATTCTATTTTACATTTAAATCTCTAACATGCAAATCAGAGCAAGAAGATATTTATACCTGTCTAATATCATTGGTATTGACTCTATGTTGCTTTAAGGTTGGAGGACTCAAACACACTATGCCACTGTTCACCATTATGTACCCATGTCGTTAGCAAGTTGCTATGATTACAAGCTAACTGAGCTACAAATATTTTTACAGTAGAGAGTGTAGTGCGGATTAAGAGGTTGATTTTCAGCAGTATGTTGGGTTATTGCCTGCAACGTGGTTTTGGGTGCTGGAATTTGTACACCATCCTATGTGGGAGTAAGGCTATTTTGGGCACTTGGAATTAAAGCAAAAGCTAGTCATGGATCTTGTGGAAGGCACCGCAGGTGAGCAGAAGTACTACCCCGTGTGAGATTTCATGGAGAAGTGATTCCATTTCTAATCAACAGATCTGCCATTTAATATATTTCCTCTGTATGCTTATCACCGTCCATTGTTTCAAGAGGAGTGAACATTTTCCAAAATAGAGTCTTTAGTTTGAACAATATTCATTTGAAGCAGTCATATTTTTAGCACTTGTAAGAGGACATGATCCCAAGGGGAAAACGATCCCAAGGACCCGTACTCTGTAGACCTGTGCATTACTTGTAACAGACCGGTGAGCAGGACAGGTGCGCCATTTGGTTTCAGTTTTGCATTAGATTGACTCTGATCCAAACTCGCATTCAACAGCTTTCACTTGAATTGAAGCTCGGTTTCAATGAGCACAGAACCCCTCTCACGCCTGTATTGAATCAGATCTCACACATGCTTCATGTTGCGTGCATAAACATTGAACATGCCTCCACAAGATTGGCATTGACGTCCGAACGGTTGCATTGATTTCATTACATTTGAATCATGAGTTCCTTACTTCCACTGTGGCCCTCATGCACAACACATTATTTTGGAATGAATAACACTCATTTTGTATGATGGAGAAACCATTGTGTAATTATGTAAAACCAGTTTTTGGTATAAGCTTGTGGTTTTAGGTTTTACGTGATATTTTATTTCGTGGTGTTTTAATTGATATAAGTATATATTTTTAAATAATCATTTGATTATATTGACACGGAGTTTTGGATTTTGTAGTTACGTCATTAGTTATATCATATTGGTTATCTAAAACATTTTCTACAGGTAGATCTAATCTTCTAACATATGTACATTGGAATGTTGCAATTACTTGGCTTATGAATTAGTCGCTTAGGATTCCTAAAACACAATTTGTTTCCAGTTGGCATAAACATAGATGCAGATTTACAAAATTCAAACGCAATCCTTGTTATTTGCATTTTCCACATATTATTACCCGATCACACAACTACATTTATCATAACTCCCAAACTATTTCCGTCATATTTTGGTGCATGAAATCTATTTATTTCACAAACCAAAATTCAAACAAGCCCATTAGTTTTTGCATTTAGTCCAAAGTTTAGCATTTACAATTTCCCTCCATGCATCTCACACAAAGATCATCTTCTCATAGGATTTGCCATTTCGTAGCCTTGTTTAATGAACTTCCAACATTAATTATGCAATATTAGAACAATACATTAATACTTGCAACTAGTGATAAAGATATGTTATAAGCTCACAAACATGAAAGGAGAGATGCACTTAGTTAGACAAAGTAAAACATGAGAGATATGTGTGCACAGACCGGAGAATCTAGGAGTAATGAACCTAAAGATGCTTCATTATTGAGACTGTAGCTGGAAAAAATATCGAGTGTATAAACTTAGACCTATTGTACTATCATGGGCCTACTCAAAGTGTGGATTTTTAACTTTCTATGCCCTTCAATTTCATGGAAATATGCATCATTTTCAAAAGTGTTGCACAATTACAAAACTCTCTAAAATGATTTGAATTGAACTAAAGCCCTAATCATGGGTGGAACACCCTCGCACGAAATTTAGTGTTTGAGTTGAATTTTTAATTTGTGCACCAAATACATTAGCACTACTTTGAGGAGGCCTTAAAACAAACATATTTCTCGCTTTCTAAGATATGATATCCATATGAATGCATTTAGATTAGCAACTTGAACCAATTTGACAATACTTGAGATGATTTTTATTCTTGCTAAGACATTGATTGATATTTAGATGCTTGAAAATGAGAGAATCTAAACTCCTTGGCCTCGGTTGAGTGCTTCATGACTATAGTAGTGACTTTCCTAATGGATGTGCATCATATCTCGGGAATATTTAGAGAGCTTTGAGTTCCTTTTGTGTTAGTATTTATAAAGTGAGAGCTCATAAGAGCGTCAGTGAGTAAATGTAGTTATATGAACTTTCTTATGTTGAGTTTTGAAGGTAATTTGTTATGATAAAGTCGAATCAAGAGGATAAAATATCCAATAAAGATAATCAAATTTAAATCAAGGTTGAAGATGTGTCATTCTAAGACCATATAGGTCGTCCAAGACCGAAAATTTGTGTCTCCAAGATTTCACCCCAAATCTAGGACTACCCCCGTTTAAATTTTTCATTCTTTTTAAGTGAATTCAAAATTGTATGTGGGGGGTGTTTTGGAACATCAATGGAAAGAAAAGTGAATGAGGGAGATGGAATGGAATGAAGGAAAGGAGTGAAATGGAATGAATGGAAGGAACATGCAAGAGTTAGGTAAAACAGAGCCTAATATTGCATGAGGAAGAAAGACGAATAACTAACACAAATAAAACGGAGTTTGAGTTAGCCAAACAAGAACATGTAAAAGGGAACACACATGAGCAAGTAGATAATCAGAGCTTGATCACTGTGAACTAGAACAACCGATTAATAACGTTGACAATAAGATCAAAGATAATATTTGCATGCAAGATTCAAACACCTAACATCTAATGAACATAAGAACATCAAATGTTACAAGAGACAATGAATGAGACACAAAGTTCGTATTTCATTAACTCCAAAATGTTTTCACAAAAGAACACAAAGTTTCTTCCTGAAACAAAGCTTGCACACAAAAGTATTTCTTCTCCTCTCTCAAAGTCACCTTTACAAATGAGCCCCTCACTTCCTTTTATAACCCAAAAGTTGGTTACAAAGTAGTTAGGGTTTTACATGATCATTAAATAAGGCACTTAAGTGACCTTTGACTTTTTCAACAACTTTATTAAAGACAACCCAAAAATAGAAATTACTTAAAATATCCATAGTTTCCCGAAAGCAAATAACAACACCTTTTAAAATATACAATAATAACTAAGTGCCTTATCCATTGAAATGGGGTCCGCCTATCTCAAGCGTATGAGAAATGGACTCTCCCACTTCATTAGATACCAAGAAAATTAACTCCCTGAACCGCCAGTGAAATTAGGATCTGCCGCTTTTGCCAGTTGAAAGGATCTAAACCTTCCCAAAGTTTCAAACATCTTTTCTTCTTCTGGAGGTTCATTTGGTCGAAGAATAGCCTCACAAAATACCTGCAATTCAAGAATTCTACTTGGCATATCATTTAAATTAACAATTTTGGATTGAGCATTCTCAAATAAGTTCTTTAATTTGATGCACCGCCCATCAAACTTGACGAAAATTGTTGGCGGAGTGTACATGTCCTTAAACAATTGTGAAAATTGCTCTTCCACCTGCTCCGATGAACACCTTTGATTATGCTCATTTACGAGGTTGCAAGGAATCTCAACTATGAATTCTTGAATCAAGGAGAGTGAAGTGAAGGCTTCATTGCACATGCTTTCATAATGGATCATAGAATCCTCGAGAAGCGTCTTCCTTGATTTGAGATGCAGACACCAAAGAAAACGTGTCCCTCGATGTTCAAATTCGAGAATTCCTTCAATGGCTAAAACTAAGGATTCCATACTTGTCATCTCCTACAAACTGGGCAATATCTCATCCAAATTTGATATATTAGAAACAAAAGTTTCTTTGAAAGAAAGAATTGGATCAAGATACGCACTGACATCTTCATGAAGCTTAACCACAGTTTTGATCGATCTCTTGGCCTAAAACGAGAATCTCTGAAAGCCAAGTTTTAGTGACATGGCCTAATGTGTTTATTTCTTTTGAAAAATTGAGAGTCTCTTCATCTGGGGCAGCCACTGCATCAGGTACTAGGAAAGTGGATGATATGGGATTTATCAAATGTTGAACATATTCCACCAATTGATTCTTTTCGCCTTGAGCTGAGAGTTTTGAGACTTATATTTCTCAAGTCTCTTTAGCACGATATCAATTGAATCTCGAGCCATCGCCATGTCACTTTCTAATGTAGACCTCCCAAGTCCAAGTCTGAAACTTCATAATCAGCAGGTGTCATGGCATCACGCTCCTTATCAACTTGTGGGATGGCAAGATCTCGCAAACCTATTTCCATCACTATCCACCATTATTCGAGAAAGCACCTTAGGCTTCTTTGGAATGACGTCGTTTGAAAGTTTGAAAAGGGCATCAAAATCAATGTCAATTGCCTTGACAACCCTCTTCCTTTTCTTAACCTCGGAATCAACCCAGGAAGGAGTATCATGCACTATTTCCGCATACAAAATCCTAGAGCTCGAATCAATATTCTCATTATTCTCGACATCATGAGATCCTACTTGAATCCTATCTACGACCTCGATTTGAGGAGAAACAACCTCAATATCCACCTCTTGATTATTCGGGAGATTTTGGGAAATCCCTTCATGAACTACATGCTCCGAAGTGTTTGATATTTGAATTACCTGCACCTGAGTGGACGCTTGTTCAAAGCATGACTGAGGATCGTTTGCCACTAGCTTCTGAGCACTATTAACAATGTGGGTAGAAGAATCTCTACTCGAGGTAGAAAATCCAGATACACGCTCTCTTCCTTCTTTGGGGTTAGGATCTTTAGATCTTTCTCCTCGTGACACGTTACTTGGCGAAGTGGATTTTGCAACCACTCCTTTCTTGCTTGTTGTGTATGATCGATGGTATAGAGGTTGATCGAGAAGAGACTTTGGTCAATGGAGGCCTCCTCTGTGTTGGAAATTTTTGTGATCCCAAGCATGATCTTGAATTGATTTTAACTTGCAAGTTCTCTCGTCATACCAAGATATGCTTCTTTCAATAATTGGTTGATTCTTGCTATCAAGAGAAAATTCATCTCTTTTGGTCCAAATTGATTCGAGGCAATGGGGTAAAAGAAATTGCATCATATGAGGGATCAATGACATCCTCATCATCATTTATGAATGAATCGGGAGGGCTCTTGATGTGGAAGGCCTTGATCTAAGCAAGTGTTAGGCAGAAACTCTCATCTTCTTACTTCATGTTCATCCAACAAGCAGCCCATAAATCTTCCATGGTAGGATTATGTTGATACTTTTCTCCTGCAATCTTCTCGTATATATCCATTGATATCAAACCGGGCTCTCTTCACATATGGATGAATTGTGATGAGAGGCGAACTCTTTTTCCATGAGTTGTGCACCGAAATATTTGGACATTGGTATTCCCCGATTTGGATTGGGAAATGAATTCTCGAATGGTGTCTTACACTAAGAAGGTAATGAACTTGGAATAGTTGTCATGCCCTCCATTAATGCCCATCTATCACACGATTACTTAGGAAGTTCCACGGGTACCAACAAAGCCACTCACGCGAATGTAGGAAAATGATGAAAATTGAATAAACCAGTTCCCATTGGGAAATGACACTCATGGCTTCTTTAGAAAACCTTTCCTCAGTATTCCGATTCAGGTTCCAATCACGCGGAAGGTGAATGCATCGTTGACTCTTCTAAAATGGTGAGAACTATTTTTGAAATTGAGTTGAGGGTAATAATGAAAAACACTATTTAACGGCCCCATGACTCCTCTCGTTTCAAGTCCCAAAATAGCTTTCTTCTTGCTACCATAAGTCAGATACGATGTCATGTAGAAGCATCCAGTCATCTTAACTTCTATCAATTGTTTGTGAAGGGTGTTACTGATGATGGTGGCCCAATCCACAAACTCTTTCTTGGCTAGGATGATACAGATAAACTGATACATCCATGGGTGGAAAATCCTAGCAGAGGGTAAACCAAAACTTGACTTAGGAGAGTAATCATGTCCCCGATTTCTTCCACGAACTCAACGCGGTACAATTCTTTGGGAAGCCTATCAATTCGAGGCCTCTTGGTTACTAACCAGTTGTTATTAACCATCTTGCTCCATCTCAGGGGTTCTTCATCCCAAAATTCTTGTGCTGACTGGCGAGTGATATCCACATTCTCAGGAAAGTCGGGTATGCCGAAGCAATTCCTCAATGTGCTCTAGTGTGATTAAGAGGAAAGGCTCACGATTATCTTTAAAAATTCCTCATCTCTCAGATCATAATGCTCAACACAAGCAATAACCAACTCTGACACTGCACCGAGACAGGAAATGTTGCTGCTTGGGGTAGACCACTATGGTAAAGCCTATCCGAGAATATGGTTTTGCCTTCGCCACCCGCTCACAGAATTGTCATACATCGATGTGACCCAGATTTGTATCAACGTTGATATTGTCATATGTTGACTTAATGGAACTGGGGGATGATTCCTCGAATTCATACTTGAGCGTGGATTTGTTTGATTTCTCCACCGCTTCCTCGATCTTCCTACGATTTGTTAGATTTTTCGCCATTATGAATTTCACAAGAATGACTCAGGCACGCAAAACAACGCAAGTGGGGTCGGGTCTCAATCTCAAACCCCATCAATGCAAAAAAATATGACTCGCTTTAAAATTATTATTATTATTATTATTTTTTTAAAATAATAATAATAATAATAACTAGTCTTAAACAAAATCACACACCGAGACTGGTTTGATTTCCTTCCGAAATCTAGCAACAAATTTTTTTTATATTTTTATTTTAAAAATAAAAATGAAATAACCCGAGTTCAATATCAATTTTTTTTTATTTAATTTGCTAGAGCAAATTCTTCCTTCATATGTGTGAAAATCACTTAATTATGATGAGTGCATACTTTGGAAAATGCATGATGAATTCCTTCTTCTTACAATTCTGCAATTTGCAAGCTTTGAAATTGGAAATTTTTCTTCTTGTGGCATTTAAATTACTCTTTGACTTTGATTTTAAACAAATGCTCCTTCCTTGTCTTTCACAAAATCTTCTTCCTCTGAAATTATGCGTTAAATTAAAGGACCTTTTTTCTTTTTTAAAAATTTTCAACTTTTTTTTTTTAGATTATCTTCCACGTGTTTTTATGCGTGGAACTGGAACTTTCTTTCCATGATCGTGGTCTTCTTTTCTCACCTATGCGTGGAAACTACTATAAATCTTCTTTAATAAATGCATGTGGAGGAGCTTTGGACTGATCCGGTCTTTTTTTTTTTTTAAAACCTACCTCTTTCTTCCTTTTCCAAAGATGTGGATCTTCTTCAACCTCCAAATGCTGATGGAGTGGACTGCTTTTTTTTTTCAGTGCGTGTGGACAAACTTTCTTCTGCATGTAAAATGGTGTTCCTTATTTTCTTATTACTCTTGTTTTCCTCTCTTTCTTCCATGAATGCATGGGATGTTTTTTTTTTTGCTTTTTGGGATGTGACTCTTCTTCTAAAAAGCTGACGTAGATATTTGTCTTCTTGTTTTTTATCAATCAAAATCTTTCACCAATGCGTGGAACCTTCTTGTGTTCTTTTTATTTTATAAATGGTGTTCTCTCTCTTTAACTTCGTTGCGGTGTTTTTTTCCTCCCCATGTGGCTTGTTTTCTTTACTTTTCTTTTTGCTTATGCAAACATGGTACTTTTCTCTCCTCAACGTGGACAGATTCTTCTTGCGGTACGTGTGAACTCCTTCCACCAATGCAAGCTATCCCACGTGAAAAATTAGTTTATGTTGTGACTTTATTTATGCATTTTGACTATCTTCATGATTTTGGACTATCCTCTGGGCTCAATGCGTGTGGATTCTTTTTGTTGTCTTTCTCCTTTAAAAACTCGTGTATGTTTTATGTTCTTTTCTTATTCAACTCCTTCTGCTCCTATGTGGAATGATTTCTTTGTCCTTTTCACTAATGATGATCCTTCTTTTCTCCGGCTTATCTCCCTGCATAAAACTTTTCTATGGTCCTCTTGTATTTCTTCTTCACAATGGTGTTCATGATTGTGGGATGTGATAAAATATTATGTTCTTCTTAGAAATAAGAAGCAATTGAAAGCTTCGCATGACTCTTTCCAATGAGTTCCGACGAGGAATTTATGAAGGCTAAACCAACTTCCCCTCTTCCCGGTAGTGGAATTAATTGCCAGGGGAAATGGGGAAAGCAACAACCAATTGCCAACGAAATGGCAAAGTGGGTCGGACTCCGCTCAATTTCCCCATGTGGGAAATTGGGAGATTTTTTGCCCGTTTGCCAATCCATGATTTGGCAATTGGTGGAGAAAATCCCACAAGCGGAAATTAAAATAAAATTGCCAGAAAGGGGAAATCTGGCTCGGAAGCCAATTTGGCATTCCCGGCAATTGGAAGCACAAGCTTACTTCCCGACAATAAAAAAAAAATTTGTCGAATGACTTTTAATAATTATTATATTAATAGTTATTTAATTAAAAACCCCAAATTTAATAAAAATGATTTTATCAAATAAAGGATAATAAATTAATTAAATATTAATTAATTAATTATTAATGCATTTTAAGACCTAGCGGGAGGAGTTCTCGCCTGAAATGGATGAAACGAAGACCGAAAATCACAAAAATGAGACGATCATGATGAGAGTGATGAATCACGCAAAGTAACACTTTTTGAAAAATTTCAAAATTTCCATTTTTTTTTAATTTTTAATTAATTTTAAGAAGTCAAAATTGGTTGATAATAGCTGGCTCTAATTGGGGACAAGGACTTCATGGACGCAGCAACGGACCCAAACCAAAATATTCATGAACATGATCTCAAAATGATGGGGCACAAAAATGGGGTGACACAAGAGAGGAGACCAAAAATAGGGGAAACAAACAAACCAAAATCCTAATTACCTATGTACATACGGGGAACAACCCGTTTTCAATTTTGATAGTGCTTGAGATATTGCCCACTGTAGGGCAAAGGAAAATGAGTTCCATCAAGATATGCCAAGTAATAGGTGTTATCTCCACAGAAATGTCTTATTTTGAAAGGGCCTAGCCACAACGAATCAAACTTCCCATGCTTTCCTTTTGGTTCACGTCTTTTGTCCCAGAGAAGAACTAAGTCATTGATTTGAAATTGTCTCTCCCTAGTTTTCCTATCAAACAATTTCTTTACCTTGGATTGATGTTCCTCAATCCTGTTTGCCACTTGACTTCTTTGTTCCTCAAGCTTTCTTAGGAACATGATCCTTTTATCTAATGCATTGGTGAAGCATTCATCATCAACTTGCCTGAGCTAATTTTAATGTTGGTAACTCTAGTGTGATGGGAATTTGAGCATCGGTTCCATACAAAAGTTGAAATGGAGACATCCCGATTACCCTTTGGGAGTTATGCAGTCAACCCACAATGCATCATATAACTTTTTGTGCCAAGTTCTTTGATTTTCTTCGACTAACTTGCACACAATAGTAATGATGTTTTTGTTACTGGATTCAGCTTGACCATTTCCCTGAGGGTAGTAATCTGACGAATGAGACAAAGATATCCCATACCATAACAAAAACCTATCATCTCTCAGTAAGAAAAATTTGAGGCATTATCCATCACGATCTTGTGGAATTCCATAACGAACCAATATATTTTCTTTGATGAAGTCACAAATTACCGCAGTAGATGTTTGTTTCACTGGTATAGCTTCTACCCACTTTGTAAAGTAGTCAATTGTGGTGAGCACGTGAGTATGACCAGCACTAGAATTAGGATTCAAAACCCTAATGAAATCTAAACCCCATTGTTGAAAGGGTTCTTCAATGACAACTGGCTTCAAAGGCAAAGCTGCCAACTTTGGTCTTCCAACAAATTGTTGACAAGCTTCACATTTTGTCACCCATTTCTGAGCATCGAAAACATAGTGGGCTAGTAATAATGTGCTCGTAGAATTTTATGAGCCATCACTGGGCCAGAGAAATGACCACCGCAAGCATGATTGTGGAAAGCTTCCAACAATCTAGGTTGTTGCTCTTTATCAACACATCTGAGGAACATGCCATCAATTCCTTTCTTGAACAACGTGTTGTCCCAAATGACATACCTGAAGCTCTTAGTTTGATAGCTCATTTCTCCTTAGCTGTCAGATTCTCTGACACTCGCCATATGTGAGAAAGTAGGCAATATCATAATACCATTCATTTGTATTGACAAAAACTACCAGTGGTAAATTTTCTTCAACTGGTTCTTCTTCAGAGTTATCTCGTGGTTCATTCTCTGACGATGAGTTGGCAGAGTCCTCTTCCTCGAACCAACTTGGTAGGCTTGATATCCAAATCATATTCCTGGATCTTGGAGACCCAATTACCTCTTTTAGATCTCTAGTTCCTGTTGTGTCAGCATCGATTTAACTGTGGTGTCTGAACTAAGACTTTGGTGTGAGAATTCAACACATAGTACCTAAAGTGTTTCAGGGCTCTCACCACCGCATACACATGTCTCTCAAGAGGAGTGTAATTAAGTTCATGTTTCTTGAATCCAGAACTCATGAATGCAATAGGAGATTCGATCCCCTCTTGATTGTGTTGAGTCAAAATGGTGGAGATTGTGTGTGGCGAAGCATAACAATAAATTATGAAATCCTTTTTAAAATCGGGACACACCAATGTAGGAGATTTTGCAATAGCACCCTTGATTTTCTCAAATGCCTCTCTACCTTCCTTTGACCATTTGAAGGATTCTTTTCCTTTCATCATATCAACGATTTCCTTAGTTAGCTTGGAAAAATCTGGCACAAACCTTCTCAAAAAGTTCACCTTCCCAAAGAAGGAGTGGACTCCAAGCTTACTTGTAGGCAAGGAAAGATTCTTGATAGCTTGAACATGCTCAGATCAATCTTAGTTCCTTCCTTAGAAACAATATGACCTAGGAGTTTCCCTTCTGTAACTCCGAACACAAACTTTTTTGGATTTAGAGAAATCTTATGAAGTCTGCATCTTTGCAATATTTTCTCTAAATCTCTTAGGTGATCTTCTCGCTTCTTTGAGAACACTATCAAGTCATCTAGGTATATCACGATGATTTTATCTTTATAATCTACAAATGCCATATCCATAGCCCTTTGAAAAGTAGCGCCAACATTAATCAAACCAAAAGGCATTCTTCTATATGCGAACGTACCCCAGGGGGTGGTGAACACGGTTTTATGTTGATCTTCTCTAGCCACTTCAATCTGATTATAGCCAGAGAAGCCATCTAGCATAGATAGCATTTCCGATCCAGTTACTACCTGCAAAATATGGTCCATGATTGGCAGTGGGTAGTTATCCTTCAAGGAAGCTTGATTAAGATTGCGGAAATCCACGCAAATCCTAATTTCTCCATTTTTCTTGTGAACCGGTACAATATTAGCTATCCAAGTCAAATGTCGAATAGGAAACACTATTCATGCATCTAGCATCTTTTGAACTTCATGAAATATTGTCCCTGCAATCTTGGGATTATATTGTCTTTGCTTTTTCTTGAATGGAACTGCACTAGGCTTCAAGGGTATGGCATGCTCCATTTCCCTGGGTTGGAAAGACTTCAAGTCTTCATATGAGTAAGCCAAAACGTCAGAATATTTGGTAAGGAGGCTTATGAATTTCCTGCGTCCTCAGGTGAGCAACACTTACTAATATTGACCAAGTGAGGTTTATCCTTGGTACCATGTTAACTTGCTCATAGTTAGCAGAATTCACATGTCCTACCTGCTTTTTCTCTTTGATAAACCTGTCATGTTTGTCAAAAAGTTCTTCAAGTGAAACCAATCCTTTGGGAATTTTATTTCCTTTGAGTTGATGATGCCATCACCAGGATCTTCATTCTCAACTCCTTCCTGAATGGGTGAGGTAGTTGATTCATGCAAAATGCAAAATCACTTCCTTCAAAGTACAACTATTCAAAATTCTCTCTCTTTTCCAAGAAGGCAATAATTTGTTGATCATCATTAAATACTTGCCAATTTTTTGCATTGTCAGGAACACTTGGCCTAAAAACCATTTCAATGGTGTATTTGACTTGATCAAATTCTGAATGAGGAATCATTAATGAAGCTGAGACTACTAGAGAATCTGCTTTGTCATTCTTTTCGTGAGGGACATATTTTATGGAAAAAGCATCAAAGACTTCTATCGTGTCCCACACTTTATTTCTGTAGTGTCTCAAACGATCATTCTTTACTTGGAACTAATTTCTTACCTGTTTCACGATCAATTCCGCATCTCCAAAGACTTCCAAATTTTTGATCCCTTTCTCCTCTGCAACTTGAAGGCCAAGGATTAATGCCTCGTACTTTGTAGTGTTATTAGTATTTGAAAATTCAAGTTTGTAGGAAAAAGGAAATATTTTACCATTTGGAGATATGAGCACCACTCGCACTGAGCCTCATCAACAACAAATCTTCCATCAAACTCAAGAGTCCATATCTCATTGGAATCTTGGCAAGTGATCTCAGGGGTATGAATTTCTGTAGTCATCATATAATTATCCATACTTGAGCCTTGAAAAATGATTTGTGCAGGAGGATCTTTGGTTTTAGTTACCGTGAACTTTTCCTGAGCTTTTGACATAAGCTTCTTCATTTCTCCACTGATAGGGATCATGGCGTGAGACCAATCCATTTGAATTTCTCCACCTAGATCTCTGCAAAATTTCCTGCTCAACAACATTCCATACGAGGCGGAATATCAACAACTAAAATAGTTACCTTAACTCGCTTTTGAGGGAATTGAGCTAAAACCATTTGGGCGTCTTTAATCTGCCCGATCAAAGGAACTTGCTTGGTTTCCATGGAGTAACATGATCCGAATGTTCTTGTATAATTCAAACCAAGAGCATGTGCTACTTTTTCTAGCATCACATTATCCGAGGCTCTAGAGTCTATAATACAATTACTTAATTTGCATCCGTTGATTAGAAAGGACACAAAGAAAGGTTCAATCTTTTCATTTGAAGGTGTAGTGGCCGCCACAATATTTTGAGTTTTCTCATCTTTGGGAGTTTTTAGAATTCCTTTGAGGAATGAACAATATAGTCGCCTTTGATAAACTAGACCAATTTCTCGAGTTGATCCTTATTGACTTCAAGTACTCTACTCAATGACATGGATATTTTTGTTGTATTGATATGATCAATGATATCAAATTCGGGAAAATAATCGTATTTGATGTCTCGTATACTAGTTCTTTTGAACTTGATGATGGCACACTTTTGACCTTTTCCTCGGGCTTGGTTGATAAGGATGTGGAAGAAGAAACTTTCTTCGTAGTTGGTTTACCAACCGATGAATCTAACAAAGGCCCTCCTTTCTTTAAGATAGTTTTGACCTTCTAAACCTCACACCTTAGACTCTTTAGGAGCATCATTTGTCTTGGATTATTTGGGAGTTTCCTTCAATGGAAACGCCTTTATCTCCCGCCTTAGTAGTATCCTCGCTCCTTTTACGAGAGCGTGTGAAGACAATGAAGGATTGGCTATTCATATCTTCTATAATTTCTTCATATCTCGTATTCTTTCTCTAAACGGTACTCAAAGAAATGATTATTACTTTCCCCCTCGGGATCTTCAACTTTAGGTTCGATGTCTCGAATCGCTCTTCGTCATCAACCTCGACAACTTCAACCTCATCATTGCTTTCTTCAACGACATCACATTTTGAGTTAGTTGGTGAGCTGCCAAATAGCAAGCCTTGTTGGAGCACCACCAATCCTCGCTTTGTTGGGAATATATCCTTTTCTTGGGATGTCTTTATAAGGAGCAAGTTTACTACTTTGAGCAACTTGCTTTCTTCAAAGCCAACACATCATTAGCCAACTTAGTGAGTATAGCTTCAAGCGTTGGGGGTTTCTTGACTCTTTCCATTGAGGGATTTTTTTCTTGAATTTTCCAAAGACGATATCAATTGAATCTTGAGCCATCGCCATGTCACTTTCTAATGTAGACCTCCCAAGTCCAAGTCCTGGAAACTTCATAATCAACAGTGTCATGGCATCACGCTCCTTATCAACTTATGGGATGGCGAGATCCAAAAACCTATTTCCGTCACTATCCACCATTATTCGAGAAATCACCTTAGGCTTCTTTGGAATGACGTCGTTTGAAAGTTTGAAAAGGGCATCAAAATCAATGTCAATTTCCTGAACAACCCTCTTCCTTTTCTTAACATTAGAATCAACCCAAGAAGGAGTATCATGCATTATTTCGCATATACGAAATCCTAGAGCTCGAATCAATATTCTCATTATTATCGACATCATGAGATCCTAATTGAATCCTATCTACGACCTCGATTTGAAGAGAAACAACCTTAATATCCACCTCTTGATTACTCGAGAGTTTTTGGGAAATCCCTTCATGAACTACATGCTTCGAAGTGTTGATATTTGAATTACCTGCACCTAAGTGGACGCTTGTTCAAAGCATGATTGAGGATCGTTTGCCACTAGCTTCTGAGCACTATTAACGATGTGGGTAGAAGAATCTCTACTCGAGGTAGAAAATCCAGATACACGCTCTCTTCCTTCTTCGGGTTAGGATCTTTAGATCTTTCTCCTCATGACACGTTACTTGGCGAAGTGGATTTTGGCAACCACTCCTTTCTTGCTTGTTGTGTATGATTGGATGGTACAGAGGTTGATCGAGAAGAGACTTTGGTTGAATGGAGGCCTCCTCGTGTTGGCAATTTTTGTGATCCCGAAGCATGATCTTGAATTGATTGTAACTTGGCAAGTTCTCTATCATACCAAGATATGCTTCTTTCAATAATTGGTTGATTCTTACTATCAAGAGAAAATTCATCTCTTTTGGTCCAGTTGATTCGAGGCAATGGGGTAAAAGCAACTGCATCATATGAGGGATCAATGACATCCTCATCATCATTTATGAATGAATCGGGAGGGCTCTTGATGCGGAAGGCCTTGATCTGAGCAAGTGTTAGGCGAGAATACTCTTGTCTTCTTACTTCATGTTCGTCCGAACAAGCAGCCCAGAAATCTTCCATGGTAGGATTATGTTGATACTTTACTCCCAAAATCTTTTAGCATATATCCATTGATATCAAACTGGCTCTCTTCACATATGGATGAATTGTGATGAGAGCGAACTCTTTTTCCATGAGTTGTGCACTGAAAATATTTGGACATTGGTATTCCCGATTTGGATTAGGAAATGAATTCTTGAATGGTGCTTATCACTAAGAAGGCAGTGAACTTAGAATAGTTGTTGTGCAAGCTCCATTAATTCCCATCTATCACTGACGTACTTAGGAAGCTTTCCACGGGTACCAACAAAGCCACTCACACGAATGTAGGAAAATGATGAAAATTGAATAAACCAGGTTCCCCATTGGGAAATGACACTCATGGATTCTTTAGAAAACCTTTCCTCGGTATTCCGATTTAGGTTCCGAATCACGCGAAGATGAATGCATCGTTGACTCTTCTAAAATGGTGAGAACTATTTTTGAAACTGAGTTGAGGGTAATAATGAAAAACACTATTTGACGGCCCCATGACTCCTCTTGTTTCAAGTCCCGAAAATAGATTTCTTCTTACTACCGCATAAGTCAGATACGATGTCATGTAGAAGCATCCAGTCATCTTAACTTCTATCAATTGTTTGTGAAGGGTGTTATTGATGATGGTGGCCCAATCCACAAACTCTTTCTTGGCTAGGATGATACAGATAAACTGATACATCCATGGGTGGAAAATCCTAGCAGAGGGTAAACCGAAAACTCAACTTAGGAGAGTAATCATGTCCCCGATTTCTTCCACGAACTCAACGTGGTACAGTTCTTTGGGAAACCTATCAATTCAAGGCCTCTTGGTCACTAACCAGTTGTTATTAACCATCTTACTCCATCTCAAGGGTTCCTCATCCCAAAATTCTTGTATCCGCTGAAGCGAGTGATATCCACATTCTCAGGAAAGTCAGGTATGCCGAGCAATTCCTCAATGTGCTCTGGTGTGATTAAGAGGAAAGGCTCGCGATTATCTTTAAAAATTCCTCGTCTCTCAGGATCATAGTGCTCAGCACAAGCAATAACCAACTCTGGACACTGCACCGAGACAGAAATGCTGCTACTTGGGTAGACCACTATGGTAAAGCCTATCCGAGAATATGGTTTTGCCTTCGCCACCCATTCTCGCAGAATTGTTGCACATTGATATGACCCGATTTGTATCGTTGATATTGTCATATGTTGGCTTAATGAACCGGAGGGATGATTCCTCGAATTCATACTTGAGCGTGGACTTGTTTGATTTCTCCACTGGCTTCCTCTATCTTCCCACGAATTTATTAGATTTCTCGGCCATTATGAATTTCACAGAAGAATGACTCGGGCACGTAAAACAATGCAAGTGGGGTCGGGTCTCAATCTCTGAAATCCCCTGTTAGTGCAAGAAAAATATGACTTGTTTTAAAATTATTATTATTATTATTATTTAAAAAACAATAATAATAATAATAATAATAACTAGTCTCATTTACAAAATCACACACCGAGACTGGTTTGATTTCCGACTCAAGCAACAACTTTTTTTTTTTACATATTTATTTTAAATAAATGAAATAACCCGAGTTCAATATCGATTTTTTTATTTAATTTTCCAGAGCAAATTCTTCCTCGTATGTGTGAAAAATCACCTGATTATGATGAGTGCGTACTTTGGAAAATGCGTGATGAATTCCTTCTCTTACACCAGGTAATAGCTCTGCGTGGAAATTGTTTCAGAAGTCGTGGCATTTAAATTACTCCTGACAAACAAATGTTCCTTCCTTGTCTTCGGCGTGGAATCTTCTCTAGCAAATGCGTTAGAATTAAAGGACCTTTTTCTTTTTAAAAAATTTTCAAACTGCCTTTTTTTTTAGATTATCTTCCACGTGTTCTGCCTATGCGTGGAACTTTCTAGTTGATGCGTGGTCTTCTATTTTCTCCTGGCTACGTGGAAACTACTGTAAATCTTCTTTAATGAATGCATGGGAGGAGCTTTGGACTGATCTGGTCTTTGTTTTTTTTTGCATGAACCTACCTCTTTCTCCTTTCTCCAACATGTGGGTCTTCTTCAACCTCCAAAGACATGATTGCTCTTTTGGCTTTGTTGTGCGTGTGGACAAACTTTGAAGAATGCGTGGAAAATGGTGTTCCCTTCTTTTCTTATTACCTGTTGTTTTCCCTCTACCAATGCGTGGGATGTTTTTGTTTTCTTGCTTATTTTGGATTGTACTCTTTCTCAAAAACTACGTAGATATTTGTCTTCTTGTTGTTTTAGAATCAAACTCCTTCACCAATGTGTGGAACCTTCCTGTGTTCTTTTATATTTTATACAGCTCTCTCTCTTTAAAACATGTGCAGGTTTTTATCTCCCCACGTGGCCTGTTGACTTCTTTACCTACTGTCTTTTTGCTTATGCAAACATGGTACTTTTCTCTCCTCAGCGTGGACAGATCTGGTGGGTGCGTGGAAACTCCTTGGGCTATCCCACGTGGAAAATTTTGTTTATGCTTTGTGACTTTATGCATTTTGGACTATCCTTCATGCATTTTGGACTATCCTCTGGCTGAATGCGTGTGGATTCTTTTTGTTGTCTTTCTCCTTTAAAACTTGCGCAGGTTTTATGTTCTTTTCTTATTCAACTCCTCTTGCTCCTATGTGGAATGATTTCTTTGTCTAGTATTTTGTTGATGATCCGGTCTTTTCTCTGGCTATATCTCCCTTTTGCATAAAACTTTCTATGGTTGTCCTCTTGTATTTCTTCTTCACAATGGTGTTCGCAGTATTGTGGGATGTGATAAAATATTATGTTCTTCAAAAGAAATAAGAAGCAATCGGAAAGCTTCGCATGACTCTTTCCAACGAGTCCGACGGAGGAATTTATGAAGCCTAAACCGACTTCCCCTCTTCCCGGGTAGTGGAATTAATTGCCAGGGGAAATGGGGAAAGCAACGACCAATTGCCAATGGGAATGACAAGGTGGGTTGGCAATCTCTGTTCAATTTCCCCATGTGGGAAATTGGGAGATTTCTTGCCCGTTTGCCAATCCATGATTTGGCAATTGGTGGAGAAAATCCCACAAGCAGGAAATTAAAATAAAATTGCCAGGAAAGGGGAAATCCGGGCTCAGGAAGCCAATTTGGCATTCCCGGCAATGGAAGCATAAGCTTACTTCCCCAGCAATAAAATAAAAATTTGTCGAATGACTTTTAATACATATTATATTAATAGTTATTTAATTAAAAACCCCAAATTTAATAAAAAATGATTTAATCAAATAAAGGATAATTAATTAATTAATTATTAATGCATTTTAAGACCTGGCGGGAGGAGTTCTCACCAAATGGATGAAACGAAGACCGAAATGATCACAAAAGATAAGATCGCGATGAGAGCGATGAATCACGCAAAGTAACACTTTTTAAAAAAATCAAAATTTCCATTTTTTTATTAATTTTTTGAAGTCAATATTGGCTGATAACAAGCTAACATTAAGAAATTTGGGTTATATAAGCACCTCACCCCATCATTATTACCACAAAGCATTCACCTGGGGGAGACTTTCTTCAGACTAGCTAATTGCGAAGTTTTTTCAAGCAATTACATGCAACTTCTTTCAGGTTTTTTATTTTTATTTATTTCTTTTGTGTTTTGGTTTTTGGTCTTTCTTTGTTTTTCGTTTGGCAATCCCCGTAGCCTATTCTTTCTTCCTGCCAGACCTTTTCCCGGGCTTGGGGTTTTGAAAAGCTATCTAGTGTTTTTAATTGCCAATCAATTTGTCTGTCAAAGCTTGTATTTGAAGGTAATCAGATCAAACAAGAGGAAAGATCAGTATTTTTGCTTTGTCTAAGGTTTAATCCAGGTTGAATAATTAAACAGATCGTGTATCTGTAAGATTTTGTCTTCCTTTTACAGAGCAGCCATGGGCATGGAAGAAAAAGCAACATTCGGGAGGGTCATTCAAAGGGAAAAATCACTCAGGCAATTGCGTAAGGATCAAAGTAGAGTCTTCTAGTGCAAGTCGTGGTTTTTAAGTGCTTCGTATGCCAATTGTAACTTGTCTTTCCTCTATAATTTCCACACAAATATTAAAAGGACTTTGCAAGCTAAGTCATGGATTTTGAGTTGCCTGTCTTCTTCAATTTCCACGTATTTTTTAAAGAAGATTTCCAAGTGCAAATTGTGGATTTTCAATGCTTCCAGTTGCCTTCATCCTTCAAAATACACAAAACTTTAAAGTTAATTCTTTTTTTACAAGTCGTGGTTTTTC
Source organism: Taxus wallichiana var. yunnanensis (assembly GCA_018340775.1). Classification (NCBI taxonomy): domain Eukaryota; kingdom Viridiplantae; phylum Streptophyta; class Pinopsida; order Cupressales; family Taxaceae; genus Taxus; species Taxus wallichiana. The sequence goes on along the minus strand of CM031237.1, from coordinate 720,135,572 downwards.
AAAGTTGCCTTGCATCTTTAAAATCCATGAAAGTTTAAAAAGAGAAATCATTACTATGCAAGTCGTGGGTTTTAAGTGCTTCGTGCACGATTGCAAGTTTCCTTTCCTCTCTAATTTCCAAGCAAATATTAAAAGGAGTTTGCAAGATAAGTCATGGATTTTGAGTTGCCCGTCTTCTTCAATTTCCACGCATTTTTGTTAAAGAATATTTCCAAGTGTAAATCATGGATTTTCAATACTTACAGCTGCCTTCATCCTTCGAAATCCATGAAACTTTAAAGTTAATTCTTTTTGTGAAAGTCGTGGTTTTTCAAAGTTGCCTTCCATCTTTGAAATCCACAAAATTTTAAAAAGAGAAATCATTAATGCAAGTCGTGGTTTTTGAATTTCCTTTGCAAGTTGCTATTCTTCCAAAAATCAACGATGCCTTCTTCTTTTAATTTCTACACAATTTAAAGGAAAGGTATTTAAGTGCAAAATCAAAGTTACTTAAATTTTTCGTGAACTTTTGTAGCCTGGTCTCCTAGTTTTAGTGCAACCTTCCTTCTATTTTCCACACAATTGTTATTAAAAAGCATAAAAGAAGTTGCTAAGTGGAAATCGTGGTTTCTCAACCCTATGTCTTCTATTTTAAAAGCATCCTCTTGCTTGCAAATTCACACCATCCACTCATCCTAGCATTCACGCATATTTGAAAAAAGAAAAGCATTCAAAGTTGTTTGGATTCAGGGCATCTTGCCTTCTAAATTCAACGTAGCTATTTCCCTCTCCAAACATGCAGACATCCTTGCTATCATGCAAAATCCCCAAACACAGCCACTATAAATGCATGCAATATCCCATTGAGCCCACTTCTCTTTGCTTGCATCCGGAGTAATTCCCAGAATTTACGGCTACCAATAAAAAAATAAAAGGAGGATGAGTTGAATGTTTGTCTGAATTATTTCTAGATAATTCACTTGTGCACATACTTGTGAAAATTAAGTTGAGGTTAATGAAAAATACATTGGATATATCTTCAAAATCAGGGGAAGTAATTACAGCTTCTACACAAATAGATCCAACTCTCATAACTGCAAAGGATTCACGAAAAGGTGGAGAAGGGAAGTCTCGAGACATAAAGAAAATCAAGGGCAAGAATGAAGTTTTGTAGGCTGGATTAACTTCTAATTTCTTCTCCTCTTTTTCTTCTTTCTCTTATTCTCTTCGACAGTGTAATTGAGTGATGAATTAAATTGCAAAATTTAGGTAACTGGTTTAGAAGTCATTACTTTGAATTACTAGAAAAAGTCAATTACTTGGGAATAGGTGACAGACATGCAAAATAGAAGATTCTATTTTCAATTGTAAGGCATGTATGTCATGTAAAGAGGAATTCTAGGGAAATGTTACCAATTTTTTCCTTTACAGCTTCCACATGTGGGAATTCATAGAAGCTTCCTATTTGTAATTTCCCTCTATGCACTATAAATAGAGGAAGAGCCTACGGGTTAAAGGATCACAATTTGTTTTAGCAGAACTTGTTTAGCAAGAGCTTTTGTAATTTGAGCATTCTTGAGTCTTCAAACTTTGTGCTAGAACCCTTGATGTGATTGATGTGAAAGCTTGGGATTGAATAAAAGGTGGACTTCTAGAGAACTTTGTGTCTATAGTGATTTGTTGGTCACTTCTATTTAAGGTTTTAGATAAACTTTGTGTTATCTCAGATCTAGGTTAGAAGTTATTGTTAACCAAAATAAGCTCCCTCTTATTTTGGGTTAACTTACTTCCTTTTTGTGCCTCAGTCCAAATTTCACAAAGTTTAGGCACTTAAGGATTTCTGGAAAATACTCCATCAAATAGAGAATTTCTTCCCTTTCCGTAGAAGGTAAAGAGCTCTTTCTAACTCCTTGTATTTTTTGAGTTATGGCTTGACGGAGTTAGAAGGGAAAATTTGCCCAAGGCGGACCTACGGGGCTTGGGAGAGATGTTTGCCAAGGAATCTCGAACCGGCGGGGAATCAGAGGAAAAAGTGAAATTTTTTTTTTGTCAAAAAGGCAAAAATTAAGTGTTGAACGACACATCAAAAAGCTAATGCGGGCCAACGGACCTTCGGAGGCAAATGAGATTTTTTGACTTTTTGTCAAAAAGTGTAAAATGGAAAAAAAGGAGCCCCTGCCTCCGCTGACCCCAATGGATGCCATGTCATCAGAGGATTTGCGGGAGAAAGTTCAAAATTTTCCCCGAGTTGTTTTTGCCGAAAACAATAAGGAAAAACTCGAAGGCCATATATTTTGAGCCATAGCTCTATTTTTGACGTTCTTAGTACCAATGGAAAGATATGAAGATTCTCTTCATCATAGAGTCTTCAATTTTGGATTTTGGTAAAGATTTGGGGAGAAATTTACAAAACGCATTTTGGCGTGGAAAAGACAAAAACCAGTTCCAACCACCATATTTAATGAAGTATGGGTCATTTTCTTTGGTCTGCAAAGTAGATACATGGAATTATGAGCTTTTGCATCCAACCCATCAACAGAGGAATAATTAAAACACATTTTGAAAAGTGGTTGAAGCAGATCTCGTGTTTTTCCTCTCTTCTCACGTTTTTCTATAAAATGTAAACAGAGGCACATAATTAGTGGTTGTTCATTTTTCTTCTCTGCCTCCCCCTTCTTTTCTTCCCTAGGGTCGAAAATGGAGTTTGAACCTCCTCCCCTGCTTTGTAATGGCATTTTTTGCCTCTTGCCCATGAAATGGTGCACTGTGTAAATTTGGAGCAATAAAAACATGTTTTTGTGATGCATTTGTCCATCCTTTGCTTGTTTTATTGCATCTTCTTACCTCTCTTCATTACAGGGTATCTGTGCATGTTTTGAATGTTCATTTGCGGAGCTAGGAGTTGTGTTTTGGAACATTTTCTGTGTGAATATGATCTATGGTATGTGATGATGTTGTCCATCCTTTCCATTACTCACCTCTCTTTGTTCTGGTAGTTTAGTAGATGATCAACACTTTCCTTCTCTAGTGTATCACCATTTTAGTGTAGGCTCTATTTTTCTTGTTTTCTTTCTCTCCTTGTCTCCTTGGAAGTTAGATTAGAATTAGATTAGCTTGCACACTTGCTTTGGAATAGCTTGTAAGGAGTAGTTTAGGAAGAGCAACCAGCCTTCTCTCGGAGAGCTTTCCCACTTTTGCAAGGTCTCACACCTTGGGAAAGTTCAATGTTATACAATCACACTAGATGATTCTCGCCTTAGAAAAGTAGATCCATAACTCATTTGGGGGTGTCTTTGTGATTTTGCGCTAATAGTTATTTCTTTCCCTCTTTGTTGAATGTTTTGATTTATCTATTTATTTAATTTGTGTGGATGAGACCAACTCTAATAACTATTAGTTAATTCAACACATCTTCCTTTCTTCTTTCCCTACTTCTATTTTTCCCATTTCGTAAATATCCCATCACAACCGCTACTTCTTGCTACCAAATTACCCAGTTGTGGTTCACGAGTTGAGGAATTAAAGTAAAACCTTTAAAGTATTTATTAGGATTCACCCTGTAAAATAGATAAACATCTTACACAGGAGCCTCATCGTTAAATGAGGGAGATTTATCTCATGACTGCCTAGGTTTTACGTTGTGCATAAAATCTAGCCAACGTTTTTGGCGACTCCACTGGGGAACAACAAATTTAGCAGACCAAAGATTTTCTTGTCAGTTCCCATCTATATTAAAACCTCAACCTGGCAGAACGCCCATTCACCCGGTCTAGCAAGGCTCAAGGAAGGACTGATCATTTTTATAGATTGCAGGAGCAATTTAATTTCAATCATCCTCCTCAAATTAGGAGCCGCAGATCTAGTCTTTCACTAGGAAGAAGATTTAAAATCGCTCCAGATCCGAATCATTTCCAGCATAATCCAGTAGCTATAATTATTCACCATGTCTATTCTCAAAGAAGACGCACTACTTTCATAATGCAGAATCAACTACTTTCCCTTGCAACACCTATTCCATGGGGTGCATCTTTTGAACCTCGAACCTGACTCCTCCTAATGCATGAGTTACCTTAAGGGATGAGAAAGAATTTTCTAAAATTCTTTGGAGATGGCAAGTAGAATCTAGATGACCACTTGGCTGTGTTTTTCATATCTTGTGGAGTGCTCGTAGTGGAACATGAAGATGTATATATCATACTCTTCATAGAGACTTTACATTATCTTGCTGGAGAATGGTTCTACTGGTTAGCTCTTGGTTCCATAACCAATTGGGCTACTATGTGAGATGCATTCCTAAAAAGATTCAAGCCAACTGAAGATTCTAGTACCTTGATAACTCAACTGACTCAACTAAAGAAGGAGCCACATGAGCACATGCGGGATTTTATTGCAAAATTCCAAAGAATACTTTACAAAATTTTGGCATTTGCTTCTCTGAGTGATGAGAATCAAAAGGTATTCTTCATCAATGCATTACTTCCTGAAGTAGGTTATCAACTACGAAGAGCACGTCCTGTTGACTTGTTAGCAACTCAAAACATGGCGGTTGAAATTGAAGATGACCTCATCATGGCTAGAAAAATAAAAGGTAGTACTTCTAGAGCTGAAAGTTCATCCTCTGCTACTACTTCTGATTCACTATTGCAAAATTTAGCAAATGAGATGTTGCAAATGAAGAAACAAATGGCTCAAATGGCTTAGGGCAACAACGATTCCCCCTTTCGAATTTTAACAACAATAACAACCAAAACCACATTGTTGGTTCTCAAAGATTAGCAATTGAAGCTGCTCCCAAAAATAATGTTGAGATGAATGAAGAAGATCAAGAAGTTGTTACTGATCAGTTTGAGAATGATGATTTTGTAGATCTTGCTAGTGACTCCAACATTAATTACCTAAACTACAAATCTAAACATGACTATGAGGAGCTTCTTGAAGATGATCATGGTTATACTTATGCAGTATTTACAAGATCACAAAATCGTCAAGTTGAGGCATTAGTTGATGAACAAAGAAGAGATTCCAAATCTGATGTCACCAGACTCAGAAGGGGAAGCACTTTACCTTCTTCCTTAGCTCTCAGAGATAAGCATGCAAGATCTTCATCTCAGCCACAAAATACATCTCAGGTATCTAAAACTAACACATATATTCCTTATTTTGACATTATTGATCATGTCAAGAAAACTAGAATTCAAATGTCAGAAGTTGAATACTTGAGAGCTTTTCCTGAGCAACTAAATAGGCTAGTCAAATACGTGCAATCACCAAGACCATATAATGCATCAAAAGGCCTTTTTCCTAAACCCAAGGATACTCCTTCCCAAAACAACACTGTAGTTGTTAACCCCCATCATCTTCTGAAAGAGTAGAACCTTTCTATGTCTCATTATTGCTTAATAGTTTCAAGTTAAGCAACTGCATTTTAGATTCAGGTGCTTCTAACAATGTCATGCCAGCTAAAGTTATAGATTCTCTTGGGATTACCTTGACAAATACCATGGGAATGTGTTATTCCATGGAAGGACAAGTCCCTTTAATTGGATAGATCAAAGATACACAAGCTATTTTGGTAGTTTTTCCTGACAAAAGATTGAAAATGACAATCTTAGTTACATATATTCCTATCTCCTACGGGATTTTGTTGACCAGAAACTTCTACAAAGAAATGGAAGGATAGGTAAAGATGGATTGGTCATGTGCTCATATTCCTATCAAATGAATAAACCAAAAGCTGGAGCCGGAAAAGAAGTCTAAGTACACGGTTACGAAATATGAGGATCCTAGATCTTAGATTCTTTTCAGGAGTCTAACCACGATGTATACTTCTTGGAAATGGATAAAGACATTCCAGAGCCAGAACTTCAACTAGAGCCAGAACCAAGAAGAAGAAGAAAAATTTTGGACTTTGGATTTTAAAGGCAATTGTTGTTCTTTTGGATCAGGATTCGACATTCTATTAATATCTCTAGATCATGAGATATTCCCATACTCCCACAAGTTGATGTTCGATAACACCAACAATATGGTGGAGTATGAAGCATTATTGCTAGGAATGGAGCAAGCTAGAAAGAAAGGAGTAAAACTCCTCAAAGCCCAAGGAGATGTTGAACTTATAGTAAAGAAAGTTTGAGGGAAAATCAAGTCAAAAGAGATAAGATGAGGCATTACAGAGATAGAGTGCTTTCTGCCACACTCGATTTTGCAACCTTCTCTATCGACTTCATTCCAACAAATCAGAATTCCAAGGCAAACTCTTTCATAGTCACAGTTGCACTATGAAATATGAACAGACTACTATCCATATTCAAACAAGGAAATTATAAGGTGGAGATGGTCTACCACCCCAAAGTCCCTGATAATGTTGAATAGTGGCAAACTTTCAATGACAACAAACAAATATCTGCATTTCAAGAATAAGACAACTTTGACGAGTTGTATTTTGAAGGGAGTAAATCACCACCATGACAGACAACCATAAGTGAAATAGGTCCATATTATGATGACAATAGTGGAATAATCCAACTGAAAGGTAACAAAATCCCCAAGGGTTTAGTTTCCTTAGAAGGGTTTATTTGTAAAGCATGATCAATATCTCGAAGAAAAATTAATATGGTGAGAGTTCTTCCTCTAAAGTACAACCGATAAACCTAGGTATGGAGGATGAACCCAAATTTGTGAATCTTGGGAAGTATTGCTCTAAGAAAAGTAAGACCTAGACATAAAGCCTACAAAGTTAGTAAGTAACATATGTCTATGCCAATTGATAACAGAGAGAAGAAATGATGATCCACCACAAGATGAAGTTGATGAGGACTTGCCCAAGGTATTTGACAAGAAGGCCAGAGAAAGGAAGTTTGAGATTAGAGATTGGGTACTCTTGTGGGACAAGAGAAACGAACCGAAGGGCATGCATGAAAAATTTGATTCACTCACGGAAAGGGCATTTCATGATCAAGAGAACTCATCGAGATGGATAGTTTCATCTTTTCATACCATCATGGAATTGATTTACCACTTCCTTTCAACGGGTAGCATCTGAAGTTGTTCAGAATTGAGATACATGGTAAAACATGTGTGTAAATAAATAAAATTATCAATTGTTTTATTTTCTTTTCTTTTCTTTTCTTTTTCTTTATTTTTTGTTTCCTTTGGCTTGATCCAAAACTCAATAGACAAGACATGAAACCAAATATTTTGGGATCTCATCTTTACTTCTTTCATTTTGACAGAAATAAAGATGTCCACATATGAGCCAATTGGTGTCCCTAGGATTTCACCCTGAAATCTGGGACTACCCATGTTTAAATTTTTCGTTCTTTTTAAGTAAAGGGTCGTGTTTTTGTGTTTTGTTTTGCCTATAGTTGTTCGTGTTTCTCAAAGGTACCTTCAGAAGTCATAGAGTCTCGTCCATCAAATACCCACATGCTAAAGCTCACTCATTCCTTTCCTAGACTTAGCCTGAAAGCGTTTTATTTATTTTTATATTAAATAAATAAAATTCTTTTAAAAATAGGTTGAGCTAAAATTAAGAAATTTGGGTTATATAAGCACCTCACCCTGTCATTATTACCACAGAGCATTCACCCGGGGGAGAGTTTTTGCAGACTAGCTAATTGGAGAAGTTTTTTCGAGCAATTGCTCGCAACTTCTTTTAGGTTTTTGTTTTTATTTATTTCTTTCGTGTTTTGGTTTTTGGTCTTTCTTTGTTTTTCATCTGGCAATCCCCATAGCCTATTCTTTCTTCCTGCCAAACCTTTTCTCGGGCCTGGGGTTTTGAAAAGCTATCCAGTGTTTTTAATTGCCAATCAATTTGTCTGTCAAAGCTTGTATTTGAAGGTAATCGATCAAACAAGAGGAAAGATCAGTATTTTTGCCTTGTCTAAGGTTTAATCCAGGTTGAATGATTAAACAGATCGTGGATCTGGAAGAGTTTGTCTTCCTTTTGCAGAGCAGCCATGGCCAAGGAAGAAAAAGCAACATTCTGGAGGGTCATTCAAGGGGAAAAATCACTCAGGCAATTGCGTAAGGATCAAAGCAGAGTCTTCTAGTGCAAGTCGTGGTTTTTAAGTGCTTCATATGCCAATTGTAACTTGTCTTTCCTCTATAATTTCCACACAAATATTAAAAGGACTTTCATAAAGCTAAGTCGTGGATTTTGAGTTGCCGTCTTCTTGAATTTCCACGTATTTTTAAAGAAGATTTCAAGTGCAAATTGTGGATTTTCAATGCTTCCAGATTGCCTTCATCCTTCAAAATACACAAAACTTTAAAGTTAATTCTTTTTTTACAAGTCATGGTTTTTCAAAGTTGCCTTGCATCTTTGAAATCCATGAAAGTTTAAAAAGAAAATCATTACCGCAAGTCGTGGGTTTTAAGTGCTTCGCCTCGCCAATTGCAAGTTGCCTTTTCTCTCTAATTTCCAAGCAAATATTAAAAGGAGTTTTCAAGATAAGTCATGGATTTTGAGTTGCCCGTCTTCTTCAATTTCCATGCATTTTTGTTAAAGAATATTTCCAAGTGTAAATCATGGATTTTCAATAATTACGATTGCCTTCATCCTTCGAAATCCATGAAACTTTAAAGTTAATTCTTTTTGTGAAAGTCATGGTTTTTCAAAGTTGTCTTCCATCTTTGAAATCCATGAAATTTTTAAAAAGAGAAATCATTAATGCAAGTCGTGGTTTTTGAATTTCCTTTACAAGTTGTTATTCTTCCAAAAACCAACGATGCCTTCTTCTTTTAATTTCTACACAATTTAAAGGAAAGGTACTTAAGTGTAAAATCAAAGTTACTTAAATTTTTCGTGAACTTTTGTAGCTTGGTCTCCTAGTTTTAGCGCAACCTTCCTTCTATTTTCCACACAATTGTTATTAAAAAGCATAAAAGAAGTTGCTAAGTGGAAATCGTGGTTTCTCAACCCTCTGTCTTCTATTTTAAAAGCATCCTCTTGCTAGAAAATTCACACCATCCACTCATCCTAGCATTCACGCATATTTGAAAAAAGAAAAGCATTTAAAGTTGTTTGGATTCAGGGCAGCTTGCCTTCTAAATTCAACATAGTTATTTCCCTCTCCAAACATGCGACATCCTTGCAATCATGCAAAAATCCCAAACATAGCCACTATAAATGCATGCAATCTCCCAGTTGAGCCCACTTCTCTTTGCTTGCATTCGGAGTAATTCCCAGATTTTACGGATGCTAATAAAAAAAATGAAAGGAGGATAAGTTGAATGTTTATGTCCAATTATTTCCGAGACAATTCACTTGTGCACATACTTGTGAAAATTAAGCTGAGGTTAATGAGAAATACATTGGAGATATCCTCATAATCTATGGAAGAAATTGTAGCTTCTACACAAATAGATCCATCTCTCACAACTGCAAAAGCTTCAGGAAAAGGTGGAAAAGGGAAGTCTCAGACAAAAATAGATCAAGGGCAAGAATGAAGTGTTGCAGTTGGATTAACTTTTGATTTCTTCTCCTCTTTCTTTTTCTTTCTCTTATTCTCTCCAACATAGTAGTTGAGTGATCAATTAAATTGTAAAACTTAGGTAATTGTTTTAGAAACCGTTACTCCAAGTCACTATAAAAATTCAATTACTTGGGAATAGGTGACAAACATGCAAAATAGAAGGTTCTATTTTTAGTTGTAAGGCATGCATGTCATGCAAAGAGGAATTCTAGGGAAATATTGCCAATTATTTCCTTTACGGCTTCCACGTGGGAATTCATAGAAGCTTCCTATTTGTAATTTCCCTCTATGCACTATAAATAGAGGAAGAGCCTACGGGTTAAAGGATCACAATTTGTTTTAGCAGAACATGTTTAGCAAGAGCTTTTATAATTTGGGAATTATCGAATCTTCATACTTTTTGTTGGAATCCTTGATGTGATTGATGTGAAATCTTAGGGATTGAATAAAAGGTGGACTTCTAGAGAGTTTTGTGTCTACAATGATTTTTTTGTCACTTTTATTTAAGGTTTTAGATAAACTTTGTGTTATCTTAGATCTAGGTTAGAAGTTATTTCTTTCCCTCTTTGTTGAATGTTGTGATTTATATGTTTATTTAATTTGTGTGGATGAGACCAACTCTAATAATTATTGGTTAATTCAACACATCTTCCTTTCTTCTTTCCCTACTTCTATTTTTCCCCCTTCTGCAAATATCCCATCACAACTGCTTACTTGCTGCCAAATTACCCAACTTGTGGTTCACGAGTTGAGGGAATTAAAGTAAAACCCCTTAAAGTAGTTATTAGGATTCACCCCTACAAAATAGATAAACATCTTACACAAGAGCCTCACCATTAAATGAGGGAGATTTATCTCATGATTGCCTAGGTTTTACGTTGTGCATAAAATCTAGCCAACAAAATTACATCTTGATCATACAATATAGTTTTGGATAGGGATACTATGAATGCAATCTGAAATATGTATCATGATAAGCAGAGGTTAAATACTAATTTTATGCATTTATATTCAGAATATGATGACACATCAATATGTAGGGATAAACACATTGGGAGGGAGATAGTAATATGTATTGAGTGTGGATAGAATGTGGATATTTGTCTTAGTAAAGGAGCATTGTCCCAACTAGCAATGTCAAAACTAATTCTCAAAGTTGAGTTTCTACACAAAGATAAAGGAACAACGTGTATGAATAGTAAATTTTGTGTGAACCAAAGGCAGAGGTAAGCTCATATACAAGTGTTTGGATAGGATAATGAATGTAAGTTGTTATAAGTAAGAGTTGGAAAATAATGCTATGATGTGATGAAGGAAAATGTCCCACTAGTATAAACATACCCACTCTTCCTTGGATGGATTAAGGGTAATTTTTGGTTGAATGATATTTGTTGAGTAATTTAGGATTATTAGTTCATTATAAATGTTATTGTTAATTCTTATGTAGAGTTGTTGGTTGTTATTGTAATTTTTGCCATCATTTTTGTTGGTATAAGGACTAATGTTATTATTGACGAGTTATCAATACTTGCATTGGAACATATAATGACATTGAGTTATGTGTTATTGAGATCTTATTGACTCATGTGAGATCATTTCATCTATGTATCCATTGTGATGTAACCAAAATCAACATACACCAATCCCACTTCATGCCTCGGTGAGAATACAAACCAAATTCTCTTGTGTGATATGTCGGTGTGTGAAAGTTGGCATGACAAGGTATGGTACATGTCACCTTAAACCTATGTGCACACCTTGCTAACAATGGACTTGGAAAACACATAACTAATTAGGAAACTACACTATGCATTGTAAATAGAGAAGACTCGGTGTCACACGTGACTACTTATTTGAATAAATAACATATCATTTTGATAATATTTAGGGGAGTTACAATTGAAATCTAATTATTGAGAATTACATGTATCATTTGGAACAAGATCAAGATAAGTAGGTATCCATAGATCTAGAAAATATAAATAACTAGATTGGGTTTAGCCATTGATTCATTCAATATATCATTGGTTCCCTCTACTTGGATTTAATTACTTTTGATGAGGTTTTTGTCTTATGTATCGAGTTATGCATGTGTTGGAAGAATCTCCAAAAATATATATAATAATCATAGTTTTTACTATCGTCATATTTCTTTTAGAAAAAACCTTAATGGATCCAATTCTTTAATAGGAATTAAAGTAATCAAATTTCATTAAAAAATCATTGTAACACCTTATGTGGACTCTCATTTACCTTGTAAATTATATAAATTCTCTCATTAAAATACCATGGTTTTCCTTTTTTTTTCTACAAAATTTATCACACCCTTGGCCTCATGTTTAGGTTGGAAATTATTGGTACTAGTATTGGTCATGAATTTTTCCTTTGATTTATTTATTTTCCACTGAAATTAAGGGAATTGGTTCCATATTTAATTATATTGGTTAATAAATTTTAACCTCAAAATTTCTAACCACGTGACAAAGTTCATCAAAATATTGGTAAGTGTTGAATACTACTTTTTCCTTGATATGTGCATGCAAGATATGAGAAAATAGGCATGTAAGTTCACTTTCAACAAACTTTTAAGTCATCTTGGCAAACATAGTCTTGAATTTAAATACATACTAGTAGTCTCAAAGGAACCTTGTCTTAACTGAGAAATCTATGTAATGATGAAAATCATAGTAATGTTGATTGAAAAAGTGCAAGGAAAACATGAATTAGTGTAGTAAAATCATGTACAGATCTATAAGTAAAGTTTAGGACCAATCAAGTGCACAATCCTTCAAACTCCTAGGAAATAACTTGATCAATAATCTATCATCACGTAAGAAGTCTAAGAAAGAAGCATAAAATGACTTAAGATGGTGATATGGATCTCATTTCTAATTAAATAGTAAAACCTATTGGGAAGGTGTAATAAAGAAATTCGAAGACAAATGGTTAAGATATATATATATATATATATATATATATATATATATATATATATATATATATATATATATATCATTGGAATTGAACATATAACATGGAATTTTAGTACCTTACAATAAAACTTTAATCATAATTTTCAATGCATGCAAGTGTTAATCGTAGTAGTCATATCGAAGAAGGAAGAATGGTAGTACTTAGTAAAATAAGTTGGATTAGAAATTTTAGGAAAATAAGCAAGTAGGAGAAGCATTGTGAGTATTAGAAGGAATTGAAAAAGCAAGGAGTTGGAAGAAATTGAGAAAAATAATAAATTGAGCACATGAGAATCAATCAAAGACTCGTGAGAAGAAATCAAAGCATTAACAATAAGAGAAGCATGATGAGAAAAATGTTAGATTACTACATGATTTGGTAAAGCGGACGATTCTTATAATTTTTATTTATGGTTCTCTTTATAGGTATAATTTTATATAACATCACATTTTGTAGTTTATAAACCTTAGGTTTGAGATTGGACCTCTAGTAACATTTCAATAAATTAACTTTTTTATTAGGATTTTTCAAGAGACATTGTCTAAGGTTGACTCAAACTTGGAGCCTTTCTTGTTCATTTGAAGTAACTTGCTTCCCTTTACTACTTTAAAATTCTATAGCAGCTTGAGAAACATTCATAACAATATTATTCACATAATCATCGGTAGAGATAGAAGGGACAATCTCAAGATCAACAATGAGCATTAGGGAGGGAAACCATTTTTGTACATGAGCTCTAGAATTAATAAAAGGAATTTCAAAAAGATAAAATCGATTGGAATTTAACCTAACACTTCTTCTAGTTAGAGAATAAGATTTAATGAATATGTAACATATAAATAACAATATGCAACCAAATACCACAAAATAATTAGGGTTACAATATTTGGAACAAATAAGTAACACAAGCCGTAGGACAATATATTATATCACCAACAAGGAAAGAGCTAATTGTAAGAAAGATACAAACAATGTGGGTTCATTATAAGGAAAAACCTAAGGTTGGATAGATAATATAAGAGAACATCGAAATGTATATGTAGATAATTATTTTTGCACTAATAAATGCACTAAACTAACCACATCTAATTGCAATTAGGTTTAATATAATATTTAATTAAAAATCGGGCCTAATTAAACATAATATGATGTTTTTAGGAGCGTAGTGTAGTTGTAAAAAAATAGATGCTTGAAAAGGATGAGAGATAGGGTTTTCACGTGATACACATTTTTTACAAATCTTGAGGCGGTTGTCTATAACATGTAGTGGAAAACAAGTCCAAAGAATGAGGTGAAACAAACCCATAAAAATTAAGTGACATAAAACAAATTTCTTTTGTGGAATTGACAGATCTGTATTTAATGTTTAGGACCAATCAAGGGCACATCCTTCAAACTCCTAAAGAAATATCTTGATCAATAATTATTATTGTAGGTTATTATTTATCCTTTTATTTATTTACTAGGATAATTCTTACACTTGTGTTAGCCCTACACTTGTTGGATTAGCTTGTTTAGGTGTACTAGTTGTGTGGAGTTAGCTTACTAGGTGTGTTGAGTTAGCTTACTAGTCTTCCTGGAGTTAACTTAACTACCGGTATTAGTGAGTGGGAGTTCTTCACCACCGATTTAGGTAGTAGTTGCACTTCCTTGCTCCTATATGTACATCTTTCTTCTTGAGTAATTCAAGTCATTGTATTGTAATATATTGAGCATTACGGATTATGATGGATTTCCATATATGGTATTTTAGCTCTTTTATTTTGTAAATCTAATGTGGTGTGATATTATCATCCGAGATCGCACTTAAAACAATCTTTTTATCGTTCCTTTCATAGTATCGAGTGATAGATGATGTAGACATCCATCTGTAAGTTTTTATTTGCAAGCAAGGGTTTATTATTTTCATGTATTTGGAATTTGTTAGCAATTTTCTACAAAGATGCATTTTGTGTAAACAGAGCGCGCTATTGGATTTGGAAGGTGCCACAACCCTAGAATCAATCAAACTCGACCATATTTTGAGATAGTCAAATCCAGATATTTTAAAGGGTTTTTTGACACATATCTCAAAAATTCGTACAATTATGTACAAACATATTTTTTGACTCAAAAACTATATCAGCTTTCTAGGTTTTTCAAGAAACTTTTTGGATTTCTCTCTGTTTTTGATACAGGTGCCGAAAAAAAAAATTGTAGTCAAAATTTGTATTCACAATTGTACTTTTTGGGTGCATTTTTTTATCCACTAGATATAAGTGTGTACCTTCGAGATGCATTCTTTTACCCTCTGGATATTTTTGTTTTGAATGTAGTCTTTTATCCACTGGATGCAGATATGTACCCTCTCGGTGCATTCTTTTATCCATTGGATATAAGTGTGTATCTTCCGTGATGCATTCTTTTACCCTCTGGATATTTTTGTTTTGGATGTAGTCTTTTATCCACTAGACGTAGATTTGTACCCTCTGGGTGCATTCTTTTATCCATTGGATATTGACGTGTACCCTCCGAATGCAATGATTTACCCTCTGGACATTTAGGTTTTGGGCACATGCTTTTATCCTTTGGTCGCAAGCATGTATCGTGTGGATGCACTCTTTTACCCTTTTTAAAAAACATCGGTATTAAAATATTATTTTAATAAAGCAACACCTTCTAGAGCTCATAACTTTTTATCCATAGCTCGGATTAAGGTGATATTTTTTTTTAAAACTGTATGTATTTTTTTAGATCTACGCATTGGTAACAT
Source organism: Taxus wallichiana var. yunnanensis (assembly GCA_018340775.1). Lineage (NCBI taxonomy): Eukaryota > Viridiplantae > Streptophyta > Pinopsida > Cupressales > Taxaceae > Taxus > Taxus wallichiana. Next base: position 720,120,392 of record CM031237.1, on the reverse strand, counting down.
TTTTAAACACATACTTCAAATGTAAAAGGTAATTTTACTCATTGTAATATTTACATGAACTCAATTATAAAGTGTCAAATTTGGGAGGGTGTTGTAATCACTTGTGGATGCAATTTCGGTTGAGCCCGACGTCTTAAACTTTTTGGTGTTACATTCTTGTATCTATGGATGTATACATTTATATCTCTCTTGTTTGTTGAAATATTTTGGATCTGTATTTTCGACACTTTTTTTGGCATGTTGTGATCTCTCTCTCGTGGGGAGCTATTCTAGTGAACCCCGGTGTTAGTTTTTCAAGTTCGAGTAGTTCATTTTGGCAACTCATACAAATATGTGGTGTCACTCTACCCATTCAAAGCGGTATGGAAGGGTGTGGTGTTGATACTCGATTCTTTAGCTTTTGTGTCATTTCCTTGTTACCTTGGTTTTTCTTGCATCATGGCACTCCTATTTATTTGGATCTCGTGTCCTTAACTTGTTGCCTTGGTTGTTCTTGGATCGTGGCACACCTATTTGTAGTGATTGATCAAATTAAGTTTGGAGTTTTTTTACACTTTCGGCATCACTCCATTGGCATTCTCCTTACATGGAGCTATTCAGGTGAAGCCTAGTGTCGATTGTTTTTGAGTTTTATGATCGAGTAGTGGATTCGGACCACGGTGTGCACAAAAATTCTTCAACAATGTATGCGAGTTTTTAGATCCGAGCTTCTTATAAGATCTTGTAGCAGGATTTTTCTCTACCTTGTTATTACTATTTTGGTACCTTACGGTGTCTAATTTTCCCATTTATTGTATTTAGGTACCTCATTAGGCCTTATTTACCGGGACCCACCTTCTTTTTGCCCACATAAGCTATGTTTACATAAGGATATTTATTACATTTTATCGCATTGTCTTTTATTTAATAATGTGCAACATGTGCACTCTAGTCTAGTGATTTGCATTCAATATTGTTATGTTGATAACATTCAATATTGGTATTAGTAGTAATTACATGTGCATGTGAGATGGGTCTTATCATCTCGTAGTTGGTGTCTCGCTAGGGTGTCATGTCTATCCATATGAGGTCAGTCTAATATCTATAAATATTACAGCTCTCGCATTGTAATGTAATCTGATTTCATGATCAATAATATTTGTGAGGCTTCCATCCCTCTTTGGTCATTGCAATCTTATTCTATTCTATCATTTGGTATCTAAGCTATACCATTATTATCATTTGGTATCGTGAGCAGTTCTATCCAAGCAAGGTCAAGAGGAGCACTATCGAGAGGATCCATTGAGAAGAAGATCTCGCATCAAAGGAGAGCCATTGAAGCATCCCGCAGCCTCCATTCCTTCCAAGCATCCCTCAACTAAAATTTGACCTATCCACTTATTTGGAAGGTAAATTTTTTTATTAGTCATTGGCATAGCCAATTGATCTAACATATTGGTGGAATATTTCAGATTTGGAGATCTTTAAAAAAAAAAGGAGAAAGATCTTGAAAAAAATCAAGATCTAAAAAAAAAAAAGATTTGTGAAAAAAAAAGAGATCTTAAAAAAAAAAGGAGAGAGATCTTGAAAAAAATTGCAGATCAAAAGAAAAAAAAAAAGATCAGATCTAAAAAAAAAAAAATCAGATCTGAAAGTGGAGGTGTGAAGAATTCGGGAGCAAAGGTTGAAGCAGTCCCGTCAACAAAATTCCAGCAGATAGCTCTTAGAAAAAAAGACATAACTTTTTCATACAATGTCGATTGATGTGCCATTTTTTTTTGAAAGATAAGAAGGAGGTGCACAACTTTTCAGTTTACATCATCTTCAGATTCGGCCTCTACATATGACGAAAAGTCTGTACAAGTCGGATCATTTTTTTCTAAAAAAAATCAGATCTAGCTGGTAAATTGGTAAGATCTCAAAAACTAAGATTCCGATTCTTCTGAAATTTTGTGGGTTTCAAGAAAAATATTGTATGATGCTGTTGTCAAAATTTTAGAAAAACCTAGATCACGGTTTGTGAGAAAAGGTGAAAACAATATTCAGATTGTTTGTTTGGATCTTGGGAACAAACAGGTCAGCGGTTCAATTCCCACTCTCTCCATATTTTTATTAAATTATTTTTTTAGAAAATTTGGAGAAATTACTAAATTTTGGGAGATTTCTAAATTTATAAGCTCACCAAACACATTTAGAGCCACCGCTAAATTTAGCGGAAAAACACCTATTGGGGGGTAAAAAATATTTTTGGCCTAAATTGTGTATTTTGTGATTCTAAACCCTTTTTTCTAAAGAGGGGGGACACAAAAACTTCATTTTGATGTACTTTTGGAGAATTTTGTACTAATCTTGGTGCATAAAGTGAAAAAAAAAAGGGTACAAATTTTTTTTTATTTTATGTTTGGTTCTATCACACGAGATCTTTGATCTCATAAAGAAAGCTCGGTATATATACGGTGCCTCTGGGAAGCGCTTACGGGTGATGCCGTCGCGACTACTACTGCACTTAACACCTAACACAGCTACCTAAACGTCGTCTGGGCATCGACCCTATAAAATCGACGGGAGTAATAAGGACACAATACACACACATTTGAGCCCTCCCATCCGCTTTGTGCAGTGCTTTCAGACAAACCCCTCTCCGTACTGTCTAAGTACCACGTACTAAATTCTTTCACGTGCGTTAACACCTCTTTCCGTACTGATGGGTATATTGAAAGGGTGATCTTCTTCCACGTACCGACGGGTATATCGGAAGGGAGCGTATATAGAAAGGTTTGGTATATCGGCCTGATGGTATATTGAGAGGGAGACCATAAACCTGGAGTGATAAGAGCCTTACCCTTTGTCAGAAATTTAGAGTTTCAGAAATTCAGATTGCAGAAATGGGTGCACAAGCACCAAAGTTCTTCTTGCCAGATTCACAACTACTTAGAGGAGACAACTATGCTGCATGGAAACCGAAGATCAAGATGTTACTTGAGTTTGAAGACCTATGGACAGTTGTAGATGGAAAAACAACAAGATCACTTGATGATGGAAGACAACAAGTTCAATTTGACAGGGCCAATCAAAAGGCCAAGTTGATCATCTTGTTTAGTGTAATGAGATGATGTGCAACCCCACATTAGAGATGCCACATCGGCCAAGGATGCATGGGATAAGTTGAGCACAGTCTATGAGGCAAAGAACAAGAATGCCATCCTCAACCTACTATCACAACTGCATACTCTCAAGTTCAAGCACAATGAGAAGGTTGAAGTTTTTTTGAGACGAGTTACTACTTTGAGGGCATCTCTATTGGCATTGGGAAAAGAGATAAGTGATGAAGACCTCATACCAATTGTGTTGCGAGCACTTCCTCCTTCCTATAGAATCTTTGTGACAACTATCAATATGAGTGAACACACAGTCACCTTTGAGAAGTTGGTCAATCTACTCCAACAAGAAGAGGCAATGAACAACAAAGATCATGAAGATGAGCAAGCACTATCTTCCAATCATAAAGGAAAGGGAAATTTCAGTCCAATAACAAGAAGTCCCAACAAAATCAAAGTCAACGAGACAACACCAAGAAGTGTCCCATTTGCAATAGAGGGGGACATGACATCAAATATTGTTGGTACAATTCCTACAAAAAGGGTTCATCAAGCAATTCAAAACCCAATAACCAACAGGGTAACAATAATTCAAATAAAGGGAAGTCCAACAACAACAACAATCAAGGGCAGAAAAATGGTAATTGGCAAAGAAAACCCAAACAACAAGGGTACATTGCCGAACATGAGGATGATTCAGATGAAGGACACCACATGTATTCTACTCAATTTGATGAAGAAACCAAGTCCACACAAGATATCTGGTATGTTGACTCGGTGCAACTCGACACATGACTGGACGTAAGGATTGGTTCTACACACTACGTGACTCACCTAACAAGAACCATGTGTCATTAGGTGATGACTCATCATACAGTGTCAAGGGGATTGGAAACATTTCACTACCTCTTGGAAAGCATGACTACAAAATCACAAATGTATTGTATGTACCTGGGTTGACCAAGAATTTGCTATCAGTTAGTCAACTCCTTGATCACAACTTGAAGTTGGATTTTGACAGTAATAATGGAGAAAAAGTGTGCTTGATAAGAGATAAGTCAAGAGGTTCCAAGATTGTAGCAAGAGCCTCCAATGTGGGACGCATGTTCCAACTTGATTTTGTCCACAAGGATGATCAAGCTCTAGTGGCCAAAGACACACAATCTGCAGAACTATGGCATCACAGATATGGTCACATCAGTTTTGGCTATCTCCAAACACTTCAAAAGGGCAACATGGTGAAAGGATTGCCTACACTCAAGCACAACACTGACAAGTGTCACAATTGCCTAGCTGAAAGCAACACAGAGTACCCTTCCAGAAGAACACATATAGAGCTAAGGGAAAGCTTGATTTGGTGCACACCGATCTTTGCGGGCCCATGCAACCAAGTCATTCTGGATGTCAATACTTCATGCTTTGTGTTGATGACTACTCAAGAAAGATGTGGATATATTGTCTAAGAAACAAGAGTCAAGCCTTTGAGACATTTCAAAAGTTCAAAGCACTTGTTGAGAATGAAGTTGGTCGCAAGATCAAAACTCTCCGCTCAGATCGAGGGGGGGAATTCACAAGCAATGAGTTCAAGACTTACCTGAAGCTCATGGGATTCATCGACAAATGCCTCCTACTCACACACCACAACAGAAAATGGTATAGTTGAGAGAAGGAATCGTACTATCATGGAAATGGTGCGATGTATGATTGATGACTCAGGTTTAACAAAGACATTTTGGGCAGAAGTTGCAAGAACTGCAGTCTATTTGTTGAACAGAGTGCCCACAGTAGCTCTTGAAGGAGTGACACCTCAAGAAGCATGGTCAAATCGAAACCATCAATTGCACACCTAAGAGTATTTGGGTGTAAAGCTAGCATGCACATACCCAAGAAGAATAGGAACAAGTTGGATATGAAAGCTGAGAAACTGATATTCATTGGATACAGTGAAGAAGCACTTGGGTACAGATTATGGGATCCGAAAGCAAAGAAAGTATACACAAGTAGGGATGTTGAGTTCTTTGAGAAGAAACAAGCAGATGCTCCACTCAACGACTCAACAAACATGCAGAATACACCTCTCAGAAGACAGAAATTTGATGTTCCCACCGAAGATGACAAAGATGAATCGATGATGGTGAAAACTTGATCCACCACAATCCAATGGAACAGCTAATAAGTTACCTAAATGGTATACTCAATTAATAAGAGATGCAAATTTGGATGAAGCACCTAGCACATCATCCAATCTCGACCTAGAACTCACAAATAAGCTCGTGAAGAGGTCAATTATGCCCTAATGAGCAGAGTTGTTGAAATACAATTGAGCCATCTACAGCTTCAGAAGCCCTACAATCAAAAGCTTGGAAAGATGCCATGGATTCAAAGTATCACAAAGATGAAGAACAACACATGGCAACTTGTCGACCTTCCACCAGGGAAGAAACCCATTGGATGCAGATGGATATTCAAGACTAAGTACAAATCAGATGGGACTATTGACAAGTATAAAGCAAGGCTTGTAGCAAAGGGGTATGCACAACAAGAAGGCATTGATTATGAGGAGACATTTGCTCCCACAACCAAGATCAAGACAATCAGGATGATCTTTGCTCTAGCTACACAATTTGGTTGGAAAGTCCACCAAATGGATGTGAAAAGTGCCTTTCTTAATGGAGATTTGCAAGAAGAAGTCTATATGACTCACCAGAGGGGGTTATGTAATACCAGAAAAGAGATGATGGTATGCAGACTCATAAAATCTCTATATGGCCTAAAACAGCACCCCGGGCATGGTACATCAAAATTGATGAGCATCTCATAAGTCATGGATTCGAAGGAATCCTTATGACCCGAATGTCTACCTCAAAAAGAAAGGGGGAGATTGTCATTGTGGTTTTTTATCGATGATCTAGTCATTACAGTAGAGTTCTGTGAAGATGATCGATGCAACAAAGAAGGATTTTAATCGATCGCTTCGACATGACAGATCTCGGCTCATGCACTATTGTCTCTGGGTCGAAGTATGGCAAAAAGAGAATCATATCTTTGTGTCACAAATTGAAATACACCAAGACAACGCTCGAGAAATTCAGATGATGGACTGCACTCCTATTGCTACACACCTATGGAAGCGAGACTTCAGTTATCTCGTTTCGATCCATCACCACCGGTGAATGCAACTCTCTATCGGCAGCTGATCGGGAGTCTCATTTACTCCGACATATACTAGACTAGACTAGATATCAGCTTTGCAGTCAGCTATTTATCACACTTCATGCAAGAACCAAAATATGTCATTGAAAGCAAAGAAAGAGAATACTAAGATATCTAAAGGGTACAATTGACCTTGGTCTAGAGTACAAGAAGAATGACAATTTCTTCTTGACAGGATATTCAGATTCAGATCATGCAGGAAACATGGATGATAGGAAGTCAACATCAGGCTTCGTCTTCTTTATGGGATCTGGACCGATATCATGGGGAAGCAAGAAACAAAACTTTGTTTCTCGCTCTTCTACAGAAGCAGAGTATCGAGCTGCAGGTGAAGCTGTTTGTGAAGCAATATGGCTACGCCGAATACTGGAAGGAATTGGTCTACCACAACAGAAATCTACTCCAGTATATGTTGATAATGAAGGAGTTCTAAAGCTTGTTCGCAATCCAGTATTTCATGAGAGAACCAAGCATATTGAAGTACAGGTTCATTTCATACGTGAGCATGTCTTGAAGCACAACATACAGCTCCATTTCTGTCCTACAACTGAACAGAAGGCAGATGTTTTCACTAAGTCACTTGCACGTGACAAATTCACACTGTTCAGAGAGTTCCTCTCCACTTCATTAGAAACTATGCAAAATTAAGGGGGGGAATGTTAGCATAATTTAGCATAGGCATATTTATTGCATTTTATTGCATTGTCTTTTATTTAATAATGTGCAACATGTGCACTCTAGTCTAGTGATTTCTTGCATTCAATATTGTTATGTTGATAACATTCAATATTGGTATTAGTAGTAATTACATGTGCATGTGAGATGGGTCTTATCATCTCGTAGTTGGTGTCTGATAGGGTGTCATGTCTATCCATATGAGGTTATCTAATATCTATAAATATTACAGCTCTTGCATTGTAATGTAATCTGATTTCATGATCAATAATATTTGTGAGGCTTCCGTCCCTCTTTGGTCATTGCAATCTTATTCTATTCTATCATTTGGTATCTAAGCTATACCATTATTATCAAGGTTAAGATATATATATATATATATATATATATATATATATATATATATATATATATATATATATATATATATATATATATATATCATTGGAAGTGAACATATAACATGGAATTTTAGTACCTTGGGATAAAAAATTAATCATATTTTTCAATGTATGCACATTGTTAATTATAGTAATCATATCGAAAGAAGGAAGAATGGTAGTACTTAGTAGAATAAGTTGGATTAGAAATTTTAGGAAAATAAGCAATAGGAGAAGCATTGTGAGAAATAAAAAGAATTAAAAAAGAAAGGAGTTGGAAGAAATTGAGAAAAAGAATAAATTGAGCACATGAGAATCAATCAAAGAACTGTGAGAAGAAATCAAAGAATTAACAATAAGAGAAGCATGAGGAGGAAAGATGTTAGAAAAAAATGTTAGATGACTATATGATTGGGTAAAGCAAAGCGATCCTTATAGTGTTTGATCATTGATGCTATATTTAAAATATTTATGGTTTGCTTTATAGGTATAATCTTATATAACATCACGATTAGTAGTTTCTAAACCTTAGGTTTGAGATTGGACGTTGAGTAACATTTCAATAAATTAGCTATTTTATTAGGATTTTTCAAGAGACATTGTCTAAAGTTGACTTAAACTTGGATTCTTTCTTGGTCATTTGAAGCAACTTGCTTCTCTTTACTACTTTCAAATTCTATAATAACTTGAGAAACATTCATAACATTATGTAGACACAAAATCACGTACTTGGGTACATTTCTAGGTCCTAAAACATACCATAATCCGTATGATTCTTAAGCAAGAAAACTAGTAATTGACGACTGTCTTTGGCCTCTTGTATTTGTTTCTTGCTTTCTATTTAGTCTTTCACACCAAGTAACTTGATTGGTATTTTACTTATTTATATTTTATGAAACTAAACATCGTAACCTAGCTAGACAGGACCACCCAAGTGCCCTTGTTCCCTCTAGGTGCCCTAAACCCTTTCCACTTTACTCGCTTATTTTGGGTCTCTTTTATCTTTTGGGCATCTTTTTCACTTATGGGACATCCTTTCAGTTGTCAATTACAAAATTCAAACAAGGGAATCATATAAATACATAGTTATGTGTTCAAAATGAGGGACCAAACACTAAGAATTACTATCATCACCTAATCTTGCATCCAAAAGGAACCTAAAGCACTTCAAAGCATCCATCTAGCATCCATTCAAGGGATAAGGGACTGCATTTTTTGCATACACAACATAGGAAGGGGAAGTTATTTATTCCATCCACACATTCTATTACATTCTTACATCTAGCTACAACTCGTTATCAAGTGCACTTGCACAAGGGCATCTAGGGCATGATTCTTACACACACTCACCAAAACTACATGGAGTCTAAGATTAGTGCAGCATTCAATTGTAGTTTCACTCTCGGGGTGACCGTCGGGGTTAGTCTGACTCCCCATAGTGCATCTATCTTTTTAGGTTTGATGCGGTTTGTGTGGTTTTGCGGTGAACTTATATTTTGCAGTTACATGTACCTTTGGTGATCATTGTGCGTTATCAAATGATCAACAAGAAGTAACAACGAATATCTTGTGATACTACAAAATCAAGTTCGAAAGCGTTATTATGTTGTGGAGCATGTTTTCATGTGTGTAAGTGTTGAGACTGTACACTAAAAGTATTTTACACTATTCACAATTTTCTCACCTCGAAAATTATGCCCAATATCTCGAAACGTGTTATTCTCATATGGGCGGAACTTTTAACCCATTGGTTTATGGGACGGTTTTTGCCCATGGTTTTGGTACCCACGATATTGTAAAACTACTTAAGCAAAGCTTTACTATTTATGGTCTTGTGTGCATATGGTAGGGTTGATGTTACATTGTAGATGTGTGTGAATTCAGGTGTGAATTCAAGAGATTTTGTTGAGCACATCTCTAAACATATCTGGGTATTGTATTGAGAGAGAGGTGGCTTATAATAAAATATGAACAAGTGATTCTTGGTGGACGTAGCCCAAATTGGGTGAACAAATTAAATATTGTCTCTATATTGTGTTCTTTTATTTTCTACACTTTTATTTCAGATCTGTAATATTTTATGCATATTAGTTTCTACTATTGTGATTTTGTGTGGGATTGTTCCATATATTTTATCCCATATTTCCTAACAAGCATCTACGCATTACATACACCCAAAAAGAGGTCTTTAGCGCCCAGGCACCCATGTCCCATCGTGGGTGCCCGTGTCTGGCCTTATTCCCGCATTCGGAATTTATTACGAGTAGTAACACTTTTACCCAATCTATTCATCACTTTTCCTAGGCTAGATTAGTCCTAGACAACAAGAAAATCATCTAAGTCCTATCTCCTTCTTCTTTTCTTAGGGTTTCATATTTCGTATCTTATATTGCTTGTATCATTTTTACATTTTAGCATTTATACATCATTTGGTTCAATAGTGACTCTGAAATAGTTAGATTTAATTCAAATTAATGAAAATCATTTGTGGAACCCTACTTATTACCATACACTTGGATCCTCATTTTTCTTCTCTCATGGCTCCTAAAAATCCTCTGATCTCCTTGCATGAATTACTTCAAATGCACCCACATTGCAAAGATGTTCTTCAAAAATCCCTAGACACTATGTATTTACCTCACAAAGACACCACCCACTCAAGTAAGTGCCATCTTCAATCATCTATCTGATGACTCCATTCCTCCTAACTCTCCATCCAATCAACCCATCTTAGATTCAATTCAAGTTTTGTGTTGTTTATTTCAAGACAAAATCCAAGCTATGGAAACAACGATTACATCTCTTAAATCTGAAATCCAACATCTCAAGGATGTTTCTCAAGCTCATGCTAGTTCTTCTTCTACATCTCATTCTACTTCTATGTCTTCTACATGTAATCATATCAGTGAACCCTAAGTCTTATCGCTACCCACACCTCTCAAATTTGATTTCAATGCTAAGCAACATGATATTCTTCCTCAGCTCCTCACTCATCAACTAATCAACTTGCTAACTACTCATTTCTCCCCCTTATCGTCTTGCAAAATACATGGGTCACCCATATTACAATTATCATCAAATTAATGGACATAATGACAATGATTTCTATGCTCTTAAATGACAAATTGTCCACCTTAAGCATTATGGTCTCATTTCATTTGTTACAAAAAAATTTGTTACATGTTCATCTCCAATTGTTAAATCTCATTGGGTTCCTAAATCTGATTCATCTATGTCTAATGAGCATCATGCCATAGTTACTAATGTTCCTTCTATGGTAAGTCAAGAGCCGCCTAAGAAACTTCCTCTCAAAATTAGTCCATCCCCTCCTCCTCTCAAGTCTTCTACCGCGTCACCAACTCCTAAGCAACTTCCTCTCAAAATCAGTCCAACACCTCCTCCTTTCAAGTCTTCTACAACATTATCAATCCCACATAAGCTACCACCATTCAAGATCCCTCCCCCCCTACTTTGCTTCTACATCCAATTATCTTTTTCAAACAAACTATTTCTTATATTGATGTCCAAGACACATTTCAAGATCCGCCACCATAGCATGGTCCTTCTCACATCACCGCATAGCTCTTCATCATTGGTACACTTGGGGGGCATTGCACTTCCTCCCTTCTAGCACTATCAATTATCTCTAACATCTACTATCACACTTAACACTCTGTGCTTCATGATTCATCTTTCTAGCACTTTCAAACCCTTTAATACACGCATTGTATCATCATTCCCCTATGACGCACTCTAGTTCTCATGGTTCATACTCAACTGTCGAGGATCTAAATCTAAAATTAACCTCACCGTCATTCACTCTTGATGTTCTACACTTCATGATCTATCTTTCTAGCGCACATTTTCAAACCATTTCCCAATGACACACTTTTTTTCTATGGTTCATTCTTAATTGTTGAGAGGTTTTTATAAATGAACCTCATCTCATACACATTCGCATTCGGGGGACACACTTTGCTCCTTCCACCTTCACACTTCGCATTCAATTCCATCACATCATTCACAAAATTTTCATATCTTGGTTACATTTATTCTTGTTCGTTTATACTACTTATATGATGCACTTTGCTTACTATGCTAGTCAGATACTCAGTATGTCATTATCTTTATCATATACACATGTGCATTCACTTGGTATCTAATTTTGAACATAGATCTCTTATAGGGTCTTTACATGCTGCAATAATTCTTGGCATTGTACCTCTTACCAAATCCTACTTGAGGTTCCTAGGGGCATTTACTCTCTTACACATTACAAGTGCTATTGTTTCATCATTTACTACTTCGTATTCTTACTAAAGACGTGAATTTACGTTGATACATACATGTCTTGACATAATTTTTATCTTTCTAACATACTAATGCAAGTGCTTGATGTACAACATTGGCCTTGCAGGACTATATGCCACCATGGTTGTCTGATACATTTTTTTCTTCTCATTACTTTATACTTGTATGTTATTGTTTATGGGCTATGTCATGTGTCTTGTTTGATCACTTTGCTTGTATGTTTTTTGCCACTTTGGCCCTGATTGTCTTGTGGCATTGTGAACAATGTCCCATGTTTGAAACCCGCTTTTTGTAGTCTATCTTGTATGCACATTAGTTTGTTACATTGTTTTTCTTGTTACATGTTTACTACTTTTTCTACTAACACATGTATCTAACTACTTTGTTTGCATGTGCCTTGGTTTGTACCATGCAAATCCCCTCCCCCTATAGGGATACAACTTGTATCATCATCAAGTCCTCTCTTTGGGCCGCATTCTCCTATCGACATCACATGCACCCCAAACAAGGGGGGCATACACTTGGTGAAAAAATACCCCATACAATGACAGCTCATACTACATACAACACAACACAATATAGTACAACACAAAATTATCACAAGTCACATGATTAACACAACTGGCTTAGAATCGACTTGGGTCAAAACCATAGACATAAAGACAAACACCAATGCCCAAACCTAGATATAATTGCATGGGAACATGTGTCCTTCCTCTTGGTAATCATGTCTTGGGGCACACATTAGTTTCTCATATCAACACAATTCACATAAGCCTTCAAAGTAATTTTATAGTTACAGACACATGCCTTTAGTTACAACATGCATGTAATCTCCTATAATCAATTTCATTCATAATAATTCAAAAAATTCAAGACAACAAAACAAATTGGGGACGTACCATCCGTGTGGTGCTTATCGAGCAAAGTCATGGATGGAGAGTAACACTAGACCTCTCTCCCCAACACTTGCTCCTTGGCGTGAGATCACAAAAAAACTCACTCTTGGCATGAGATCACCCAAAAAAATTACTCTTCACAATAGTTCAAGACATTTTTCTATCCTTTTACACTCTTCTACATTAGGTGCACACTTTCCTTTTACACACTTTTACACACTTATGCAATTTTTTCATATACACGACTTAGACTAGTCTTTTGCTCTTCTTTTGCAGGTTTGTCCTTAATACACAAAAATAAATAACCTAAAACAAACACAACAATAGGTACAAGTAGCTCATATGCTTCGCCCCTAGGGTCACTTTCCCTTCCTAATTTTCATGGTTCCTTTTTGCATCATTCCATGCTTCACTTATCCACTCGGCACACTTTTCTCCACACGCTCTACATGGTTATTAGGTATGCATCTTCTAATTGCTTTATGTTATCGATTATTCACTCAACAACATAAAGTAGGGGCAAATGTAGACACAAAATCATGCACTTGGGTATATTTCTAGGTCCTAAACACATACTAGCATTCATATGATTCCTAAGCAATAAAACTAGTAATTGACGATTTTCTTTGGCCTCTTGTTTTCTATTTGGTCTTTCACACCCCACATCCTAGTCATTATTTTACTTATTTCTCTTTTATGACTCCAGACACCGGTAACCCAACTAGAACATGAGTGCTTAGGCACCCTTGTCCCCTCTCGGGCACCCCCGGCCCTTTTCCACCTTACTCACTTATTTTGGGTCTCTTTTATCTTTTGGGCATCTTTTTCACTTATGGGTCGGCCTTCCAGTTTTCAATTACAAAATTCAAACAAGGGAATCATATAAATACATAGTTATGTGTTCAAAATGAGGGACCAAGCACTAAGCATTACTATCATCACCTAAGCTTGCATCCAAAAGGCACCTAAAGCACTTCAAAGCATCCATCTAGCATCCATTCAAGGGATAAGGGACTACATTTTCTACATACACAACATAGGAAGGGGAAGTTCTTTATTCCATCCACACATTTTATTACATTCTTACATCTAGCTACATGCTATCAAGTGCACTTGCACAAGGGCATCCTAGGGCACGATTCTTACACACACTCACCAAAACTACATGGAGTTTGAGATGTAGTGCAACACTCGGTTGTAAGTTCACTCTCGGGCGACCTTCAAGGTCAGTCCGACTCCCCATATTACATCTTTCTTTTTAGGTTTGATGTGGTTTGTGGGATTTTGCAAGTGAACTTCTATTTTGTAGGTTACAGGTACCTCTAGTGATCATTGTGTGACTATCAAGTGATCAACAAGAAGCAACAATGAAGATCTTGTGACACTACAAAAATTAGGTTATGAAGATCTGCATAGTCACAGCGCCTTAAGAGGTCTTCGGCTCCTGTGCGCCTGTCTGTCGTCGTGGGTTCCCGTGTCCGACCTTATTCCTTCATTCCAAAATTTATTGTGAGCAGTAACAAAAATCGCCCAATATATTCATCACTTTTCCCAGGACATATCAATCCTAGAAAACGAGGAAATCAACCAAGTCCTCTCTCCTTGTTCTTTGCGTAGGGTCCTATCGTGGGTTCCGTGTCCGACCTTATTCCTTCATTCCAAAATTTATTGTGAGGAGTAACAAAAATCTGCCCAATATATTCATCACTTTTCCCGGAGACGGATCAATCCTAGAAAATGAGGAAATCAACCAAGTCCTCTCTCCTTGTTCTTTGCGTAGGGTTTCATATTTCAAATCTTAGATTGCTTGTGTCATTTCTACATTTCAACATTTATGCATCATTTGGTTCAATAATGACTCTGAAATACTTAGATTTAATTCAAATAAAATAAAATCACATTATTATTCAAAGAAGCATCAATAGGGATAGAAGGGACACTCTCAAGATCAACAATGAGCAATAGGGAGGGAAACCATTTTTTTGTACATGAGCTCTAGAACTAATCAAAGGAATTTCAAAAAGATTAAATGGACTGGAATTTAACCTAACACTTCTTCTAGTTAGAGTCTAAAGTTTAATCAATATGCAACATATAAATACCGATATGCAACCAAATACCACAAAATAATTAGGGTTACAATATTTGGAACAAATAAGTAACACATGCATAGGACAATTTATAATATATCACTAAGGAAAGAGCTAATTGTAAGAAGGATACAAACAATATGGGTTCACTATAAGGAAAAACCTATGGTTGGCTAGATAATATAAGAGAACGTCGAAATGTGTATGTAGACAATTATTTTGCACTAATAAATGCACTAAACTAACCGCATCTAATTGCAATTAGATTTAATATAATATTAATAAAAAATCGACTTAACTAAACATAATATGATGTTTTTAGGACCGTAGTATAGTTGCAAAAAAAATGCTTGAAAATGATGAGAGATAGGGTTTTCACGCGATACACATTTTTTTGCAAATCTGGATGCAAACTGTCCTATAACATGCAAGTGGAAAACAAGTCCAAAGAATGAGGTGAAACATACCCATAAAAATTAAGCGAAATAAAACACCTTTCTTTAGTGGAATTGACAAAACCTTAGCAATATGTTTATGGTTATAAAATGAAGAGGAAAACAAGTCCCAAGAATGAGGCGAAACAAACCCATAAAAAATAAGCAAAACAAAACATCGCACTTTAGTGGATATGAAAAAACCTTGGGAGTATATTTATAGTTATAACATGAAAACAAGTCCAAAGAATGAGACAAAGCAAACCCATAAAAAATTTGGCATGACCTTAGCAATATGTTTATGGTTATAACATGCGAAGGGAGACAACTCCAAAGAATGAGGCAAAAAAAACCCATAAAAATTAAGTGAAATTGGAGGCATATGCACCTGATTTCTGGGGGCGAAAAAAGAAATATGTGGGGTGTTATAGAGCACCGCCATTCTTCTCTCCTCTCTCTTCCTCCTCTCGATACGGCGAGTCGAACTCGCACGATAGTGGATGTTAAGTAAAGCTCATACCACTAGACCGTGGAGGACAAGCCATTTAATCTTTCATTTTTAATAATATTGATCTCTTTGCTTTGAAAGCGAAAGAGAAATAGAAGCGTCTCGATCCCATGAATGAATGTTTAGAGCACCTTAAAAACACTGATCGCGACGCATGGTTTACAAATTGATATACCCAGTCCCACGTTCTCACTAAAGCGCAAATTGATATACTTTTGTTTTTTAAGGAAAGTAAAAAACGTTGCACAAAATGGCTTAAGAAGGTGAAGGTGAAAATCAAGACCCAGCCATGTAAATGCTCGTTGATACTGGTGGAAATTCGGATATCTATAAATAAATAATATTGTCATATTTTAGTTTTTGCAAGTTGAAGATATGGGGATATTAGATAATTTGCAAATAATATTTTTATTTTATAGCTAAAAACATAAATACAATATTTCATATGTCAAGAGACATTTCTATATAATGGTATAGAGGTAGTATAATGGTGCATCTTGTTTACTTTTATTCTCCACATTAAATTTGACATTTATTTGACCGTTATTTAAAAGTTTTTTCTTTTTCTTTTTGGAAGATTTATTCGGAAAATAGTAATATTTTGGTTATATGGTAATAATGTTTTTGCCCCTTTCTTTCCCAAAGAGTTGTTTTCAAAACTAACACAATGATGCAACTAAATTGATGTCATTTGCTAAAAATTAATGGCAAATTGGTAGAGAAGTTAAAAACTTACTAACCAATGCACGGTTTATAAAACTCTAACATAAATTTGACATTTATTTGACCATCACTTAAAAGTGTATTTGTTTTGTTTTATGAAGTTAGCTAAATTATAGTAATATTTTGGTCATATTAGAGAATTTGGGGCCATTTTTTTCTCAAATAGATTATTTTGAGACCAACACAATGGTGTAGCTAGATTGATATCATTTTTCACTACTCCATAAAAAATCAATTAAGAATGTAATGGTTTATTAATCAATATAGTAAGTGAAAAATATAACATAATAACCTTCAAATTTATAATTTTCGATGTATTTCTAGGAAATGTAATTAAGATATTTGTACTAATTGAGATTTAAGATTCCAAAATAAAATTGATGATTTACAAATAATTACAACGTGAAAATTTTGCAAATCTTGTATTTTTAAAAATATCCCTTAATAAACACACATAATTTTAAAAACATTTAAAGAATTATTATTATTATTATTATTATTATAAAAATTTGTGTATAATAAATTACAATTTACGATTGCTTAACATAGCTAGTTGTTAATCAGTTTTGAGTCGGCAAGCACCCTTAAGTTGAAATTCTGGCCTATGACAATAAAACTACCACTAAGCCATATATATCAAACTCGTCTTACTAATTATTTAATGGATTCTAAAAGAATTGTGAAGTTTTCATTTGGGAAACTTCTTATTAGATGAAGTTAAACATGTCTTACAAATTACTAGACAAAGCCAAAATTAATGCGATGGATTTTGGTGGCTTCCACTATAAAACAAATATTACCCTTGAAAAATATTGTAAATGTGAAATAAAATGAAATTCACAATTGTCTAGTGACTTGATTTTACTTTTATATCTTTTTAAAAATTAACAAAATATTAAAAGCCTATGTGGTGATTCTTCAAAAATTTATAAATATATTCCCATATATAAAGAGATCACATATGTAAAAAGGAAGAAAACTAAAAGTAAATAACTTTGACATGTTATGAGTTATGATACCTATTGATAAAGGAAGAATTTTAAGTTTAATTTTTAGATGTATGAATGGCTATGGGTTTTTTTATTGCATTCCAATGAGTTATGATTCAAGATTATTTGCCTTTTGATCTTAATGGTTAGAAGTTTCTTTTTAACTAGGGGCTGTAACAATGCCTTTTTAGCAATAAATGTTCAAAGAGGGTATTTAATTTTCTTTTCATTTATCTTTCTTTCAATAAGAATTTGTAATAAAGAGGTATTTCATGAATGCCATAAAACTTATATATGTAGGTGTCTATCAATCATTTGGAAGCACCTTTGGGTGTTAATTATAGTTCTTATTTGTGTTATATTAAATGACAAGAGTCCAAACAAATAAGATTAGCAATTAGTACTTGTTTCTAAAATCAACCTTTAAAATGAAAATAAATTCACATTCTATTGTAAAATATAATTGTATTGTATTCTTCATACGCTTTGATAGATCTTATAGAAAAATACATTTCAAATCATAATTAAATTATAACTTCATATCACTACAATAATTACTTATTAAAATATCAATGGAAATCCTTAAGGCTCATCACTATGTGATCTTGTTTAACATGTTTCATATGAAGAATCAAATATGTGTACTATTTCATAGAAATTATGGTAATTTAAATACTCAACTAATAGAACTATTAATCTACGCAAATGTTTCATTAATACATTTGTCAACATTCACCGTGTTCCATGATGTTTATAAATTTTCCAAAGTACCATTTTTTTACGATGCATATTACTTTGATGCGGTGGATTTCTTCTCTATGATGCCAACTCGGACATTTTTAGATTTCAAGTATATGTTCCTTTAATACATTTTATCAAACATCTTTGAAGATGTCATACATTTTTACATTAAAACTATACATTATTAATAATGAAACTTCATTCACATTAGCACAAAAATTCAACTATTCATTTTAGTAAAATTGTTAGATATACAAACGGTGGCAATAATAAATGAGCCAACATTTAGTTGGGTAGGGAAAATTCTATTGTTGGGTACATAAAGGTGGCGGTAATATGGGTATTACCAGAACATGCTTTGGATGATTCCTAAGTTTGTTTGTGTATCAATGAAATCCTTGGACAAAAAGATCGTAGGAAGGTCAAATGCAACCGATGAGGCAACACACATTTGGGAATGATTCCTTGAATGGTCCAGGTTGAACGCAGATGATGAATAAGTCGATCAAGCATAGTCTTTGTCGTCATTTGCTCAATTTAAATAAATAAATAAAATAACCTAAGTAAAGAAAGAAAATTGTATGATTTAGTCGTTTTCTATACTTATAAAGTGATAGTAGACTTTGATTTAAAGATCATTATCGAAACATAATTATATCCTAGTAGAGAGTTCAAGAGTAACTTGCTATTCAATATTCTGGATGACATGGTTAAAGGAATTGGTCATCTTCTAAGGATGGATTTATCTAAAGTTATACACCCAATTAATTGAGTGAAAGCAAATATGAATATCATTGTTATGGATGAATAATTTTGCAATTATATGGTTGATTACAATGGTTAGGGATTGTTGTCTCAAATTTCCAAGTTATAACATGATAATATTCATATAGACGATGCATAACTAAATTTTAATCTTATTTGGGATGCATCTTAGTTCGTATTATCACTCACATCTAATGTATTTCATTTCAAGATATTATAATGATGAATTGTAAGTACAATATTGCATGGAAAATGTTGTGTTCAAACACTTTTTACTTAGTGATATTAACGTCCATTTTATATAGAACAAAGCCAAGCATGGCATAGTACATGTGGGTGGTGATAAAAATTATACAAATTACATGTACTAATGATAATAATACGTGATAATAGCTGAATGAAACCCTTACAAATTTTGTATATAAGTTTTTTTGTTGCTCAAAGTTTGTGACATTACATCAATAGAAAAGTTTTAGTTGCTTTTTTATTGAACGTTGTACCTATTTTAGTAGATTTTAGGATTCAATTTTATTAAGTGAAACAAGCCACTAAAACTCATAAATAATAGGGTTTAATGATACCTACGTGAATGATGACGGAAAAAGGTGGATCCGAACGCGCGCACTAAGCTTCTTTTCCAAAGAGTTATGAACCTACACACAGACAAATTTGACAAGAAATATATTAGATAATAATGAGGTAAGTTGCTTGGAAAATGCCAATCCCATGAACCAAAGGGCTTCCTTTGAGGTGTTAACTCGCTTTTAGACAATGAAGTTGGAAGTAATGATAACAATACATATGATATCAAATAATGTGGGTGGTAAAATGTAGATGTGTATTTCTTGGATGTTGGGACTCAATCAACATCCTCGATGATAGTCTGGGGAGGGTTGAAAACATTTTCCCAATACAAATTAACCTCGTCACTCTATTCAAGGATGACTTATAACTACTCAATGATGTCGTTTGGGTTAGGTTAGAAGGCGATGATGCGGAGCTAGGATCACTATGTCCTACGCTCCTTATACTTAGGTACGATAGTTTATTAATGTAGCCAAGTCATCCTTAGCTAGTTGTTTTAAAAGTATTGTTTTCAAAATACTAATAGGTTCTCATAAGAGAGTCATAGTAACTCAATGAGTTACTAATTATTATTAGTTTCTCTTATCGTACTTTTAGCAACATGGTAATTTTCGTTAAGTGTAGGTTATTTACTCATTTGTTTTGCATACCGAGACATTTAAGTTCCATTACTCGTCATGTTTAATTCATTAATACCATAAAGTACATAACATCTTTATCTCGTTTCCTATGTTTCCTTTTGGTTTATTTATCAACATTCATGTATTCTATCCTAATTAATGAAATCATATTTAATCTTTTAACTTAAGATATTATTAGTTTAAATAAGTAAAACATCCATATTTTCAGTTCAATAACAAGATAAGTCGTAAACCAAATTTCAAATAGGGATAATTATCCCATTATCCATTAGTAATGATATACATAATCAACAAGTATAATACATTGGGTCTCAATCCCTTTTTATGATGCGATGATATTTCAATCGCATGAACAAATTGATTACAATAATTCTTTTCGATTTATATCACAATAACTTTAAGACATAAAAACAATCACAAATCAAATCCAACAAGTCACTTCAAGTATGTTGGCCTTTCCTACAAAATTGTAGGAGAGAGATAGATATGGGTCAATTCATATGAACTGGCATGAGTTTGCATACTCTTATTCCATGTTGTAATTATAATGAAATAACATAATAAGATATGGCTAAGATCATTCTTAATCAATAAGTTATAATCGTAACTCCCTAGTATATATTAAGAAATCTTCCTAATATCATATCATGATGAGACTTCATACTTACATAAAAACATTAGGTCCATCACATTTATTTACTATTTACAACCATCTTAAATAAGACTCAACCATTCTAACAATAACGAAACATTTATTGCATCACAAAACAACAATTACAATGTATTAATTTACAATATTTTCCAACTTTCCTGCTAATTAACAACTAGAAGTTCATAAGGCAAGCAATCAATAATGACAACAAAATAACTCACATACAACAATGTTAAACTTTGTAAAGTTGCAACAACCATTCATAGCCCCACTAGTACCTTAGTTAACTGAAACTAATGAAGTAACTCATTTAGAGTCCCTTATTGAGTTGACTGACACACACACACACACACACACACACACACACACACACACACACACACACACACACACACACACACACACACACACACACACACAAAACCAAAACCAAAACTCATTGATTCCATGCAAGAACTCATTCATTCGAAACAGGAGTTACCAAAATGTCTAGTTCCAAGATGGGAGAGAGAGTCCATCTTTAATAAGCAATAAACATTCACTAAATTACATATCTCAAAATAAGCAATAGAAGGAGACATAAACCAAATCATTCCTGCTCAACCATCTCAGGATCCGAACCTATTTTGTATCAAAATAAAGAGTGATAAAAAGCTCAAAGTAGGAGCTATAAAATTATCTCTAATTATTTTTTCATAACTTATAATCCAAACCAAAAACGTATCTAGAGAGAGAATGACAACAATAATGCTCTATAAGAGAGTTGTAACATTCTTGTTTCCTTTCTCCAATTTTGAAAAAATAATCAAACCCAAAATGTAAGAAAAATGATAGCAATGTGTTATCGCCTAATTTTGACTTCACAAAATTATAACATGAAAATTTAAAAAAATGGAAGTGTCCTTTCTCATGGTTTATCACCTTCATCGTGATCGTTTTATTTGTCTGATCGTTTTGACCTTTGTTTTGTTCATTTCAGTTGAGAGGTCCTCCTTTTATGTCGTAAATTGTGTTTTAATTAATTAATTAATTAATTAATTAATATTTTACTTTTTATTTAATAAAATCAAATTTATTAAATTTTAGGGTTTTTAATTAATAAATATTAATTTAATCCTCATAAAATTTTGTTCAACAAATTTGGAAGAAGTTTCTCATTTTCTCCACATGGGCATTTAATTGTTGTGAGCAATTATAATTCTGCTTCCAATTGTTGTGGGCAATTATAATTCCACTTCCATCATCGTAGAAAGTAGGTAAGAATAATTTACAAGAAGTTGCAGAAGCAGAGAAATTGGGAAGATGAAGAAGCAAGGAAAGTTTGCAGACATCCAGAGCCAGAAGAAAGAGAAGCTCATTCCACAGGTACTCCTTAACTTTCACACGGAAACCTAGCACGGGCATTAGCTAGAGCCAGAAACCTTGAAAGCTCCAGGTGGTTGTCTCCATCAAATTCATGCCCATATCCCGATTCAAGCTCTCCTACACAATCGAGATCAAGCTCTTTATTGCTGCATAAACAACGTGCTCGAGAATAACATGGGATTACTCAAGTTTGGAGTCTTTGTTTTCTTCTGCGTGCCGTATTGTTTTTATTAAAATTATTTCTGCTTATTTGTATTCAGATTGGATGCATTGGCCACTCAGAGGGAGGTAATACACAAGTCAAATATTGATCAAATTGGCCACACTTTGGGAGAAGAAAACGTAGCTATCCACGTAGATCCATCACGCATTGGCCACACACAGTCAGGAAAAGGCACACAGGCCAAAGATAACAGGCAATACACATGTCCAAAGAAAAATATCCCACACAAGACTAGAAAGAAAAGGCCATGCAGCTATCCATGCAGGTCAAAAGAAGACATTCCACGCACACGTTGTCCAACACATCCCACGCAAGTCAAATAAAATAGCCCACACACAGCTGTCAACACGTTTCTACAACCTAAGTAAAGAGAAGTGATATTGTGTGTTCATTTCTCTTCCAACATAATTACAGATTTCGTTGGAATTTCTAGCGAAGAAAAGATGGAGCAGACTTTTGTCATGATCAATCCCGATGGCGTTCAATGAGGACTGGTGGGTGAAATCATTTCTCGGTTTGAGAAGAAAGGGTTTTATCTGAAAGATCTGAAAATGATCTGTGTGGAGAGGTCATTTGTTGAAAATCACTATGATGATCTCTCCTCGAAACCATTCTTTGTTGGGTTGGTTGAGTACATAATTTCTGGCCCAGTGGTGGCTATGGTTTGAGGGGGTAAAGGTGTAGTTGCAACTAGTCGGAAAATTATTGGAGCCACAAATCCTTTAGCTTCTTATCCTGGAACCATTAGAGGCGACTTTGTTATTGAAATTAGAAGGAATGTCATTCATGGTAGTGATTTTGTTGAAAGTGCAACAAAGGAAATTGCACTATGGTTTCCAGAAGGTGTGGCAAACTGACAAAGCAACCTGCATCCTTGGGTTTACGAGTCATGAGGCTTTTAATATTTTTGGCACTGGCCGAGCATGAACTATTTGCATGCAATCACTAACACAAACTCCCTCCAATTCTTGCAAGGGCCGGTAACTGTTCAAACCCGTGTTTGAATCCCACGAGTTAATAATGGAGAAAGTGATTTTTCTCATGCTCAGGTAGTGTGAAATGGATGGCGACTTACATGCAACTTGATCATTTTGATCATAGGCTCTTGCATGGTGCTCAAAATTCAAACTCAAGTTCAAAACTAAAGTCTTTTGAAGTTTGGGTTGTTCATGTTCATATTTGTCTGTTCGTGGGAAACCCCATTCGAGCATTCCCAAGCTTGAGCCAAGCTCTATTGTGTTCGTGGAAACCTCACTATTTCCCATCTCCATTAGCTCAACTCGAGCTAATCCTTGAACACAAACTTGAACTCGCACGTATCGTGCGTTCACGAACACACTCAAGCTGCCCAAACACCTTTTACGCTAACTCGAGCAACTTTATGTGCGCAAGTTCCAACTCAAATTCAAACTTGTTCTAGCGCGGAGTTATTTTTCGGCCCAAAATTCCATGGATATTGTGTTAAGAAGGCTTGAGAAATATAAATATCAGAATTCTCAACTCAAGGACGAAAAGAATCAGTTGGTGAATTATGTTCAACATCTAATAAATCCAATATTCTCCACTTTTCAAGTACCTGATGCAGTGATTGCCCTTGATGAAGAAACACTCAATCTGTCGAAGGAGATAAACGCTTTGGGCCATGTCACTAAATCGTGGCTTTGGATATTCTCATCTTCAAGAGAAATACAATCAAAGCGGCCGTAAAAGCTCCATGAAGGCATTAGTGCATACCTAGATCCAATCATTTCTTTTAAGGAATCTTTTTCTTCTAGCATATCAAATATGGATGAGGTATTGCCTAGTTTGCAAGAGATGACGAGTATGGAATCTACAATTCTAGCCATTGAGGGGATCCTTGAATTTGAATGTCGAGGGACACACTTTCTATGGTGTCTACATCTTAAGTCATGGAAGACGCTTCTCGAAGATTCCATGATTCATTACAAGAGCATATGCAGTGAAGCTTTCACTTCACTTGCCTCAATTCAAGAGTTCATAGCTGAAATTCCTTGTGATTTCATGGATGAGCATAATCAGAGAATTCATCAGAACATGTTGAAGAATAATTCTCACAATTTTTAAGGACATTTACAATCCTGCCATCAACTTCTCATCTACTTCAATGGAACGTTGTATCAAATTGAGAACTGTTTGAGGATACTCCATCGAAAATGGTCAACTTGCATAATATGCCAGGTAATATTTTGGGATTGCAAGTGTTCTGCGAGGTTGTGCTTCAACCAAGTGAACCTCCTGAAGAAGAGAAGATGTTTGAGACATTGGAAAGATTCAAATCTTTTCAATTGGCAAAGGTAGCATATCCTAATTTCACCATTGGGATGAGGAGAGAGCATTCTGGTATCTAACAAAGTGGGAGAGTCCATTTCTCATACGATTGAGATAGGTGGACCCCACTTTAATGGATAAGGCATTGGGTCTTGTTTTATGATTTAAAATGATATTTTAAAGTGATGTTATTATTAGCTCACTTTTAGCAGACTTTTGGTCACTTAAGTGATTTCTAATTTCAAGTTACTTTTTAAAAGTTAGTTAGTTAATTTAATGTTCATGTAAACCCTAACTACCTTATAACAAACTTTTTGGGTTATAAAAGGAAGTCAGGGATCATTTGTAAGGGTGACTTTGAGAGAGGAGAAGAAATAATTTTGTGTAAGATTTGTTTCAAGAAAGAAACTTTGTGTTCTTTTGTGAAGACATTTTGGAGAGTTAATGAAATATGAACTTTGTGTCCCATTCATTATCTCTTGTAGCATTTGATGTTCTTATGTTCATTAGATGTTAGTGTTTAAATATTGCATGTGAATACTATCTTTGATCTTATTGTCAACATTATTAATCTGTTGTTCTTGTTCATAGTGATCAAGCTCTGATATCTACTTGCTCATGTGTGTTCCCTTTCATTTATTCTTGTTTAGCTAATTCAAACTTTGTTTTATTTGAGTTAGTTATTCATTTTTCTTCTTCTTCTCTATGCAATATTAGGCTTTGTTTTTACCTAACTATTGTATGCTCCTTCCATCCATTCCTTTCCATTTCTTTCCTTCATTCCATTTCATCTCCCTCATTCACACTTCTTTCCATTTGATGTCCCAAAACACCCCACATACAATTTTGAATGTATAGATGTAAATACAATTTTGGTTTTCAATAAAGGCAACCTCACCTTCATTGAGGAGGGACTTTGTCCCCTGACTATTGCATGTCATTTGCATGCATGAAAATCCATTTGCTAACACAATGATTGCACAAGAAGGGAGTTGTTTTTTTAACTATTTTCTCATTTTCCAAATTCACAAATAACCAAAAACCAAAATGTATCTATTTCCATATTTATCAAATAAACCAAACAAGCGTATTTATTTCCAAATTCCACATAATATCCCAAATCCAAAAATGTAAGCATATGGAGAGAATGGAAATAGTAATTCTCTTAATAGGAGTTGTATCTATTTTTATTTTATTTTCCAGATTCACCAAATAAACAAAAGTAAAACGTGTTCCGAGAGAGATTAATAATAGTCATGCTCAATAAGAGCTATAAAACAAGTTATATCGAAATCTCAAAGAAGATTTGAAACCAAATGATAACAACAAATCTCTACAAGAGCTGTAACTATCTTTCTAATCATTGACCAGACCCAAATAACCCAAAACTAACACAATTTCCATATCTTAAATAACAAACAAAACCCCAAATATGTTCGGTTTAAGATCTCACAAAATAGTCCACCCAAAACGTATGCAACCATTTCATTTTATTTTTATTTACCATATTTCTCTAAACCAAATGCATTCATTATCGATTTCAAACAAAATTCCAAAACCGAATGCATTTATTTTATAGATTTAAAAAAAAATCAACAAACCAAATCATTTTCGAATGATAACAACATTGCTCTAGGAAGAGCTATAAAACTATCAAATCATTTTCATTTCAAAAAATAAACCATTCTCAAAACCGTACACACGACTTCCTAGATTTTCACATGAAATCCAAGGACAAATCTTATTCATTTACCAAATTTCACCATTAAAAACCAAGAAACGCATTCAGATTTCTATAAAATGATCAAAAGTAGAACCATATTCAGTGATTTTATCAAAATAACAATAGTGAGTAAAAGTATAAAAACCCATGCCTATATTTTGCTTCCAACTCCTCCAAAATATTTCGAGTCAATTGCTTCCAAAAACCATCAAATATTCTTAAAACATATTTAAATAACAAAAACACCATGTTTAACAAAGATTAACAACAGTGGATTCGTATGCAATAATAACCAAATAGAATTCCACAAAAAAAACTCAATGCACAGCTCCAAACTTCCCAAAAACCAAATGAAAATAAAAAATAATGCATTCACTTTGCATACCTTTACTCCTCCTAAGAAGCTAATGGTTCCCAAGGAGACTGTTTGACATTAAATTACGCAGAGTCCTCATTAATCGTCATGCCACATCGTGACTTCCAACAAAACTGATCAAAACCATAAAAATTGCATGATATTTGTTTCAAACTTACCAAGCAACTTAAGTTAATTAAAACTTCCAAAACCACATACAATACCACAAATGTCAATGCCCACAATGACCAATGTATATGCTAACATTATTTACCCACATCGGTCTTATGACCAATAACAAACATAAACATATATATATATATATATATATATATATATATATATATATATATATATATATATATATATATATATATATATATATATATATATATATATATATATATATATATATATATATATATATATATATATATATATATATATGTATGTATGTATGTATGTATGTATGTATGTATGTATGATCGATTTATAAAATCTTTATTACACACACACATATATGTATGTGTGTGTGTGCATTATTAATGTATTACGTCATTAACAAACACTTCGGTACATGGTAAATTATAACGCAACTTAACAAACATTCATTGAAAAGGGGGAAATATTGAAGATCTCAATAATTCAGCAAATGAATTTAGTTTAGTTGAGGATTTTACATACTTCCCTTTACAAGAATCATCTTCCGATTATTTAATTATAACCATTGTCAACATATCAATCATAAGAAAATTGGAAAGATAACTAAAGAGTACAATTCGCTTTTCTCAAACATTGGAACTTTTCCGAATTTAATCAATCATAGTTCTAAAACTTGGTTATATCATCCTTATACCAAAAATTTAATTCCCAAAAATTATTTGAATATGGCTTACATTTCCATCCATTTATATAATAAGTACCAAATAGTTTTAAATGAATCCATCACAAATTATTAAAAAAAAACAATCTTGTCTATCACCTAGAACATATATTTCCAAAGTGAATCTAAGAATCCCCAAGCTCAAATTCATGCAAGAATACTTAGGGAAAATGACAAAGTCGAAGCTAGACTCGTTAACATCATACAACTAGACGAAAAACATGACACACCCCTTTCTCATTTTAGTAAGCACCAGAGGGCGTCAAACATTGGTTTGACAATAAAACTAAGTTTAAAGCCTTTAGAATATCATACCAGGACAAGGAACATGAGAAGAAGGGGAAACAAAACAAATTTCACAAGCTCTAGCCCTTTCCAAATTGCTAAAATTTTAGGTGAGAGTTCACCTTCCGGATTCAAAACCTTAATGGTGAGGACATTCCATTGTTATTCAATGGGAACTTCCTCAAGCACTAATTTTATGTGTAAGCCACTTCTGCATGGCACCTCAATGAACAACACTTTGGGTAATCATGTGCCTTGTAAAAACATTTCCCTTCTTTCCAGATTAAATTGTCTTTATGTTGTGCTTTACTTTTGTAATTTTCTTTGGCACTTGTTAATATTCCTATGCACTTTTATGCATTCCCTATTTTAGGTTGTCACCTTCTCAACAAAATATTTTATCACATGTTTCCATTCAAAAATTTCCCATTTCACTTGGTCAATTATGGCCATTCATTGTGTCGAGTTAAAATATGGTTGACAATGATTATGTTCTAACAATTGTATATTCTTAGGAAATTTGGTAAACCGTGCATGGAATTTGGTAAGCCGCATAATGGAATTTGGTAAGCCATTCACTTAAACAAAAATGAAAAAATAATTCAATTAAATTTAAAGTGTTTCAAAGGATTTCTTTGTTTAAGGGTTTTTCTAGTAACCTCCACCAAGTCTATGGACTCTGGTGATAGTGGAACAAGACCATGATCGGAACCAAAGGTATCTCTATTAGGGCTATGGACACTCAACTAACACCATAGAAATGCCTCACCTCCCCCCTCCATCCATTCCCATTCAAAATTATAAAATATAATAATATAATAATTTCATGCAAACAATTACATGATCCATGAGAAGTCCTTACGCTAAGTAGAAGAATATAAGAAAAGGCAATTAATTTCATTTACACACACCAAACTATATAAAGTGTTCTTAATTTAGTATGTTACATTACAAAGTTAATGTATAAGATTGTGATCTTGTTTTGATAACAAAAATATTTGTGTATGTTTGATTGTATTGTTGTAGGTAAACCAAAGACCTTGAGTTTGATTAGAATGCTTTGGAGCATTCTCCAACCAGAGTCGCTTATTTTCTTTGTACACAACATGCCCTTATTTTTACATGTGAAATCATGATCTTGCTTGAACTTCAAAATTTATCATGAATTGTGAACCCTAGTTATGATCCATCTTATGTGTGATTCCTTCTTATAAATATTCAATTATTTAGAAATTTTTCAATAGGACCTTCCCATGACTACTTTCTCTCATACCGTTTGTAAATATGCTACTTTCTATTATGTGGGTTGCTTCTAACACCCCCGTGTAATCCTTGTGTGCACCCCTTTATGCAATGGATTTCCCTTTTACATAATTACATAGCCATAATGTGCAATATATTTACCTATTTTCACATGCCCCAAACCCTTCACATTTAGTCCAGAGCCATTTTACGGTCTCCTTCATGTTCCAAACCAATTGTGTGCAATCTTTGCACAACTTTAACCCAAGTCCTGTAAACCCCTTAACACCCCATGAAACTTTCACTCATCATAAGCCCCGATGCGGGAGCAATAGCATCAACAAGAAGACCTTAAAATTCAAACCTTATTATTCATGGGGCCTAGTTGAGTTGTTGAAAAACCTTAGAAGTCTTAATAGGACCATGTGAGTCATTTCAAGCAAGCAATGAGGGTTAGAAGTTTGAATTCTCCTTCTTGTTGTAATTTCCCTCCAAAAGGGAATTTGAAATTATAAAGGCATGTCAAGAGTTATAGAGGTTGATTAGGGGTTGTAAGTGTATTTTTGAGTTATAGGGTATGTAAAAGAGTCCTAAGAGTGGAGGTGAGTCATTGAAGTGCCTAAAATAGTGTTAAAATGGTAGTTATGAATCAAAAAAGCATATGGTTGTCCAGGGGTCACAAAAAGGGAGTTATGAATCATTAAGTAGGTGCATGCAAGGGGATATTTTTGAGTATATGGAGAAAGAGAGGTAGTTATATAGGATTCCTCATGGTGGAGGATGAAGGAAATATTGGAGAAGTAGTGAAGGATCAATTTTTGTATGAAATACAATTATAAAGTAATATAAACTTTGGTTTTGTGTTTGCATGGTACTCTTTGGTTGAAGTAAAAATTTTGATTTGATATCCTTTCTCATTTTTATTTTCAAGTAATACTTGTTTACAATGGAATTATAAATGGGATCAAGTGAGAGGTGAGGAACTAATGCCCTGTTTTGAGGAGCCAAGATTTTCTAATGCATGCATGATCTATGTGAGTAGTAGAAGTGTGTCTTGAATGGACATAAGATATATGGTTTTTTTATTTATACTAACATGTTTCAGGGTTAATCACATGAGGTATGATGTAATAAATTTCATGGTAAGGTTTATAAGTTTAAGAACTTGGTATTTCCCTTACAGAGAGGAAACCCTTGATGAACAACTAGACTTGAAACAATCCATCCTAGTTTAGGGAGAGATTGTAAGATTATTTTGCAAAGAGTGTATGTTCTGAACTTCATCAAGAAGACTTTAGGGGTTCATGATCAGGTGTATATTATCTGAAAGGAAGATGACCAAAGAACCAAGCTTAAGTATTGTGTTTCTCGACACAATTTCCGATTTTCCTAATCCTGAGATAACCAATCTCACGTGGATCCCGCTGAGATGGATTAATGACACTTCACTACTAGGATAAACATGGAATTGGGTGTATAACAATCCTTCATGAATTATTTGTGACTTTAATTTCTCATTAATGGAAGTTATAAAAAAATGGGATTCTCGGGCTTACTTGAAGTGCATTGTTAGGGTTTAGGGTGGAATGCAAATTTAAAGCATCAAATCAATGGGTTTTGATCTAAAATTGCAAGGCATGATGGTAGAGGTATCCTTAAGGATATTAAAAAAAAAAATTAGTTTCATTGGTTGAAATGTGAGATATTCTTACCAATCCTCTAAATGACTTGTATGCACAAAGCTTTGTGTGTAGAGGCTAGTTTACAAAGGAAGTTGCCTTTATTTATTGAGTTCAATCCTGAAACTTCAAGGGTAGGAGGAATGAGTTAATGGGTGTCCAAAAATGTTAAGATTGTGCTTGATTCTTGAGGGAATGAAAATATATGCATAACAAAAGATTGTCCCAGACTAATTAAGGGTTAGCAAGTTATAAGAGTAAAAGTGAGATAGAGGGAGAAAATCACAAAGTTGGGTTCTAAAATTTTACATGCACCATAGGGATGATGAAAGGATTATAATGAAGTATTTAAATATTTATGGGTAGCTAAAGAATTTCTCAACCTTGAATGTTGCAATATACCTTGTCTTAAGGGAACCTAGTAGGCTATATTGACAAATAAGGTGAAGTGTGGTTATTTGAATTCTTTTGAGACATGTTTAGGATGGATTTAAGGTTTTTTGAGGTGTGTGAGCAGGGTAAATGAGATGGGAAACATTGAAGTAACAAAATCCAAAAAAATTGCACTCTTGAGCAAGTAGCTAGTGAAGTAAGAAGTTGAAAAGGTGAGTATCTAGAGAAGTTACATAAAATGTGATGTAATTGATTATTGAAGTAGCAATGATTGAATATGATAGACATGGTATGGTGTTGAGGAGATCATGCAAAAGGGTATTTGTTAGTTTTTGCAAGTTTTAAGCCTTTTTGGGCTTGGTATGATATTGTCATGCAGAGATAGGTTGAAATGGTTGTTTGTAAACCTCTGTGAACAATTGGATATATGGTTATCTTTACTTTTATATACATCATTTGGTATCATGGTGTGAATAATAAAGGTATTGAGTTTGTTTTTGTTATTGAAAGAAGTCATTGTTGGATACAAGCTTTGTATATATGTGAGTTTTGAGTTGTTTGTTGATTTGAAGTGATTGAGATTGACTAATTGCCTTCTTGTGAGAGTGTGTATGTGAAGTAAAATGACAGTTGCGCCTTTAAAAAGTGAATAAAAGTGAAGTAAAGAAAATAAATAATGAAGGAAGAGAGCTCAAAAGACTAGGTAAGAAAGCAAACATAGGTGAGACTTGGCAAGTTGAAAAAGACTTACTAAAAAGAATATGGAGGTTGAGATAGAAAAACAGGTTTCATAAAGCATCTGAAGAATAATGAGAATAAAAGCAGAGGTACAAAATTGAAAATAGTATTAAAGTGTAGACACCCTAATTTCACATATGTCCTAAATCAATTAATTCCCCTTCCTCATTTCCCACAAAAATACACTTCGAATTAATCAAATATAAGTTGATTAATTATCCATTTCAAAATCTAAAAAATAACTCAATCCTCACCACATGTCATTATTCTCCATGTTTTTCTACTATTGAATTAAAAATTCAAATTCAAATCCTTACCCACCCTTCGTGGTCCCCACTCACCTAAAATCCTCCACTTATGA
The DNA here is from genome assembly GCA_018340775.1 of Taxus wallichiana var. yunnanensis. NCBI lineage: Eukaryota > Viridiplantae > Streptophyta > Pinopsida > Cupressales > Taxaceae > Taxus > Taxus wallichiana. The sequence continues at coordinate 720,088,173 of CM031237.1, read as the reverse complement.
ATTAAAAAATTAAATTCAAATCCTCACCCATTCTTCGTGGCCCCCACTCATTTAATCTTGCCCACATTTTCAAACCACTCACCTAATCTTGCCCACATTTTCAAACCACTCACTTAATCTTGCCCACATTTTCAAACCATGATTACTTAAATTAATCTAAGTTAATCACTCCCTCGGTATAAAACAACCTCACCCCTCCCCTCTAAGGACACAAAGAATAAGCTTAAATGCCATATCTAAGTTCTTGCATCCTTTGAGAAAAGAACATCCTTCTCGCCTCATCCTAATTCCCAAATAGCCTCATAATCCTTTTTCCCATCTGGTGCAAAGTAAGAGGATCGTTGTTGCAGGGAAGGTCTTGCTCCACCTTGAAGAAAAGCACCTACATATCACACAATCAGGGCTCAATCCAAGTTTTCTAACCCATTCTGAGGTTTGCTACGAAACAAAAAGGAGGAGGTATGATTATTGGTATTTTACTTCCTTATTAGTAGTGTATGTTTCCTAACTTACATTATAAAGACACCCTACACTTTTGATCATTACCATTAATTTCTCAATTAGTGGTTTTATCTATTATTTGTTTATTATTATCCGTTATTATTTCCTTTTCTATTTCGTATGGCCTTCTTTGGTTAACTTTCACGCTTTGGGTAGTGTTTTTGTTGTGCGGTGTCTTATGGTGTATCTGCAGGTTATAACAATAATGAAACTATGACGCTCATCTTGTCTTTGAACTCCTCGGTGCTTGGTGTTTAGTTCCCAGTTCTAATTTTTCTATTCACTTGTAATCTGTAGAAACACATGAACTAGTCATCAGTTTATCATCTTATTGTCATGGGACAATAAATCTGGAAAATGCATTTATTTATTTACTTTTGCTAAAATAACTACTTTGTAGGAAGTTTATCATTTTTTTTTCTTTTATTTTAATCAACCATTTTGTGATCTAACTCTTTATTTCATTTATTGTTCTTTTTTAACCTTGTTGTCAAAATTTTAGCTTCTCAGGTGAAGTACAAAAGTCAAAAAATTAAAAAAACTAGCTCTCGGGACATTTTTCTCACGTTTAAAATTTTCATTCAGAGTGCTACCATAGCCCATCTTCCGAAGCCATAAATTTTGCTCCCAAACTCGGAATGACTTCATTTTTTTTAACGGAAAGGTATCAAAAAGATCTATGCAATGGAAAAATAATTTTTTGATTTAGACTTACAGAAAAATTTGGTTTCATTTCTTCTAACACCTGTCTTTTTAACAAAAAAAAACAAAATTATAGTTTTTTTAAATTTTATTTCACGTAACAACCTCACACGTATGCTCTTTCCTCGCACTTCAAAAGTGATCTTGGAAATCAGAAATGTGAGGCCACCCGGGCTCTGCAAAACAATTTTTTTAATTTTTGCCTTACATTTCAATTTTCCACGACAACACTTCTAGGTAACGTTTTCACACTCTTCTTTCGTCGTTTTTCTTTTTTGTGAAAATAATCATTATCGCTATTTCACAATCATGATTAATTGCAATAATTATTAACATTTAAAAATAAAAAAATCTATTCCAATTGTATCTGCGTATGCTCTTTTCTTGCGCCTTCGAGCGATCTGGAAAATTAGAAACGGTCACAATTTTTAGTTTCTTGTTCTAACATTGCAGGATCCTCTAGCTTTGTTTTCCAACTGTCATTTCAATCATTATTTTTCTTTGTCATATTATTAATATTTGTTTGGTCATTGGTTGTGTATGCTCTTTTCCTATGCCTTCAAGTGATTTAGAAAATAAAAACAACCACGATCACTTTTCTAACATTTCGTTTGCAGGATAACTACTAATTTGTTTTCTGTAGAACCATGTCACTAGAATATTGTCAAAAACAAAAACAAAAAAACAACAAAAATCCCGCAAAAATACCACCATTCAAAGAAAATTGCTGAAACCAAAAAAAGTATGCTCAAGTACGTAATTATTTTCTGCTAGTGATTTATTTCAAGTTGGAAAGAACCTTGCATTTAATCACTTTATCATTTTGTTTTTGCACATAGACAAGGTGGATTTCATCACCACCAAAGCTACACCAGTGACATGGACTTGACTACCACGCACCAATAGCATTTGCATCTACATTGCACTTTGAGACCTAGTCTCATCATAGCGTTCGGTATTTACCTCGCCCCTGCTCTTCACTTACAGGTAATGTTGCCGTGCAGCGCATGCGAGTCACACCTAAATAGCATAACAACGAAGCCTAGGCATCATCCCTATAAATCTTCGGGGAGTTATAAAGACACCATACACATTCATCTCTCCATCACCTTCCACCTTTTCACAAAACCTTTTGGACGTGGTGATTCACTCCAAAACAGGCAAGTAAGAATTGGTGAATCTCCTCTAGCGCTCTAAGGGCTCCCCGTACCAATTATGTCCCTGTACAAAATTAGGTATATCAAGACTAGGGTATATAGAAGGATGCATCTTCTTGGAGTAATAAGAGCCTGCATCCACTATTTCATAGCATACTTGTATGATTGCAAGAAACAATGATCATTCCTGAAGAATTTACCTCATAAGCCAAAACAATTGGATCTACATGATTGCTTGCTGTTTGAAAACAAAATAGTTTAGCATTGTTTTATCATAAAACTTGGCTGATATCAATGTGTTCATTGTAAAATTTCAGACCCTAGTTGTGTTCCACAAAAAAATCAGTTCTCAACCAATTCAATACCAAGTGAAAACATCCAAACAATCCAACAATGCACTCAAAACATCGCACCAATTTCATTAGCTTGTTTCATCCAACAATAGATCTGCATCATAGCTTGTCTTCTGGCTATATCCAACTGATATTGAGTGACTAGCATTCACTCCCCATATCGTCAATTGTCAAAACATCCTTCATAGCTTATTTCCAACTATATCAAACTAATATTGGGTGACTTATTTGAGTTCACTCATTATTTTGTCCACCATCACGTTTATCCAAATCACAGCCAACACAAATCCTTTCATAACTCATTTTGAGTTATATCACAACCATATCACGATTAACTTGTTTAGGTTACTCTCCTGTCAATAGTCCAGAGCTTGTTTAAGCCAAATCTACACAACGTGCAACAAATCCTCTAATAACTCATCTTGAGTTACATCATCATCATATTGAGATAACTTGTTTGAGTTACTCTCCTTATCAGTCATCACGAGCTTATTCGAGCTAAATCCAAAATAATCGAGTTCTCATTTCCTCACACCTGTTCAAAATTCCTACCCACTTTTCAACTTAATCAGACACATTTCATCATGGTATTCACTCGCAGTCACAATCATGAAAATGACGATGAAGAATTTACACAACCAGAACTCACCAATGAAGAACAAGAACAAGTCAATAGGGTGATAGAACAAAACAAAAATGAATATATGTTACGCATCCTAGCCATGGGGCAAAACTACCCCCTGACTTTGGGATGGAAAATTTAAACAAACTCATCAACAATGGTGAATCAAGTTATCACAACGAAATACCAAACAATCCAAATGGTTCTTCTAGAAGAGTTATTCACTAAAATCTAAGACTTAACAAAGAAACTTGAGGAAGCAACGACTAGAGCTGAAAGATTAAAAGACCTCAATCTAGATTCCAATACTCACGACATGTTTGATAAACCATCCCCCGCTTCTCCATTCGCACAAGAATGGAAACTTATGAAAGACACCATTCAGGGACTACAAAAACAATCGAAACAATTCAACTTTGAAGAATTGTGTCCTTATCCATTTGATATAGAGATATCACGATTACCATTTCCATCATCCTTCAAAATCCCTAAGTTTGATAAATACAAAAGCAAAGGTGACCCCGTGAACATGTCAAGGAATTTTACATGCAATGTTAGGAAGTTGCCTATCGAGACACGTACCTTTTATAATTATTTCCCCAAAGTTTAGGAGGACAAGCTTTAGACTGGTTTTTCCATCTTCCCAAAGGGTCACATCGTGACGTTTGCAGACTTATCGGAGAAATTTTTCAAACATTTTTCCTATAACCTAGACTCAGAAATAACCATGCTCGATCTATGCAACATTAGGCAAAGGCCAAATGAAAATTTTGCCTCCTTTTTACAATGATGGCATGGAATTGCAAGTCAATTTTCCTGCTCAGTACCTGAGTGACAACTAGTTAGCATTTTTGTCCCTAATCTCAATGCTGAATTATCATTCCACATGCAAATGCATTGTCTAAATAGTTTCGAAGAAGTCATCGAAAAGGGCACACAAATCGAAAAAGCCTTCATTTCTAAGGGCTTACTTAAAGCACCCTTTAGGGACCAACCTTATGAAAACACTCCTCAGAACCAGGACAAATCTAAATTATTTAACCGGAATCGAAATATCATCAACGATGGCATTACTAATTCCTACCATGTCTAAAATGTCTAAAACCATCCCATCAACACATTAAAATCTAAACAACCAATCATTATCCCTAGAAAGGAAGTTCCTTCTCGGGATCGATGAAGAGAGTTCACTCCTCTTGGAGAAAGTCTATCTAGTGTCTTTTGTCATTTGGAAAATGCTAATATGATTACATATCCCATTGTCAGACCCTTCGAAGAAGGACAACCCAAACCAAATTGGTATAAAGACAATGAATATTGTGATTACCATCACATAAAAGGGCACTCCACAGATCGATGCATGCAACTCCGCCATTACGTCCAAGACCTGATTGAATGTGGAGACATAGAAGTTGAAAATACTTCTGAGACAAAAACACCTAATGAAAAACTTCACATGTTCAAAAATCCCTTCCCTAACCATGATAACAATTCAAAAGATAAGGGTCAATCATCAAGCAATGTCGAGTATGACTCAGTCATCTCGACCATAGATTATGACCAAGACTTAGTGGCAACTATAAAGATCAGAACTGACTGTGCGATCACCACTAGACAGAAAAAAATGTGGGTCCCTACAACAAAAAAATCTGCCACTTCGTCCCCGGCATCACCTCCTAATCCACCATCTAATTCCGCCGCCAATTCCTCTCCACAACCTACACCATCATTTAATATTGTCAAACAATTAGAGAAGACTGCCGCACAAATTTCAATCATGGAACTACTTAATTCTTCTCCCGCACTACAATGCATCCTTATGCAAACATTGAATAATGCTCATGTCCCTGAGGACATCAATTCACAACAATTCCAGGCTTTAATTACACATCTTACAGTCCCCAATCCTATTTTATCTTTTGGTCCCGCTGACCTGCTTAATCCCAACATCACTAATAATCATTCTTTATACGTCGAGGGTTATGTAACTCATCGTAAAATCAAGCGCGTCTTAATCGACAATGGATCAACATTAAATATTTGTTCCATGAAACTTTTACGTTGTCTAGGTTACACTGAAAATGATTTACAAAACAATATCATAACCATTCATGGGTATGATAATAGTGAAAAGAAATTCTGAAGGCACAATCATGTTGCCTCTCCAAGTTGGACCCATCACCTTAGACACTGTCATGTCATGTGGTAGATGTAGAAGTTGCATATAACATTCTCATTAGCCAACCATGGATTCATGCCATGAAAGTCATCCCATCAACATTCCACCAATGCATTAAGTTTCCTCATTTGGACAAGGAATTTACATTACGTGCATGGATCCCCAACCTTTTGAGTATTGTAGATTCCTCGAAGGATGGTATCGACATGATCACTATTGTCCATCAACAGATAAATATGCTCCACCTCACATAATCCCTAACGAAACACGCATTGATCCTGATACACTCCCTAAAAATGATCCGAAACCATCATCTCATAACCAAAACACATTTTCCAATCCATTATCTTCTCGCTAGTCAACCATCTTCCACCAGTCCTCCTCCCACTAATCAATCATCTTCTTCCACTAATCAAGCTTCTTCTTCCAGCAACAATTATTCTTCCACCACACCATCTTCTTCTTCACCTAGCCAATCTTCTTCATCCAACCACACCTCTTCTATTAAGATACCTCCTCCTGTGAATAACCAACTTCATCCTTCAATCCACCCCTTCTTCTTATAACCCATTCTCTTCATCTTTTAAGACTACTAAACTAACTTCCCCACCACATGAGGTACCTATTGGTCCCCCATCTCACAAATTTAAAATCATTGACACAGGATGCGGTGAATATCAATTTCAAAATATGGCAGACTCCTTTTATATCACCAAATCCCCACATAGCTACGGTAAACCTAACACTCCACATTTGAGAATCCATCCCACTTACCAAATGGGACAGTCATTTTGGAAAAAAGTTTGGTTATCTTGACAATGAACATATTCCAAGTTCTTCAGGATCTTGGTTATATAATGATAACTTTTCTCCATGTTATGAGTCCCCTCAATTTGCCAAAGCTCACTTTGAATAATGAAAAACATGCGATAGAAGGGTAAAGGACTCATTCCAAATGAACAAGGTCCTTTAGACCCAATAAATTACACATAACATCACGGTAAACATGGTCTAGGTTTCAAGGTGTTTGATGTTGCTCCCATAATAATTTCAAGTGACAATGATGACACCAGTTCGATAATGACATCGTGTCTCTCAATGTAGTCTTTTTTTGACCTCATTGAAACACATATTTACTTTGAACATGTATCTCGTTAATGTCATCAATTTTGAGCCTACACATCTGAGTCTCATGTAGACCATGGCCAACCACATCAAGCAGCCATGGAAATGTTCCAAAATGATGAATCCATCGAACCAAATCTCTACTTTCAACCATAGAAAATGATTTGAAATCAATCTAAATGAATTGGCCTATGTTGGCAAAAGAGCTAAAATATTCGATCCTTCACCCTCTGAAAATTTGGATCAAAAGCACAAATAGAGGATTTCCCATAGTCAAAACCTCACTGCCACCCTATCCAACAAAAATGTCAACAAAAAGTTCCAACAAATACCCGAAACTGATGACCTACATCAACCATTAGCATCATTCTCCAAAAAGAATACATCTAAAATTCTTGTAGAAGAAACAAAATACATAAACATTGGCACCACCGAACAGCCAAAAATTTTACAACTTGGCATTAGTCTGTCTGACCAAGAATGCATGGAATTCACAACACTCCTTATTGAATTCCAAGATATATTTGCATGGACATATAAAGACATGTTAGGCATGGACCCATCTCTTATAGTACACCATCTTGTGGTACATTCGGATGCAAAACACAGTAAAGTAAAAACTACATAAAATGCATCCCCAAGTTGCATTTCTTGTCAAAGCCAAACTCGAGAAACTCTTGGAAGCTGAATTTATCAAACCTATTGATTATTTGGCATGGATATCTAACATAGTTCTCGTCGCTGAGAAAAATCCCAGCATCATAATATGCACAGACTTCCACGACATCAACAAGGCTTGTCCCAAAGATGACTTTCCCTTGCCAAATATAGACATGATTGTTGATTCTACGACAGGCCATGAAATGTTATGGATGGATTCTTTGGTTACAATCAAATATGTATTTATGAAAGGGATCAACATAAAACAAAATTTACTACACCATGGGGCACCTTCTGTTATAAGGTCATGCCTTTCAGCTTGAAAAATGTCGGTGCCACCTATCAACGAGCAATGATTGTCATCTTTCATGACATGTTACATGATATCATGAAAGATTATGTTGATGATATATTAGCAAAATCCAAAACACGAGTAGGGCATCCAAGTGTGTTGAGACACATTTTCGATAGATTATGTGAGTATAAGGTTCGTCTTAACCCAAAGAAATGTGTGTTCGGAGTAACCTCTAGTAAATTATTAGGGTTTATTATCTCACAAAGAGACATAGAAGTGTATCCTGCCAAAGTCAAAGTCATTATTGAAATGCCTCCTCCTCAAAACCTAAAACAATTACGTAGTCTTCAGGAAAAGATACAATCTATTCAGCGTTTCATATCACAGTTGGCTGACAAATGCCATCACTTTAATCAATTACTCAAGAAAGATGTACACTTTCATTGGAACCATGATTTCCAAGACTCTTTTGCTAAGTTAAAAGAATACCTCTCTAGTCCACTTGTTCTTATGTCACCAGTTGCCAACAAACCCATGTTGCTTTATACATCTGCCACTGAACATGCCATAAGAGCTCTACTAGCACAACATAACGATCAAGCAAAAGAACAAGTTGTATATTACCTTAGTCGAACACTTATTGAGCATGAAGTACGTTATTCCCAAATCGAAAAAGTATGCTTAGCGGTCGCCTTTGCATTCCATAAGTTACGTCATTACTTGCTCAATCACACAACTAAGTTGATTGCCAAAATTGATCCTCTCAAGTATTTGTTGTCCAGACCCATTCTCACGGGAAGAATGTCTAGTTGGGTCATATTACTTAGTGAATTCGATGTTGAATTTGTTCCACAGAAAGTAATTAAAGGACAAGCCCTTGCAGACCAACTTGTCGAGGCACCCCTTCCTAGCACAGAACCACTTCAGTTCTCTTTTCCTGATGAAGATATTCTACACATAGACATCGCGCCAGCTTGGACTCTATTTTTTGATGGATCTTGTAATCTCCATGGCTCAGGGGCTGGTATTTTGCTTATCACACCCAAATGGACATGTTATCCCCAAATCATTTCACTTAGCATTCCCATGTACCAACAATATCGTAGAATATGAAGCTCTCATCGCAGGATTAAAACTAGCTATATCTTGGAATCTTATAGAATTAGTTGTATTTGGTGATTCTTTACTTATCATCAAGTAAGTTACCGATGAATACCAGGTCAAGGATGAAAAAATTATCCCATATAAATGCATGGTGGATAGTCTTCAAAGCTATTTTCGATTAATTAGCTTTGATCAAATTCCCAGAATTCATAATAAATCTTTACGCTATGGCAACCATCGGATCCCTATTAGAAATTGCATCTAGTCAACCCTAGGCACATTTTCTCATTGAACATATCTTAATGTCTACCTATGATCTTCCTGAAAACACTATGGTATGTGAGATCATGGGTCCGAATAACCCTTGGTACCACGATCTTTATACCTTCATTTATGATAAAACATTTCCTGCCAACATGAAACCAATGCATAAACATGCTTTAGCACAACGTGCTTCTCGTTACACCATTTTAGCAAAAACTCTTTATAAATGAGGATATGATGGCACCCTACTCCAATGTCTTAATCAGGAAGAATCCTCGAGTGTCTTAGCTGAAGTCCATTCTGGTATCTGTGGAGCACACACGAATGGTATCGCATTAGCCAAGAAAATCCTACGAGTTGGATATTATTCGCCCACCATGGAAAGTGACGCATGTCATTTTTTCAAACGTTGTCAAGCATGTCAAAAGCATGGAAATCTTATCCACGCACCTTCCCAAGAATTACAATCGATAACCACACCATGGCCCTTCTCTCAATGGGGACTTGACCTCATTGGTAAAATCAGACCAACATCGTCCGATGGACATAAGTTCATCATTACCGCTACCGATTACTTCACTAAATGGGTAGAAGCTATGCCTCTCACTTATGTTACCAGTAGCCAAATATCGAAATTCATTTTTAATAATCTCATCTGTCGATTTGGTATTCCATCCGCTTTGGTTGCAGATAATGGCAAATCATTTAAAAACTAGGATGTAAAAGACCTAGCCAAACGTTTTCACATCAAACTTAAATGGTCCACTCCATACTACCCTCAGGGCAACGGTCAAGTGGAAGCAACCAATAAGACCTTAAAATCCATCATGGAAAATATTGTCAACACCCATGGACGTAATTGGCATACTCAAATTTACCCCGCTCTTTGGGCTTACCGTACATCTTACCGCACGCCTACCGAGCCACCCCATTTTCCCTTGTTTATGGTTGTGAAGCCATTTTACCTATTGAGATAGAACTCTCATCTTTGAGGATCTCCCTTAAAGATGTAATTAATGAGGATGAATACCGACAGTCATGGCTTCAAGAGCTTGAGCTTCTCGATGAAAAATGACTTAATGCTCTCAATCATCTTCAAGTCTATCAAAACCGATTGCAACATAGTTATCATAAAAAGGTAAGACCCAGATAATTTGAAATTGGTGACCTCGTTTTAAAAGAAAATCAAAAGAATACCACTAAAGAACGAGAAAAATAAGGAAAATTTGAGCCTAATTGGTTAGGACCCTATGTAATCACAACTAAATTTGGCTTTGGAGCCTATAAATTGGCCACTGAAGATGGTCAAGATCTTGATGAACCAATGAATGCAGTTCATTTAAAGAAATTTTATCCTTGAGATGTTCACTATTCCGGAAACAAGTGTACATTGTTCCTTCTGTCTTGCTTATCTCCGAATAATTTAAATTTATTCATTTCCATTGGTAGATATTTTCTTTATCAAAATCACATCTTCATATTTATCATCATGAGACAAGTGCTAATATAAATCCTATTAAGTTTGTGAGCGTCATACTTCTTATCATATCTTCCATTTTCAGTCACTTTCATCTATGGTCATACCTAGAAGCTTATTGATGGTAATATATTCCCTTCAAAGACATTCTCTCTTTCATAACAAAGCTCTAAACTTCATTACCCAGTTCGTTTGGTGTTCATCTCAGTCTTCGGTGTTGAACCCTCGCGTCCTACTAGTCGTGTGGGCTGAGATTAGGGGCAGACATTCCTTCCCAAATACAAAGCGCTATTGTAAAAATCCATCAATTCAATAACTTATGAATAATTCATCGTCACATCTTTCGTCCTTCATAGTCTTTAGTGTTGAGCCCACACTTCTTCCTGGTAGTGTGAGATTGGGAATGGAGGAAGGTGCCCTTACTCGTCTACGTCTTGTCTTCAGTGATAAACCCTTGCCTCTTACAAGTGGCACGGGGAAAAGTGTAGAGGGTCATTCTCATAAAAGCATAAAAACATTGCAAAATATTAAAAAAATAAAATTAAAAAAAAACAAAAAGGGAATTCACTCGCCTATATTTTGCCTTCGGTGATGAGCCCTTGCTTCTCACTAGTAACATAGGGCAAGGCACAAGTGATTCATTTCAAAAATAAAAATCTTACAAAGGTTTGCAAATTATAGAATCCCCAAAGAAGTAATTTAGATGCCTAAGTGAAGAGAGAACTATCCCTTAACCTCATATCTTACCAATCAATAGGCCACATAACTGTCTAAGTCTAACACGTGACTCATAAAGTGAAAGCCATTTTTGAAACTGGTTTAGTACTGTTATGAAGAATAGAGTCACAATTTCCCAAAGGGATTGTTGTTAGCATTTGTCTCTATATTCAATATCTACCTCCTACGTCCTTCTTGATTCTCGGTGATGAGCCCACACATCTTACTAGTTGTGTGGAGTCAAGAATGGAGCTGAACTTTTTTCATCATATCATCACCACCATATCTTGCCAATGGAAAGAGAATTTGTGTTATTCTGAGCATAAGTTACCACATGGAACATGGTACATATGAATAATATCCTGGTTTATTGCCTCTCAAAATATTTCGCACTCGGTCCATAAATTGCCAATAATAGTGTAAAAATCTAAAAACAACTCCAAAAATCGTCAAAAATCCAAAAACTATGTAAAACTCCAAAATCTAAAAACATTAGAAAAAATCGTCAAAAATTCAAAAACGTTAGAAAATCTATATATATATATATATATATATATATATAACAAAAATAAAAATATTGTAAACTCCACAAAATCGTAAAAACTCTAAAATAACCAACACAGCTTCAACCTTTGAACTATTATCCCCAACGAATGATCCAATCACCTTATGACTACCAAATTCAAACCACTTCTCCTCGCGTGAATCTTCGGCTTGGGCAAATCCACTCTCATTGCTTCCTTGTTTGAGGACAATGACCCAATATTTTATTATGTCCTTGTACCCTCGCTTGAGGGGCACATCTAAGCAATCCTCACTATAGAACATGTTATGGACATGTTTATTGGTTCTTGTGTTGCATTATTAGTTATAAATTATTAATTACTTTCTTATATCTTGATATATTACAGGGGGCATCTTGATTTTATGTATCATGGTGTTCTCTCTAATATTCTTATGTTATCTAATTGCATGTCATACTGGGGCATCATAATTTCTTGATGGCCTCTGTCTATGCTCTCTTCCATTTACATATCGTACTGGGGCATCAAACCTTTTTGATGGCCCCTGTCTATGCTATCACGCATATTACAGTCTAGTCATCCTAATCTTTTATATCACGATGCATCCTATTATGTGCTATATTAAAATTAAGATGCTTTTCGTCACGTGAGTATCTTCCTGCATGATCAACATATTACTTTGCACCCCATCCATTCACCCATACTAATACATTCCCCAGTTTAGGAATCCTACTTGATCATTGTTGCAGTTTGCGAATCCTACTTGATGATCTTTCTCAAGTAGCATTCACTATCCAACAGAACTCCTTCTCCCCACCATGATCACCATGTATTTGATCCATTCATCCTCACTCCTCATTTTTACTCCTCCGCCACTTATACCCATATTACCCTTCTCACCATTCCTATCCCCTCTCACCCATTTGTATTCTTTCCTTTCCCTCTTTTGCTTCCCGCTTGACAATCTTACTTAATAACCCCTTCTATATGGGATCCTCGGTGGAGGTTTACTCTCTCCCTAAGATCTTCCCGTTGTAGAAGCTTCTTCACCACCTCCCCTCTCATAAAACAACAATCACCACCAAACACATCTTCCCATTCCACCTCTTCTGCTTCTCATTCTCGCATCATTACTCTCACCACACGGGCATCCCAATTAAGGATTCCCCTCACACTCTCCGCCCTCCACTACATATATTCCTTCATCCATTCATGTTACACTCCTTTATTTTCTTTCTTTCTTGTTATCACCTCATCTCATATCATAGACCACTCAGTGCATACCTCACTCACTCTTTTCTCATCCTTCCCTAAATCTGCCTTATGCTTGGTCATCCTACTTACACGCTCTCGTAGTATGACAAATTCACTTGAGGGTTCCCCTTCAGTCCATTTTGTCATACCCTATTCCCACCAACTCTATCATCATCCTTCTTCTTCTTCAGCTTGGCGATCTTACTTAACCATTCCAGTTGCATGGCAATCTTACTTAACCACTTCCAACACATGATAATCTTATGTCGTGGTCCTCCTACACTTAACTTGTCATCGTGAACTTCTCCCCCGCCTCATTCTTCGTTCACTTTGTTGATTGCTTCTTCCACCTAGTATCTCCTACTACCCACTTTTTCCTCCTACTATTATCCTTTCTCCACATATCCTCTTACAACATACATCTAATCTCTTCCGCCTACAATCACATTCTTTTCCCCCATTTTCCCCTTCTTGATCCATCATCCTTCATACCGTTTCTTCCCATTCTTTTCATGTCTTGGTTCTTCATCCTCATCACCCGCATCCTCTCCTCGCTTTCACCTAGTCCCAACTCATCCCTCCCATTTTCTTTACTCTTTCCACTTCATCTTCTCAAATTCCCCCCACATTTCTACCCACACACGCATTCGCCATTATTGTTAACATTCCTCTATCATTCTTTCATCATCATCTTTTATTCCCATGCTAATAATTGTAAGTGGGATTTCCCTAAAAATCATCAATCCTCATTCCGCACAACCTCATTCACTCCCTTGGACCTTCTAGAGTTTCCCTTCATTCCTTCCCTCCTCTAAGCCCACCACTCATTATAAGGGGGATTTCCCTAACGTCCCTTTGTTGGCGTTTCCCTTTCTAATCCTCGTTAGCTTTCTCCTTTTCTTCATTTTTTCTCTCACCCTTCCCCACCACTCATTGTAAGGGGGATTTCCCTAACGTCCCCTCATTGGCATTGCCTCTTCTATCCCCCATTCTCTTTTCTCTCCTATTCTTTTCCCTCAATCCCACCCTTTCTTGTCGCTTCTTACCCATCTCTCCATCTTCTCTTCGCCCTCTTCAATATCTTTACTATCTTCATCATACATCCTTTTTCTATTTTCTCATCATCCTAGTATCCTCATTTCATGCATCTCCACATCTTTTCCAATTGATGTCATTCCTCCCCTCTTTCTTCTCTGAACATTCCTTATATTGTTCCCTTTCCACTTATTACACCCTTTTTGTATTCCATTCCTTCTACATCATTTTCTTTGTTATCCTCTTATCTATCCCACCCCTCGTCTTATTTCCCTTCCCATGTATCATCTTCTTCCCCTTTTTCCATCACGTTTCTTCCTTACTTCCCCATCGATAACCTCGGCTCTTCGTGTTGTCTGTCTTTTTATCATACCACCCTCCACATGCATCTCCATACGGTGGCCTGCTTCCATATTCTTTGCCTTGGTCTTCCTCGCAATGACATGATTCCTTCAATCTTCTCCTTGTATTCACTCTATCTTCCTTTCCTCTCCCCTAATTTTCACGTTTCTTCTGACCACTTCTCTTTTTCTCTACCACCCCTACCTTTTCGTTCATTTTGTATCTGTTTCTCTTATTTTATCTTTTCTTTTTCACACTTTCCTCGCCCCTCATAGTTTCTTTTTTTTTTTCTATTCTAATTTATCCTTTCCCGTTTCCCGATTTTCTCTCGACTCTATCATTTCTTTCACTTTCATGCATCCCTCTTTACTATCTCTCATTACTTCCTTCATTTTGCACATCTATTTATTTTATCCCTTCACCCTCTACTATGTCATTTTCCTGTTTTTACCTTGTTTTTCCTTCATCATTCCCTTCTTCCCCTATCATTCCTCTCTCTTATTTCTACCTCTTTCATTCTTTTTTCCCCCTCCCCTATCTTCTTACTTTTCTTGTAATCAACCCCCAATCCTATCCATTCCCTTTTCTCTTTCCCACACACCCTCACACCTAGAATTCAAGGCTGATTGAATCCTTTCTCCATTTGCGTCATGCGGTCATTCCGGTCTCTTCCACTCCATTATCGTCCTCTTCTCCGTAGAATTCATTTCTCTTCTTTTCGAGAGTTCTATCGTATATTCCATTCTCGTCAGTCCTCTCAAAGGGGCATCACCACATTTATGCATAATCACATCTTCTCATGACATTTTTGTCTTGGGGGATACTTATGACATCCGTTACTCACCACTTTCTATTCTCCCCAACAAACATTGGCTCTACCTTTTGCTTAAAAAAGTAGACTCGAATTCTTCCCCATACCGTCTACTTTCTTTGAAAGGACACTACTTTCATAGTACCCTTCCAAAGAGGGGAAAATGTAGACACCCTAATTTCACATCTAGTCCTAAATCAATTAATTCCCCTTCCTCATTTCCCACAAAATACACTTCAAATTAATCAAATATAATTTGATTAATTATCTATTTCAAAATATAAAAAATAACCCAATCCTCACCACATGTCATTATTCTCCATGTTTTTCTACTATTGAATTAAAAATTCAAATTCAAATCCTCATCCACCCTTCGTGGTCCCCACTCATCTAAAATCCTCCACTTATGAATTAAAAATTCAAATTCAAATCCTCACCCATTCTTCATGGCCCCCATCCACCCTTCGTGGTCCCCACTCATCTAAAATCCTCCGCTTATGAATTAAAAATTCAAATTCAAATCCTCACCCATTCTTCATGGCCCCCATCCACCCTTCATCATTGTCCCCACTCATCTAAAATCCTTCGCTTATGAATTAAAAATTCAAATTCAAATCCTCACCCATTCTTCATGGCCCCCATCCACCCTTCGTGGTCCCCACTCATCTAAAATCCTCTGCTTATGAATTAAAAATTCAAATTCAAATCCTCACCCATTCTTCATGGCCCCCACTCATGTAATCTTGCCCACATTTTCAAACCATGATTACTTAAATTACTCTAAGTTAATCACTCCCCCAAGCTATAAATACAACCTTACCCCTCCCCTCTAAGGACACGAGAATAAGCTTGAATGTCATATCTAAGTTCTTGCATCCTTTGAGAAAAGAACATCCTTCTGCCTCATCCTAATGCCCAAATAGCCTCATAATCCTTTTTCCCATCTGGTGCAAAGTAAGAGGATCATTGTTGTAGGAAGGTCTTGCTCCGTCTTGAAGAAAAGCACCTACATATCACACAATCAGGGCTCAATCCAAGTTTCTTAGCCCATTCTCGAGGTTTTCTATGGAACGCGAAGGAGGAGGTATGATTATTGGTATTTTACTTCCTTATTAGTAGTGTATTTTTCCTAGCTTACATAAAGAAGGTGGAAAAGTGCCCTCTAAGGCCACTCATGAAGAGAGAAAAGAGTTTGCATCTAAAAAAGAAGATAAGAGAGGAGGAAAGCAAGTTAAAAATGATGAAACCGAAGGCAAAAAAAAAAGAGAGAAGAAATCAAAGATGAGATCAAGGAAACATTTAGTGTTGAAGAAGAATTTGAAGGAGAATGTGGGAAAACTAATTTTTAGTTTATGTGTATAAACCAAGAGCAACTAGAGGAACAAATACAATCACTTGAATGCACTTTGAAAGGTGAAGAATTGAAGTATTGTGAAAAATAAGTTGAGAAGATGAAAGAGAAGATTAAAAAGGAAGAATAAACTCAAGGAAAATCAGTGAAGAGACTTCAAATTCTCTTGTTTTTGAATCTAAGGTTTTGTGTATTTGTGAATGTGCATGTATGATTGAAGAAGAGATCAAAAGAATTGAAAGAGAATCTCATTTAAGAGCTCAAATGAAGAGAAAAGAGAATGAAGACCTCATTTTTGAGGGTAAAGAGAAGATGAAGAGGATGAAGACAAAGATTGAAGATCAAATGAAGAGTGAAGCTGAGGAAATTTAGTTGTATGGGTAGGTATATAGAGGGAAGACATGAAGATGTTGAAAGAAAGGATGGAACTCAAGAGGAAAGAGAGAAATATAAAATAAAATGCAAGGAAAAAGGCTACTACATGGGACCTAAGTGGATATGAGCAAGTTAATGACATTGGGAGAAGGAAAGAAGGCCAAGAACCAACAATGAAGATGAAGACATGAACAATCAAGAAAAGTGTAAGGACACTTTTCTCCAGCTTGGGAGTATGATGCAAGAGCATCAGCAAGAAGACCTTCAAATTCAAACCTTCTTATCCATGGGGTCCATTTGAGTTCTTGAAAAACCTTAGAAGTCTTAATAGGACTATGTGATTCATATCAAGCAAGTAATGAGGGTTGGAAGTTTGAATTATCCTTCTTATTGTAATTTCCCTCCAAAAAGGGAATTTGAAATTATAAAGGCATGTCAAGAGTTCTAGAGGTTGATTAGGAGTTGAAAGTGTCTTGTTGAGTCATAGGGTATGTAAAAGAGTCTTAAGAGTGGAGGTGAGTCATTAAAATGCTTAAAATAGTGTAAAAATGGCAGTTATGAATAAAAAAGCATATGGTTGTCCAAGGGTCACAAAAAGGGAGTTATGAATCATTAAGTAGGTGCATGCAAGGGGATATTTTTGAGTATATGGAGAAAGAGAGGTAGTTATATAGGATTCCTCATGGTGGAGGATGAAGGAAATATTGAGTAGTGAAGGATTAATTTTTTGTATGAAATACAATATAAAGTAATATAAACTTTAGTTTTTGTTTGCATGGTACTCTTTGGTTGAAGTAAAAATTTTGGTTTGATATCCTTTCTCCTTTTTTATGTTCTAAGTAATCCTTGTTTACAATGGAATTCTAAATGGGATCAAGTGAGAGGTGAGGAACTAATGCTATGTTTTGAGGAGCCAAGAGTGTCTAATGCATGCCCGATCTATGTGACCAATGGAAGTGTGTCTTGAATGGACATAAGATATATAGTTTTGTGATTTGTACTAATGTGTTTCAAGGTCAATCACAAGAGGTATGAGGTAATAACTCGCTGTCATGGAAAGGTTTATAAGTTGAAGAACTTGTTATTTCCCTTACATGGAGGAAACCTTTGATGAGTAACTAGACTTGAAATAGTGCATCCCAGGTTTGGGAAGAGATTGTCGATTATTTTGCAAAGAGTGTATATTGTGAACTTCATCAAGAATATTGTAGGGGTTCATTATCGTGTGTATATGCTCTGAATGAAGATAAGCACTTAACCAAGCTTAAGTACTTTGTTTCTTGACACAATTACTCGATTTTCCTAAGCTCGAGATAACCAATCTCACATGGATCATGTTGAGTTGGATCAATGACACTTCACTACTAGGATAGACATGGAATTGGGTGTATAAAAATCCTTCATGACCGATTTTGTGACTTGAATTTCTCATTAATGGAAGTTATAGTAAAATGGGCTTCTCAAAGCTTACTCAAAGTGCACAATTAGGGTTTAGGGTGGAATGCAAATTTAAATCATCAAATCAATGAGTTTTGATCCAAAAATTGCAATGCGTGATGGTATAGGTATCCTTAAGGATATTCAAAAATAATTTTTAGTTTCATTTGTTGAAGTGTGATATCTTCTTACCAGTCCTCTAGATAATTGTATGCATAGTTGGAAGCCTAGTTTAGAGGGCTAATTTATAAAGGAATGATTTAAGGAGTTAAAACCTGAAACTTCAGGGGGTAGAAGCAATGATTTAATGGGTGTCCAAAAATGTCATGATTATGCTTGAGTATTGAGGGAATGAAAAGATATGAATAACAAAATACTATCCCACACCTAATTGAGGGTTAACAATTTAAAAGAGTAAAAGTGAGATAGAGGGAGCGAATCAAAAATTTGGGTTCTAAAATTTTACATGCATCATAGGGATGATGAAAGGATTCTAATGAAGTATTTAACTCTTTCTGGGTAGCTACAAAAATCCCCAACCTTGACTGTTGCAAGATACCTTGTCTTAAGGGCACCTAGTAGGTTGTATTGAAAAATAAGGTGAAGTGTGGTGATTTGAATTCTTTTGATATATGTTTATGATGGATCTAATATTGTTTGAGGTGTGTGAGTAGGGGAAATGAGATGGGAAGAATTGAAGGAGGAAATTTTCAAAAAAATTGCACTCTTGCGCAAGTAGCTAGTGAAGCAAGAAGTTGGAGCAAGTAATTGAAAAGGTGCGTGTCTAGAGAAGTTGCATGAAATGTGATGTAATTGATGATTGAATTTTCTAGATAGGTTATGGTGCTTGAGGAGATCATGCAAATGGTATTTGTTAGTTTTTACAAGTTTTAAGCCTTTTTGGGCTTGATATGATCCTCTCATTTAGAGATAAGTTGAAATAGTTGTTTGTAAACCTATTTGATCGGTTGGATATATGGTTATTCATAATTTTCTCTCGCATCATCCACGTAAAACTTGATAAAATTATGGCGCATTCCCAACACTTAGTTTATTTCCTGACCACACAAATCAAGTTATTGTCCACATTGATCCTCACCATGTGTCGACAATCAAAATACTACATAATGAGTATGAGAATGTGAGCGTACCTTTGCATGTGATAGGCAAGTGTTTCTCCCTTCACTTGAATTATTATACACAATACTAATTATCCCTTTTTGTTCACTTTTGTGAATGCAAGACAAGTGCTATGTGTCAAGGAAGAATGCATGTGATTCTCGATATCAAAGAAAATGTGTAAGACCCATTACTCAAAGATTCCAAGGAAATCATCATCGTGCAAAAAGTTTGCACATTGAAGGAAAACCAAAATTTTTACTCCTTTGTGTAAACTTTATGTGCACTTCATTGAGCACTACTAATCAAAGATACATAAAACGATGAATTGTTCAATTGGGAAGAAAATCAAATCCCACAAATCATGAAGCTATGTCAATCAATTTTTCGAGAGGATCTTATTATATGTACATGTCATATCATAGGTAGTTGGATAACTTAAATGAGGAATTTGAATATTGTAATCAAGCACACCATAATACCTCGAAGATGGGGAATCTAGGTATATCACATCCATTCCTGTTCTCGGGCCTCACATTATTTAATAAGGATCTTCCTTCTTGAGGATATTTTTTGACATGACAGACCTTCTAGATGGATAAATTAGAATTCAATGAGGTCTAATTATGCATCTAGCATGTAGTTTTAAATTATTAAATCTAGGTTGTGAAGATCTTACCACCATGAATACTTGTAAGTATTGTTCATCTAGACTCTTCCTATAAATACCCAGTTGAACTCATTGCAAAGATCCCCGGATCTAGAATAAAAAAGCTTTTGCTTTTGAGAATTTTATTTGCACTTTTCTTTTATCACATGGCTATCCGTGTTCTTGGCCTTAGTTAGCCTTTGTGTTTATATCATTTCAACTCGAATGAGTGTCAATAATTCGTATTGTTGGTTGAATGTAATATCTCTATTTAGTGGCTAGAAGATCAAATAATATGTTCTATGTGTCCAACAATGATGGATAATCCTCTTGGTGTCCTAAGTCATTCCCCTTAGACACTCGCACCTTTCGTGTCTTGATAGAGTGCATACTAGTTGAATGTCGGAAAGGTTTTCACAATCCTTGATGTTCAAAGGAGCTAGAGCGACTGAACAAATGTTCTACTTATTCTCTTTCTTCCCTACCTTACCCTCTTTTGCACTTTTTTTTATCAAATTCGTTAGTCTTAGAGCTAAAGCTTGTAAACTTATAATCATTGCACAATGTATGTTTATGCTACAAGTGATACTCATAGCTAAATATTAGTTTTATTAGCTTTCTAGGCTATAAATGAATGTTAATAAGTTGTTTTACTTGTAGAATCCGCAAATCGACTTCTTTATGATGTATTCTTTAAACCACTAGTTTCTCGCATTAGATAGAAATAACAACGAACTAGAAAAAACCATCAAAATCATAAACATCCACTCTCCCTTGTCTTGAATGATCCCCTAGCATATATCATTTGGCCACCAAGATCCAACAAGAGAGAAAAAAACCTTGGAGAAGGTTTTCCAGTGCCCACATTGAATTTCCTATTACACCTTATTTTTGAGAGAGGTGGAGCCTTTCCCATTTGCGCAAGAATATTTTTAGGTTGCACATGTTTGCACATGCCCCGACTACCTTCCGACAATGTCAACACATCATTGACGATGTAGGAGGGGAATCAAGGTGTGAAACTCATGGAGATCAACAGTACAATCCACCATCCCTCACCTCCACCTTGTGGATCTACCCTAAAGTGAGAGTAGTTAAAGAACACGTTCAACACCAATAGTAGGTATTCTCTAGCCTTAGAGAGAATTTGGAAATGACACAAAACCACATGAAGAAACAAGTGATCAAAACTACAATGAGAGAAACTTTGAAGTTGGAGACTATGTTTCGTGTGATTATAACCATATAAACTAATTTCCTTGAAACAATAATAGAAGGATATCAAAGCTTTCACCTAAATACCAAATCCCTTATTAGTGTGGTAGTGTCACATACACATTGGAGCTCCCTAAGTAAAAATTATAAATATATTAGACAAAAGGTGTCATCCCGAGTTAGTTTTACCCAAGATTGATGAGGAAGGACAAATCATCACGAATTTGAAGGAATCCTTCACATACGTACTAAGAGGTCGAGGACAAGGGTCATCACCAAGTTTTTGATCAAGTGGAAAAATTTGGATAGTGAAGATACAACATGGGAAGATGAAGAATTCCTACAACGCCATCTAAAGATTGCCAACATTGGGGACATTGTTTCTTTGAAGGGGAGGTCCATGTTATGCCCTTAATTCTATGTCATATATCGAAATATGTATGGCCAACTTGTGGCTAACATAATCTCTTAATATGTCATATCTCATTTATTTATGCTTTCATATGCTTAGTAGGTCGGCCTAGGTGGTTTACATAGCATAAGTAGGGTATATATAGGAGGTAGTAACTAGTAGATGATCATCATATTGAGCATTTGAGTCTTATTGTAAGGTGTGGAGGTTGCCCCCTCAAAGTGGCTAAGTCATTTATACTTGCATATTCTCATATTATATCTCTATTTTGGTGTTCTTTGGTGTTATATTGTTGTTATTGTTTTGATTTGTTTAAATAATTTTCTTACAAGACTCCCCATTGATTGGCCAAGTGTTGCACTACATTGCCCTATGTGGAGCGCAAACCCAAATGTAGTTCTCCCACCTAGTGTAAGTGCAATCATGACAATGCAAACCTAAATGTGCCTATGCAATAATAAACATATAAACAATTGAAATGTGCCTCATATTTAGCCTTGCGAGAATAGAGTGAACGTATTGAGTTCTTGAACAATTGATCTTGGAATAATGCCCTTGTACCCTCAGTATAGGCTTTTTTGTTGTGTCATGTGGGTGTGTTTGACCTCTTACTAATTTTGCATATAAACAAGTTGAGATTAAAACCTTTGTGGCAAAAAAATTGACCCAAAGACTTGAAATAATCATAAATAACAATAGTAAAAGGGCTGAAACAAATAAAGAAGTGAAAAAGGGCCCACGATAAAACCTGTCCACTTTGAGACATGATCGGAAATTGATCCTATCTTAAAGTTGTCAATTCTATCTAGAGGTCAAAAATATTGAAATGACCTCAAACAACTCCAAAGATCTCTTTGACTCAACAAAATAAGATGAAAAAAACTACAACAATATGTAAGCATTCACAATCAAACCATATGGCAAAGAAAAACAAGACATTACACCATTAAATACTCATTTGGTTGTTTTATTCTAATTTCCCATATATGTCCAAGGTAATAAAAGTGTCACGTGAATTGACATTTCTGCCAATTGCAAGTGTTTACATTAGGCCTAACTCGGGTAATTGTAAATTTTTAATGAAAATAGAAAAGAAAAAATATTTCAATATTGCGATGCTACCAAAGACAGCCTATGGGACAAAGGGTGAGAAACAGGTGGAAGACTCATAAGATTTCGTGCAGGTCCTTAAAAAGTCCTGATAAGAAATTTTAAAACATAAATCAAGGTGAATGGAAGTCAACGTGTGCAGGAATTCTTCTTGAATAGTCTCAACAAAATGCTTAACGCGGAAGTCAACGTGTGCAGGAATTCTTCTTGAATAGTCTCAACAAAATGCTTAACGCGGAAGTCAACGTGTGCAGGAATTCTTCTTGAATAGTCTCAACAAAATGCTTAACGCCAACAATATCCTTCAAACTACCAAAACCCAACATTTTCCTCACCAAATTTTAACCCATATTGTCTGTGGAAAATTATCCCATCGAACAAGGGTTCTACCAACGAGTGGAGGCGGCAGCAACTGGTGAACCTTGTGGTGAGCGGATAATGTTTTTTCGGGGTACGCTATCTTTTGCTCGCAGACGATCGGTAGAGTGAACTCGGGTGCATTTCCCATATTAAATTCGTCCATTTTTTTGTTTGTCTGCTTAAACCCACTTGTAACTTTTGGTTTATGATTTGAACTCCATGCACAGATGCAATGGTAGTGGATTTCCTTAAAGGAATGGCAAAAACCATACACAAGAATCACAATGCTCTTTTCCAAACCCACAAACCATCACAAGAACATATCATCCATGCTTGTAAGATTTATGCACCCAATTACCGAAAACACCTTATTAGCTACTTTGTATACTGAAACTCAAACCTTACAATCTCGTGTCAAGACTAATGCCGAATTGATAACTCTATTTAAAGAAGTCGGATTGAAGAATTCTGCGAGCCTTTTGAACCCTGATGCCTGTGCTTCTCTATTGGAGGTATGTGCAAACACCAAATCCCTGCAAATAGGTAGGCAAATCCATGGTCAAATTCAAATTAGAATGTACAGAAGTTTTCTGGTTGATAGCAAACTTGTGAACATGTATGCCAAATGTGGAAGTCTGAAGGATGCACGCCAAGTGTTTGATGAAATGTCCAAACCAAATGTTTTCACTTGGACTACTCTGATTGCTGGGTATGCCCGGTATGGATGTTTCAAAGAAGCCCTTCTGTCATATAATCTAATGCAACGGGCTGGACTGCAGCCTGATAAATTTATTATTCCGTGTTTCCTCCGGGCTTGTGGTGGTTTACTAGATGTACAATTGGGGAAGGGGATTCATGGTTACGTTGTGAGAATTGGGTTTGAGTCTGATGTTTTTGTTGGCAGTGGGATATTGGACATGTATGCAAAATGCCTGGAAATAGCCGATGCGCGCCAAATGTTTGACAAAATGTCTCACAGAGATTTGATCTCGTGGAATGCAATGATTGCTGGCTATGCCCATAACGGGCTGGGGATGAAGCCTTGAAATTGTTCCGTGAAATGCAGATTTTGGGTATGAGGCCGAATCTGGCAACATGGAACGCTATGGTTGCAGGTTATGTCCAGAGTGGATGTTGTGCTGAAGCTTTGGAGTTGTTTTGTCTGATGCAACAGGAAGGCATGAAGGTAAACCCTGTAACTGTGACGAGTGTTCTTCCTGCATGTGCGCAATTAGGAGACTTGAAACATGGGAAGGAGGTACATGGTTGTGTAGTTAGAAGTGGTTTTCATTCAGATGTTTTTGTAAACAATGCTCTGATTGATTTCTATGCTAAATGTAGGAGTATTGAGAGTGCTCAACAGGTGTTTGATAAAATGTCTCTTAGAGATGTCGTTACGTGGACTGTAATAATTTCAGGTTTTTTCCAGAATGGACACACAGATCAAGCTTTGGAGTTCCTTCATCAAATGGAATTGGAAGGGATCAAACCAAATGTTATCTCATGGACTACATTGTTAGATGGGTATGCACAGAATGGTCAGGTTGATGAAGCATTTGACCTTTTCAGGATAATGCAACTTGCGGGTGTGGATCCTGATGTTGTTACATGGAACACATTGATTGCAGGATGTGCCCAGAGTGGTCACTTTGATAAGGCTTTGAAACTCTTTAGCCAGATGCAATTGGCAGGTGTAAAGCCTGATGTTATCACATGGAATGCACTGATTGCTGGCTATGCTCAGAATGGTCATGGCGACGATGCTTTGAAACTTATAACTCAAATGCAATTAGCAGGTGTGAAACCAGATGTGATCACATGGAATGGAATGATTACAGGGTATACAAATAATGGATTTGGCAACGAGGCCTTAAAAATATTTTCTCAAATGGTATTGGCAGGTGTGAAACCTAACTATATCACAATATCGAGTATTCTCCCAGCATGTGCCTCCTTAGCAGCTCTACAACAGGGTAAGGAGATCCATGGATATATAACCAAACATGCTCTCGAGTTGAATGCATATGTAAGGAATGCTGTTATCGACATGTATGCAAAATGTGGTAGTTTAAGGGCTGCAACACAAATCTTTATTAATATTTCTCAAAGGGATGTTGTGACATGGAATGTAATGATCACTGGGCATGCTCTTCATGGGCAAGGTAAGGATGCCCTCACATTCTTTACGAAAATGCAAAACGAGGGCATCAGTCCAGATCATGTTACGTTTATTGGAGTTTTATGTGCATGCAGCCATGTGGGCCTAGTGGATGAGGGCTGGCAATACTTTTTCTATGAGTCGAGAATATCAAATAATACCCAGAATGGAGCACTATGCATGCATGGTTGACATTCTTGGACGGGCCGGGCATTTAGATGAGGCACATACCCTTATCAGCAAAATGCCATTTGAGCCCAATGCTACTGTGTGGGGGCCTTGCTTGGTGCCTGTAGAGTCCATCATAATATAGAGCTAGCAGAACAGGCAGCAAAACATCTCTTGGAGTTGGAATCTGGAAATGCAGGAAGTTATGTATTGATGTCGAATATCTATGCTGGGGTTGGAAGGTGGACTGATGTAGCCCGGATGAGGAAAATAATGAAAGAACAGGAAGTAAAGAAGATGCCTGGTTGTAGTTGGATTGTTGTGAAAAACAGGGTGCATGTATTCTCTGCAGGGGACAAATTGCACCCACAAATGGATGAAATCATTGACATGTTGAGTACCTTAGCTTCACAGATTAAGAAAGCTGGGTATGTGGCTGAAACAAACTTTGTTCTATTTGATGTTGAAGATGAGGAGAAGGAACATGTTCTCTGTGGTCACAGCGAAAGGTTGGCAATTGTCTTTGGAATTATTAATACATGCCCTGGGACATCCATCCGGGTCATCAAGAACCTCCGGGTATGTGGCGACTGCCACAATGCCATTAAGTTCATGGCAAAGATAGTTGACCGAGAAATCATTGTAAGAGATGCCAATCGTTTCCATCATTTCAAGGATGGAAGGTGTTCATGTCATGACTATTGGTGATGCTTATTGAATTAGAACCAAAAAAAAGTTAGTACAAAAGTATTGCCAGTATTACATGGTTGTCACATGAAGAGAATTTGGGAGCTTGTTTTCCTAACCCATGGTCTTTGGCTCTCCAACTGAATCAACGGCAATGTAAATTTCACACACCTGCAGCTGTTTAAGCTAGATGAATACTACAGTAACTTTTAAGAAATTTATTTGAAGGAAATCACACTATCATTCTTAATACAAAACAATGAAGAGAGGCAAGAATCAAATATGGACAACATTCTTCAACAACGCAATAACCTGCAGCAGTGAACAAAATCACGGTGCATGAAGACACAATTGCTGAACAGGGACTGGCAGAATCAATAACCTGCACTCAATAATAATTCCTTCGAACCAAAAGAAACTGCTTTTATTTTCTCTCTTCCCCCACTTCAATACAATGCAAATCCACCAAATAAAAATATGAAGACTACCACCACTAAACTCCCAACCTTCTACGGCAGTTAACTGCCCTGAAATTGGCATTTTATTTTCTAAAAATAGACTAACTATTCCCAGCTACATTTACCTAGTCCACTCAACAAGAGTGTGATTACAATTTACTATTTTAGTAGAACACTTCACAAAAATCTCTCACAGGGTTGTAGACTGGTGTACATCATCCTCCCCTTCTTTCAAAATTTTGAACCTCCTGGTTCAAAGCTAGTTTATTCAAAATGAACCTTTAAAAAGACCAAGAAACTCAAGAACCCAACTGCTTATTCGGTGATGCAGGATTGCTTTTACCCCAGAATGCTACTGCATCAAGCATTTGGGTAAGAGTTTGCGAGCGTAGTGCCCACAAAATTGGTCTGGATGGTAGAATCATCTTGTTGACCCAAAGAATAAGGCCACGACATGCCCTTCCAACACGATAAGTACCTTTGTAAATTTCACATAATTTCTTCATCTGCTTCCAGCCCCTTGTTGAACCATAAACAGTCCTCCCATTTCTAACATTCTTTCTATTTCTCTTCACTCTTTTCTTCATTTCTACTCTCATAAACCGGCCTCCTCCACCAAATGGTTCTCAATAACCATTTGCTCTTCTTCATGAGGTGAAACCACTTGTGTCTGACCACCTCCACCAAAAGCTTTCATGGCTTTGGTAACTCATCACTTGCAGCTCCTTTTCACTAACCGTTGCAACTTCTTTCTCTTCACCTCTACATGATTTAAGAGCTTACATGGCTCCATTTCTTATCTCATGAGCTCCCAAATTGGCTTTTTTCTTCTCCATGTTTTAAGCGTGTAAATAGCTCTACTTCAAATCTTTTGAAGGCTATATCAGCTGTTTCCTCTTCCTTTACCTCTGCATAATTGTGCTCTTCATCACTCATCGATCTCTTCGCATTCTGGAAAGTAGTTAGAAACTCTTCTACACGTTCTTTTGCTTCATTCATGAGTTCAAATATCTCACTTCCACCTCTCTACATGAGTTCTCTAAGTAACCCATCTTCAGCAGTCTTGTGCACTTTATCATGTGCTTCCCTCTCTTCGCATGTCGTGAGCTCAAGTAGCTCAGCTCTTCCTTCACTTCTCATGAACCCTCTAAATGAGCCATCTTCTTCATTCTTATGCACTTTTTAAAGTGTTTTTTTCTCCTTTTCCATTCCTACATTTGCACAACACAACCAACTTAGAATTAAAAAGCATGAGGCAAAATAGCCCCTTCAAGTGCTCTTCTTAGTGACACTTCTTCCTCCTTTTTGTGCTTCCTCTCTTTGTCATTCCCTCCTATTATGCTTCACGTCACTTAGAAACTACTTAGATAAAAGCAACAACACTTTTGGTGTTACTTCAATCTTCTCTCATAAAGGGTTCATAGTATACTTTTTCCACCCTCCCCCACCATGTATGTGTTTGCTAGGCCATCGTGTTGTACCTTCTAGTCAAACAACCAATGCCTACCAAGTATCACATGACATGCATCCATGGGCATGATATCATTCATCACTTCATTTTCATATCTCCCAATATGTAATTTAACCGGACATTTCTCCTCCATCAATAGTTGGTCTCTTCTAAAAGCATGGTTTCGATGTTCAATCCCCTTCAAATTTAATTTATCCACCTTTTTCCCGCCTCTAATTTATTAGTTCTCTCATTATCCACTATCACTTTGTGCACACCTTTCCTCTTGATTTTCATGTCATCCTATCAAATTATTCTCTACTCATGTACAATCTCTTTTCTTTCTAGTTTCAATAGTACCCATTTTTAGATTAGCACTTCTCCCATATTTGGTTCTTCTTCATGACTCATCGATCCATTTACTTCTCCTTTCACCATGTTTGCACATAACTTACCACCATTCAGGGGCATGTAGGAACTCATTAGTTTTATGCCATATTTCTCCACACTTGTAACAAGTTATGCTAAATCCACGACCTCTCCCTTGAGGTGCATGACCACATCCTTGAGATGGTCCTTGATTTTTGTAATTGATACAACCCTCTCTCATCTTGCACAAAATTATCTCTTCCTTTACCCCCATAACCCTACATAGTATTTCTCTTTATGTAATTAGTTCTCTTCTATTTGTGTTCCAGCTTTCTCCTCTACCTCCAAATCATATTGATAGGCTTCTTCCACAAAATGAACTTGCAACATAGTATATGCATCCTGAATTGTTATGTGCAATATGGATATGCACCTTTATATTTTCTCCACATCATTCTCCTTATGTCCCACTCTAATGGTGTGTCATTAAAATTCCTTAGTGTACTCTCTTACACTAATTTTGCTATGTCACAATCTTTATAACCTTTTGAACAAACTAAGCTAGTAAACAACGATTAAAAAAATTCGCCTTGAGCTTCGCCACCAACCCATCCCATGTATTAATAAATTATTGGCCACATTATACTTGATTATTTTGAATATGTTCCCACCAAAGAGATTCATTATCTTTTAATTTCATGCACACAAACTTGAACTTACAAGGATCTTCCATGTCTTCATATTCAAAATATATTTTCATCTTTGTTATCCAATCCACAAGTTTTGTTGGTTCCAAACTACCAAAATAACAAGGGGTGCCCAACTTAGGCTCACTCCCCATTCAAGTGATTACATGAAGTAGTTTATCCTTAGTACCATCTTGCACTTCATCTTCTTTTACATTTGCATCAACATATTCATTAGAAGAATGTGCTCCCTATTGCACAAGTCGATCTTCATCATCACTATTTTCTTCCAAAATAACACTTCAACATTGTGCAACTTCCATGACTTCCAAGTGAGCTTGCATAGTTTGCATCACTTCTTCCAAGTTCTCAACTCTCGCCCCCTAATTTTGGCATCTTACATTCCTTCGGAGTACTTGTTATCCAAAGTTGCACTCCTTGCAACTTTGAATATCTCATCGATAAATGTGGTGGTTTCCATGATTTGCCAAAGCCGCGGAAGTCTCACTCAATACACCGCAAATTCCAGAAACATAGTGTTTCATAGATTTCACAAAATCCGCAAAACCGAGACGATGAATAGGTTGTGACTTGGGTGGATATGATTGAACCGACGGAGTTCCCGAGAGCTGCGAGGCTATTTTGAAAAGGAACTAGGGAAATGTCTTGAGTCGGAAAGCCGCGAACGTCAACTCAATGTTTCGTGGGTCTCTCAAAATTCAATGTTCCACGGTTTCATAAACCCACAAAACATGAAACAAAACCGCGGGAGGTGGCGAAACCCCCGGTAAGTGAAATGTCATGGGACTCTAGAACATTCAAACATTCGAAAAGTCCACAAAAGGAGAGAAATGTAGGGAAAATCCACTAAATGAGTAATGGAGCATTTTCACCCATAATTCTGTCGTGGCTAACCGGATAAAGTGGGATCAATTCATTGGAAAGATCTCATTAATGGCTACATTTTAGGATCAATAATTTCATAAATCGATGTAGTCTTTGGGGCCAAAATGTCAAACACGAGTTTGAGGCAAAATAGACGGTTATGAACATGCAAGTTATCAAGTCATTTCCCAACTACCAACATTAATGAAGAATGACACCTCTCTCTTTTTGCAGGTCGGATGGTGTGTAAAATTGATTTTTCAGAGGCACCCATGTGCTCTACAACGAACATAATGAATTTGATCAGTGGTTGGAGGAAGGAATTCAAATTTCCCTCTCTTTTCCTTCCTCTCTCTTTCCCCTTTATATATATTATTGAATAATTCTCATTTGTAAAGGTTGGACCCTCTCAGTTTGCAAGCGCATTATTCAGAGTAATTTTTCCTTTGCATTTTGAGTTACTGGTGTCTCAAATCTAGTTTGTTGCATGTGGATACTTGTTTCCTTCCACCATTGTAGAATCGATCGTGCATCATTTAGAAGCAATAAAATCCCTGTTTTGTGGCTATTCTCTACCCTAACTCATACTTTATTGCATTTTTTGCCTTTCCTTTGTTGTATTGGTTTGTTAAGCATTCTTTACATCCCTTGCAGGTTCCTTTTCTATTGTGCTCCATGGGCCCGAGTGTATAAGTGTTGTTTCAAACCGTGACATGCACATCCACCCTCCTAATGCGCATTTTCTCTTATTTCCACTCATATGAGAGTGTTCACCCCTCCTCTTCTTGGTGTTGTCACCTCTATTAGCTTATGATTTCCCCCTTCCATGCACATTTCTCTTCCCCTTGTCCCTTGGATTGTTAGAGTAGGATTAGATAACTACATTCACTTCCTTAGGAGTAGTTTATCATTAGGAATAGGTAGAGGAACCAACCTTCTCTCGAGGCCTATCTTTGATTTAACAATAATAAATATTAATGTTAAATTCTAATTTCAAATTCACAACACAATGATATAACAATAAAGTACATATCTAACCTAAGCAATAAACAACTGAATTTTAAAACCCTAAGTGCAAGAGAAGGGATAAGATACTTAGCTGATTTCACAATAATCTTGAAGCTATGCCGAGCTAGAAAAGTGGTGGAACAGAATGTAGACTGCCGCAACCAAGCCCGGAAAAATATAGAATCGTCGGAAATGCTGAAACTAGGATGCCTAGATTGGGTCGTGGCGCACAGGCACTTAAGACATTTGTAGGCACTGTGTGATCGTAGAACTTCGAAATTGAATTTTACAGGGTCACAAGATGTTTGCTAAATGTTGCCGTTAGTCACATGTATGTCGCTAATTGATCTTTGAGTTCACCTGAAACCTACAAAGAGAAAGAACACCTGGAAAACACCAAAACATATCAAATCCTAAAAAGAAAAAGATGCAAATGGGTATTCGGATTGACCTGACGGTCACCCAATTGAGTCAACTTATGATCTCGAGTGTGGTAATACATTTCAAACTCCATGCATTTTTACGCACGCACGCGTGTGTAGAATTGTGCTCTAGGTGGCTCTTGTGCAAGATGCACTTGATAATGAGCAATAACTAGATGTAGCAAATGTAAGTAGATGTGTGCAAGAAAAATGAACTTCTCCTCCTATGAAGTGTATGCATAAGAATGTAGTCCCTTGTCCCTTGAATGAATGTGTTTCACCGTTTTCTTTAAGTTTTTAGACGAAACAAATAAGGGTGTGGGCCAAGGAGGAATACTTGTTGTGATGGTTGGTTGGAGGTTGTTGCGCGCATTATGACTTCTTGATCCAATGCTGACTATGAGAGCTTCCTTTTGGCTAGGAGGAACTACCTGAAATACAAAACAAGACCACAAGAAAGAGTTAAACAATATATGTCAGTGGGCTGCCTAGCGTGTGCTAGATCCAGGAAGTGTGATACTTCCTCGGTGGCAGTCAACCCACTGTTTAATACAATTTAATGCAATAAATGACATAAATAAATAAGGTTCTACTATAGTTGATATGATTTAGGTATCTCATCCAAATACAATAAGCAAATCTAACATAATAGGCTAGGCTATGATCAGATCTGGAAATAAGGTAAATAATTAAGGTGTTGGAACAGGTCAAGGTCAGATTTTGGGTCACTTGAGTCACTTAGAAAAGGTTATTGGGATCTGGTATTAGCAAGGACTACCAAATACAGAGACCGACGTCGGTCTGGTATGACCGACGATGGTTTAGTAAGAACCGACGATGGTTACTGTGGGCTGGTAATAACTCAATAGTTCATGGTTTTGGGGATTTGTCTGAGACTGAATCAAAGATGGTAAGGAGTTGGTTTAGGTCTGGGGAGGTGTTGGGAATATTCAGAGGTACTCAGGAGTAGATAGAGGTGATTAAAATGGTTATGAGTGATGGGAATGGTCAGGTTCATAGGAAGGCAATAGTGGTGGGGTAAAAATATAAATGGTGGTTGATAAAAAGGTGAAGAACTCTTATAAACTGAATAGAAATGAAATGGTGCAGGTTAGAGACACACTTATTGCTATGTAGGTTCAATGGATGGGTGGTGGTGATGGTTGATCAGTCTGCCATGACAAGACTTCCCGAAATACTCATATGAATGCAAATACCTTCGATCGATCAATGGTTGTGTGAAAGAGCTCTAGTTCTTTCTTGCATGCAAATCTCCTTTGCTCCAAAACTCGAGAATGTGTCTAACCTCTCAAACAAGGTTACCAAAATGGTTATATGGTAATCAACGATGGTTTAGGGTTACCGACGCGTCGGTTTCGGGTTGACCGGCATCCGTTAAGGAGGGATATCCTAGGTTGCCTAAAATAGCAGATCTTGGCTATCCTCTTCCAGCTTTTTCTCGTTTGTGTCGGGTCTAAATGGAACGTTGCGCTTAGATACATGGGAATGTGGTTAGAGGAAGAATAGGCATGTGCTTTTAGGGTTATACTAAGTCTTAGTTCATTAAGGTAAGCAAGGATAAGTCTTAGTTAGTTATAAAAACATGCTATGAATAGGTCTATGGTAAGGTGTCTAGGTGAGGTGGAAATTAGTTTTAATTAAGGTAATTAAATAGTGAATGAAGTGAGGATGAGTATTAATTTAATTGTAAATAATTAAATTAATATTAATGTGGGGTATAAGGGTCATGTTTAGGTGAATGTGTTTAAGTTGGCTATTCGCAAGGGGACCTAGGGGAGTGTGACCCAATTTGGGTGTCTACGAGAATGCTAGATGGATGCTTTCATGCTCTTGAAAATTTCTTTCGATGCAACCTTAGGTGATAGTAGTAGATGCTTAGAGCTTGGTCCTTTATTATGGTCACATAGCTTTGTATTTATATGATTCCCTTCTTTGAATTTCGTAATTAACCACTAAAATATTGACCCATAAGAAAACAAGATGCCCAACAACTAGAAAAGATCCAAAAGCTGTGTACACGATACAAAGAGGTCGGGGGCACCCAAAGGGGATGAGGGTGTCTGGGCGCCGACGCTCTTGGCTGGGCGCTAGTGTCCAAACTCATAAAAGATTAAGTATCGAAAGTCAAACTGGGCACTAGGGTGTGTAAGACCAAGAAAGGAACTAACAAGAAAGCAAAGAGGTCAAAGACAATGGTCAATTAGTACTTTTCTTGCTTATGAGTCATATGAATAATGGTATGGGATTACGACCTAGAAATATACCCAAGTGCATGATTTAGTGTCTACAGTCTCAAGTAGTAAGTCCCACAACTTTAGAGACAGTCCGTGTCACCCAAAAACACCGATTACTCATCCATATATCCACGATAAATCAAAGGGTTCTTTGTTTTTGCAATAATAGTTCTGGCACACATGGTGGGACAATTTAGAAGTCAATCTCTTCATTTCACTAATTTTTGGTGTGTATCTTGGTGAATTTTATCCTTTTGAGGCTTTGTAGCAACACATTTGGTGACTCCAATCATTATATCTATGGGTTTCAATAGTTAAAGTGTCTTCGTTTCATGAGAAGGATTCAGAAAAGGTCAAGAACAATAAGAGAACCTTTTGACTACTTGCAACTATTACCAAGGAGAAGAAGAAGAGGCAGATCAGTTCAAAGATCACCATCTCCACCAAACAAAGTCCTCTCTACTCCTCCTCTTAGTAGGCCCTTCTTGTTGTCTTCTAGAGTTTTAAGACCCATTCCATTCATGACACTTCAAAGGAATTTTCCTTTTGTCAATTTCAATGGTGGTAGTCCTTTGGCTCTCAATGCACAACATGATATACCAATTCTCGTACTTAAAAGTATCCCTTTCTTCATTGGTGAAAACCATACTACCCCAATTGACCATGTCTACGATATTGTTGATATTTGTTCACCCATTTTACTATCAAGATGATGTAAAGCTTAGACTTTTGGCCTCATCAGTCAAAGGAAAAGCTCTTTAATGGTACAAGCATTTATGACCTACTTCGATTCACAATTGGGATGAACTTGACACATCCCTTTGCAATCATTTTGAGGAAAAATCAGATCATTTGTCTTTGGTAGAACAAATGACAACAACAAAGAGAGCCCCTAACGAGCAAATGATTGATTTTAACATCAAATTTCAAAGGATTTGGGACCAAATTCCTCAAGTGGTAAGACCTACACCCCAACATGCATTTCTCTACTATTTAAAGGCTTTGAATAGTGATATTTCAATCTATGGGGGTATAACTTACTAGGTGCTTATGATATTGTTATCAAAGATGAGAATAATCTTATTCATGATAGGAAACTTGCTTCTAGACCTCTAATGTCCGTATTTTTAGAGATTGAGACACCTACTTCTCATTAAAATCCCGAATCAGCTCATATCCCATCCCCAAGAAATCAAAGTTCTATCCAAGCATCTACTTCCTCAAGCCCTTCCATTGAGTTGCAAGAAGTAATGAAACAATTAAATTTTTTTGGGAATGAGTTGGTATCCATTAAGAGGCAACAAGCTCAAAATTTCAGACCTTATCAGCCTCCATACCAACCTAATAAGTCCCCTTACCAATCAAACAAACCTTAATTCCAAGTGGATCCTCAAAATAAGAATCGGTTTGCACCACCTCAACCATGTAACCCAAATGCAGCTAGTTCATCTCAAGCTTTGGTTCCTGCTCGAATAATATAGTGCAAGATTATGAGTGGTGTTTCCCTTGTCATCTTCCACACAACCAAGAAACATGCCCCAATGGAATTTTGAACCAAACTTTGATGGTGCAAAGTACATTTATTCCCCAAGATGTGGCAACAGATGAAAATTAGAAATGGATAGTCACTTCAGAGACACCACCAAGTGACACTTCGCTTGTAAACTGGCAAATATAAGACTATTGTGCGGTTAATCAAGCCATGGATCATCCTGGTGAGCCATGACTTCATGTGGCGATAACACAAGGTCAAAAAAGAGGAAAATGGATGCAAGGTCCCCTCCTCTTGTTACTCAAGTTCAACATAAACTACCTAATCAATCCGAGGATCTAAAAAAATCTAGCTTTAACCAACATTCTCGTAACACCAAATCTGCATAACACACAAGTTTTCCAACCAAAGAGTTTCCGAAAATCAAGCGAGAAGGATAAATGGAATGTTATGATTTTAGCGCACAATCCACGGGCCTCCCTTTTAACATTACGAGAAAATGAAGAAGACTAATGTGATCATATTTATATGGGAATCACTAGCAATTCCAGAAAAAGAGATCTCTTACAAGAAACTATGGCCAATCTATCTATTTCAAGTGAGTCATCCAAGGAACAAACCAAGTTTGTTCTTACTAATGCCATACGACATACGGAGGATCAACCAAGCAGAAATATGAAACCTCCACCTTTTTATGTATCCTTGATCATCGGAAATAATTTAGTGCACAATTGTATGATCAACTCGAGCAAGCGACTCACATGCCCAAGCAAATTGCAAACCAACTAGGCCTCAAGTATGAATCTCTTTCTAAGGGTGTGGTACAACTAGATGGAATAGCGTAGGAACTATTAGAGTTATCAAAGGTCTAAGCCTCACATTTCATGCATGCCCTAAGTTCTCGCCCCTCAAGATGTCTTCATAATTGATTTTCCACCATTATTCATTCTATATCTGTCCAAAGAGACTTCACCATCAAAATAGGGGATACCTATCACCGATTGGTCTTATATGCTTTTTGAACCAAGTATGGCACTATGGAAACCATCAAATCTAAACATATTGCCACATACCACATAGAACCTTATGTGCCTAGTCCCATCAATGCCAATTGTATTGTTATCACCAAATCAAAAAACCCTCCGAATGGCCAAGTTGAGGATGGACATTCATTGTGATTGGGTAACATGGGATTACCTCTCAAACTGTGCGACTTACGGGCTTAAGACAATCCTCCGGAGAAGGTTGGTTCCTCTTCCTAATCTTACTCGCCACAACTACTCCTAATGCAGGAAAGCAAACTATGTAATCTTATTCTAACATTCCAAGGAGACAAGGAGAGAGATTGCATGAAAATAAACCTACACTAAGAGCGATGATACACCAAGAAAAGGAGGTTGTTAGACAAAATCCCAGTGCCTAAAATGGAGAGAGATGAGCAATGGAGAGGGTGAACAGATGCACCACAGACCAAAGATGAATTCACACAGAAGACCATTTGTTTCCCGAAGAAACACAACCCCAAAAGCCTACAATAAACATCATAAATATGCATAGTATACCTTGTAATGAGGAGAGGAAAGTAGAGACAACAAAATCATGTAGAGGATGGACAAAATGCATCATAAAACACAAATTTATTGCTCCATTAAAGTATGCACAATACATCATTGGTGGGAAAGAGGAAAGAAAATTTCATTACAATGCTTGGAGAGGAGGCTTAAAACTCCACATTCATCCTGAAGAAGAAGAAGAGAGAGGGCAGGGAAAAAAATGTCTAACTCTTTTACAAATGAGCCCCTCATTATAATTTATAGAATTAGAGAAGAGAGAGAAGAGAAATCCTAAAATCCACTTTCCAACCACTTACAAATTGAAATAAATGAGGGGAAATGATGATATTTGATTCACAAGAGCTTCCCCATGATGTCTCATAACTTGTAGTTAAAGAAAATGTTGCCCATGCCCATTAATTACATTCTCAACCACCTGGTAATTTCCAAACTGAACTCGGCTCGTTTTCCATGAAATCCACCATAAAATATTCATCCATATCTGAATTTATTAATCTCTATGCGTAGGTATTGGAGTCATGATTCCAATGAGACCAATTTTGTGTGATTTCATTGAGAAATGCTCAAGTTATGAGCTTACGAAAGCGAGGTCGTTTTCTTGAGATTTTGTAAAGTTTAGCTTGATATCCATGGGAATGAGCAATTAAAATCATGGTGGGAAAAGACATTTAAATTATTTCTCCCTCCTTCCAATGATAAATTTATAATATATTAAATATCCCAACCACTTCTTCAACCACTCGGATCAACCAACATTGAAGTTTGCAGACCCAACATGGGCATCATTAAATTTTGCAAAGCATATACCCAGAAATGACCCGAGTCTGTTTTTGCAATTTCACACCATTAAATCACTTTAATGTGGAAAATAAATGAATTATTCATGTATTAATCTTCGAGACCTTTTCGATGATATAAATTTTTCCTTATTTCGTGACTCGGGTAAAAATTATGAGCATCTGAAGTTTGCACATTAAAAATTGCAAACGTGCAAAAAAGTTCCCCACGTCCGAAATTTGAGCACTTTTCAAAAAAATTCCGGGATCCAAAATTTGAGAAATTTTGGAAAATTTTCCAGGATCCAAAATTCGAGCATTTTGGAAAAAGTTCCAGGATCTGAAATTTGAGCACTTTGTCAAAAAGTTCCCTAGGCCTGAAATTTTCTGTAAAGTAACTTGCGAAGGCAATATCTTGAGCTCCCGGATGAATTTTGGGGTGAAATTTTATATGATTTCACATGGAAACAACCCACTGAATCCAATGGTGATGGTCCCAAGGTCCAATTTTTATTATAGCACCTCCAAATAACCCTGAAATCAACTAAAATGTTCTAAAACATGGAAATTACTAGTGAATTCTAGATTCACCATTGAAGCTCACAACCTGCCCAAGTCCATCTCTCCCAACTTATTCATTTTTACTAGGGGGTAAAAATGGATAACATGTACCATCTTTGATCAAGAAGATTTTCCAAATACTCAAGAAGCGGATACTCAGTTGAAGGCATTCCTCAATTATTACTTGATGAGTGTGAAAATTGGTGCTATAGTTTTTATCCATATCAACATGTTGAAGAAACCGGCCTTGGTATTTACTACCTACATGAGGAGAATTCACCTCTACCTAGTATTTTGAAATGATGTAGACAAAAATGGTATTTGATAAATGTTTTTAATGGATCAAGAAGTAAACAAGGAACGAGAGGAGTAGTACTTGTATCCCCTACATGTATTAAGTATTACTCCTCTTTCAGATTTCAATTCATTTGTTCTAACAACACAACGGAATATGAGTCCCTCATCCACAATCTCAGTGGGAAAGGAAAAATAACATTCAAAAATTATAGACCTTTGGTGACAAAGTGAACTAATTGTAAACCAGGTTAGAGGATCAAATGTAACCAAGAATGACTTGCTAAAAGATTACAAACACAGAGTATGGGATATTTTAGAATATTTTGAAGCTTTTAATATTCATGCCATTCCAAGAAAATAAATTGAAGTTATTGATAGGCTAGTTACTGGTTGGAGCAAGGTTTGATGTCACTGAGAACATTAAGAGAAACAAAGTGCAACCACATATCGGGTAATAATGAGGCCTGTTATACCAGGAAATGACAAAAACTAGAAAGTGTTTGAGAATTATCAAAGCAAATTATCAATTTTATTAAAGAATAGGTTGAGTTTTCTTCAAGAAATTAGGAAAAGTTGCAGAAGCAATATGGAGACTAATTTTCCAACTCAGATCAAACAAGCTACCCAAGGGCCTAGTGACCTTGGAATCCATTTTCAACCCCAATGACCAGTTTAGAAAAGAAAAGGAAAACATAACGGTTAAGGGTGAAGATTTAGAACTGTATCAATGGTGAAGGAAAATTGCTTCAAATTGGTAAGGTAAGCACTCCACAAGAAAAACATGCTTTTGTAGAACTTTTCCAAGAATTTTCTGATATTTTTGCATGGAGCTATGAAGACCTTAGAGGTTTTGATCCTAGTTTAGCTCAACACCATTGAGTTGGATTCAACTTCCAAGCCTATCGAGAAAAAAAAAACAAAGGCCTGTCAATCCACATATTGAGCCTCTAATGAAGAAGGAATTGAATAATTTGATTGAGGTGAACATCATATTTCCCATAAAGCATTCATCGTGGGTAGCTAACTTGGTTCGGAAAGGAATGGAGAAATCAGATTGTGTGTTGATTTCGGTATTTAAAAAAGCTTCTCTAAAATATCATTACCCATTGCCTTATATGGAACAAATATTGTAAATGGTAGCGAGGTTACGAAAGGTTCTCTTCTAGATGGATACTCGGGGTATGATCGGATCATGGTAAAGGAGGAAGAACAATTTAAGACAACTTTTACCAAAAAATGGGGAACCTATGCCTATAGGAAAATGCCATTTGGTTTATCTAATGTATGAGCAACATTTCAAATAGCCATGGATATGGAATTCAAGGGACTAATCAACAACATTTTTCTTCTGTTCTGGATGATATCACAATATTTTTCAAAAATGCATCTGATCATCTTTTCCATTTGAGATAAGTATTCGAGAGATGCAAATAGTTTGCTCTTTCTTTAAATCCTAAAAAGTGCATCTCCCTAGCTCATGAAGGTAAAATCATTGGCCATATTGTCTCTAAGGAAGGATTAACCATTGATCCAGAAAGAGTTAGTGTCATCCTTACATTTCTATTTCCTAGTCACAAAAATGCACTCCAAAGTTTCTTGGGAAGAATAAACTTTGTCAAACGATTTGTCCCAACCGAACTTATCAAGACATTGACATTAATTCTTAAAAAGAGTATGGTATTTTAATGGTTTATCAAGGAAAGAACAGTTTTGAAGCCATTAAATAAGAAATAACACATGCCCCAACTCTCATTAACCCATATTTCTTAAAGGATTTAACCTTGTATGATTTTGGTGGCACAAAGACAATATCCGCCATAATGGTACAATCGAACGAAGAAGGTTTAGAGCAACTTATTGTATTTTTCAAAAAATTTCTAGAGGATTATGAGGTGAGGTACTCAATTGTTGAGAAACATGCCCTTTCTCTTATAAGGAGTTTGAAGAAATTCAGGCACCTGATATCCAACAATGGGATCCATATATTAGTTTCGCATGCTGGTGTGAAAGACTTCCTTTTGAGCAAGGATTTGAATGAGAAAAGAGATGGTTGGATAACCAGGGTGATGGAGTATGACATTGACATTAAGGTGACTAAACTAGTCAGAGGCAAGGGATTATGTGAGAAACTAGTTTTAGAACAACAAACTAATGAATAAGTCATCCTCGTGCTTCAACATAATCGGGAGTAACTAGCCAATGTCCTACCCACTCTTTGTTAGACTCATAATGTAGTACACTTTCTCCAAACATACCAATGCCCCCAAGGTTTGAGAAAATACAAAAGGAGGTACTTCAAACTTCATTTAATCCCTACGTGCTTATTAGAGTCTTATTCAAGAAATGTGTGAATGGTTTTCTCTTGAGATGCATTAAAACTAATGAGATAAAGAAAGTATTACATGATTTTCACGATGGAGAAGAAGGAGGTCACTTTTCTCTAAGGACAATAACTCTCAAGATCACGAAGGTTGGATATTACTAGCCCAACCTTTTCAAGGATTGCTATTTGCGGGTCAATAAATGTAAGAAATGTGCCTTATTCACGGTAAGGAAAGATTAGCAGCTCTTCCACTTCACCATATCTCGGTAAATCAGTCATTCACACAACGGGATTGAATTTCATTTGAGTAATCAATATGATTTCAAGCCCGTGCCAAAAGTGGATCCTCACAACCATAAACTATTTCACCAAGTGGACAGAGGAAGTTGCACTGAAGGAAGTAAATGAGGCTAGTATTCGGACTTCTACGAAGGTATTGTGACTAGATTTGGTGTTCCTTCCACCATCATTTCCGATAATGATCTATCTTTCTCTCGTATAAATTTATCTATTGGGGTGTTAATAATGGAATATATTTGAGCACCTCTTCAAACTATTACCCCATGGTAATGGGATAGATGAGTCCACAAACAAGAACCTTTTGAGAATCATAAGGAGGACTTTGGATGAAAATAAAAGGACATGACACACAAATCTTAAATTATCTTTGTGGGCTGATAGGATCACTCCCAAAAGATCAACTGGTAGCTCCCTTACAAACTGATTTACAATAAAGAAGCAAGGCTGACAATATCTATTGAATTACTAGCCTTAGAACTCATCAAGCAGTTGGAAATGTTAGAGTTTAAAGCCATAGAGGTCAGATATGTAGAGCTCATGGAGCTAGAAGAGTTGAGAAATCAAACAATGCATACAATGGGAAAAGATCAACCTAATATCAAGAAGTATTTTGACAAGAAATCAAAATCTAGGAGTTTCCAGGAAGGAGATCTAGTCTTAATATGGGATTCATATAGAGATCAAACAGGAAGGCACTCAAATTTTGAAACATTGTGGACCGGCCCATACATGATTTCAAGTTGTAAGTCAAACAATGATTTCCAATTGTCAAAAGTGGACGGAGAAGAAGTGCAGATCCCTATCAATGGGATCTATCTCAAGAATTTCTATTAAGAAAAACCTTCCCTTGTATATAGTAGTTAGTTTTAATACCTCCAAGTTATTTTAGCACCTTGTTTTGTTGGTAGTATAGGTTTTCATTCTCTCGTGTGTGATCTTTGGTTGCCTCTAGATGACGAGTTCATGTTTTCAAGGGAGACAATATTCAACAGATCCTTGTGCACGTGTTCCTAGGATGATAGTGGAAATTCTAATCCAAGAAAAATGTTCACTCTCATAAAATGTTTCTAGAGACAGATCAACGTAAGTTCCAAACAATGCTTCAGTGGATTCATGGGTAATAAATTCAAGTTTCAAGTCAATTTCCATATTTCCAAGTTGACTCCATTTCTAATGGATGCTTCAAGGCCACTAATCTCTTCATCCTGGCAGAAGATTACCCTTGAGTCGCCAAATTGTTATCCAAATTTGCACTCCTTACAACTTTGAATATCTCACCGAGACGGATGTCATTGTTTCCATGATCTACCAAAGTTGTGGAAGTCTCACTCAATGCACTATGGATTTCAAGAAACATAGTGTCTTGCGTATTTCATAAAATCCACGGAATTGAGACAATGTGTAGACATCTAAAATGTTGACATGCTTAGTTACAATTAATCATGTCCCGCAAAATAACCTAACATCATCACTACATATATTCATATAATAAGTAATCGCAAGGTTGATTATCATTAATCCATTTTATCATATTTATAATATTTCCTCTTCATCATTTATCACAACATTTCACCATTAATCCTTTTAATACATTATTTCATCCCATTTTATCATTAATCACTTTTATTTCATTAGTATACCTTATTATCCTATATAATCCTAATTAACATTTTCTAGGAATTTGATATTCCTGTACACTATCTCCTCGACAACCTACCACATACCCTACACATCCCTACACTTATCCTTTCCATGTAACCTCACCCCTAATCATCATTTATTAACCTAATCTAATCCTAATCCTAATCACATCCTCACACCTCTAAATCTAGAGGATTCTATTTCTAGAAGCCTCTCTAACTTTCTCCTTCTATTCAATAGAAGCTTCTTCCCTCCATGAATTTTAAATTCAAATTCTAGATTCTTCCACTCTAGAATCCTCTAATCCTCACATGCATTCTCCACCCTTGATCCAAATCCAACATGACTTCATCTTAGCCATTGTATTTTTCACTCCTCAGCTATAAATTAAGCTCTCCTCCACCATGAGATCCATGTCATAAATCCATAGCCAACCACTACCAATTTTATCAATCAATCCATTATCCTTCTATAATCAATCCATCATTCATCTACAATCAAATCATCTTCATCAATCAAGAAATCCAAGCAAGATCCAAAGGAGCTTATGCTCATGTGTGTCCATCAAATCTAAAACAAAACAATGAAATCCAACATCTTGAGAAAATCAAACAAAACAAAGGGAGATCTAATTTGGCAAGTGAAGGTATTGAATTCTATTCCTTTCCATCTAGCTCAATATAAGGCAATGATAGAGAGTGTTAGATTAGAAATTGATCTAGTTTGGTTTCTAGTTTGCATTTTCACTATCTCTTTT
Organism: Taxus wallichiana var. yunnanensis; assembly: GCA_018340775.1. Classification (NCBI taxonomy): domain Eukaryota; kingdom Viridiplantae; phylum Streptophyta; class Pinopsida; order Cupressales; family Taxaceae; genus Taxus; species Taxus wallichiana. The sequence continues at coordinate 720,044,756 of CM031237.1, read as the reverse complement.
TCATCTAAATTTTGTCCACCACCATGGGGCTTACCTCCAATTTTCATCATTTCTAATCTTGTTTGATCCCTTGCACAGGCTATCAAAGTTTCAAGAAGTTTCGTTGTCATTTACCCCTTTAAATTTGTAATTTTCGGGTCAAATTTTGTTTCCAATGTGAAACAACGCCTATTCTCTATGTATTGGAGCCTATGTAGGTAAAATGGAACCTATGACATGAATCAATTCCTATTTCCTACTTTGGTGCATTTGTAGATACTTTAGTGACTTTGTTTTGTCATTTGAAACACCAAAAATTACATTTTGTTTTTTCATTTGTTCACTGTTTTTGACCCTGTTTTCATCTTTTGTTCACAAAATGGTGCCTATGTCCATAAATTTGCACCTATGACCTGTATTAGTGCATTTGCAAATATTTTAACACCTTTGTTTTGGCCTTTGAAACCTTGAAATTATAATTTGTTTCCCGTTTTCACACTTTTGACCATGTTTTCATCTTTTGTTCATAGAATGATGCCTATGTTCATAAAGTGGTGCCTATGAAATGTATTTGCACCTTTGCAGAAAGTTTAATGCCTTTGTTTTATGTTTAAAACCTTGTTTTTACCATTTTTGACTTGTTCTAGCCTTTTCTCATACATTGACACCTTTGCACACAAAATGGTGTCATGTCCTAAAGTGGTGCCTTTGTTGTACTTTGTTGCCTTTTTCATACTTTGGTGCCTATCTCTTGTTAATCAACGCCTTTGTAGAATCACAATTTTTGCTTATACTAATGGTCTAATCTCGTTTTCAAGTGTTTTTGCTGACTTTTTACAGGTCTAACATTATGTTTTCACAAGTTTATTGTAGCAAAAAGGGGAGATTCCGTCCATTTTTATATTCATGTAACATTTTTGTGATTGTAAGCTTGAAAAATACTAATCCTTTTTTTTACAGCTCGTTTTGTCCAATACATTTGGGGTTATCATCAAACTAATAACCTTTAAATTGTAGGGCCTCCTTTTGAAGACCCAATCATGAAACTGAAAATATTTTTAATTTCATTCTATCATCTAGTATTTATCATCCTTTTGTATGTTTTTCCTTTGTTTCTTTTTTATCCCGAAGGCGAAACCATGTATGCTCTCCTCTCGTGTCCTAGGACAATCTTGAGGATCAAAAGCGGTTAGCCTTCCCTTTTTACTTTTATAGAGGTAACGTGATGTGGAAGTGATATCCAAAAACTTTCCATCGTTCTAGGTGTCTCACGACCATGGGATTCATCTCCATGCACGTAGACACACCTCGTGTTCTGGCGGGGTATAAAAATTCTTAGATAACTATCGTTATTGGTTAAGCACTTGCTTGTTTTTAGATAGGCATGAAGTGAGAGGATTCAACGTCCCAATACCTAGGACTTAGACAACATCCTTGAAACATGAACTTGGTCCAAATCCATCAACCAAGTTATCCCATCATCCCCCACTCATCAAAATCAACCATCTAACTTTGACCATGAAGTTCCACATACCATCTAACACATTAAAAAAAAATTCTCAATCTCACATCTAACCTCAACCAATCACATCCTTGTCATCCAAATCAACCATCCCATGTCGATTCTAGCATCCTAAAAACCATTCAACAACTTAATCAACAAATATTTGATCTTCAATCTTCAATCAATCAATCACCCCCTAAACTATCATCTCTCAACCAACCCCATCCATGATTTCCCCTTCCTAATATCCCTATCCCTCACCCCATTGACTTCCTATTTGAAGAAACCAAATCATCCCAATCCACACCCCGACCTAATCAACATAAATCACTATCCCAACAAGCTAATTTCATCAACTTTGACCATCTCGCTAACTTTGACCTAGACCAAGAGGACCTTTTTGTTTCCTCTCTAATTCAGCCACCATTCCAAACCCACACAGACATCCCAAAACCAACCTCAAAATCCCCTATCAATCATTATGACCCACACCTTCCTCCCATCAAAACTCATGCACCACCATCCAAAATCTCAACTCCTAAATCTAATCATCGTCAAACCTATCATCGAGTTCCATTCACATACCCACAAAAATCCTAATCACTTACCCAAAAATTATTATCTCCCACATCCCATATTATTCCTCCATCCTTGTCATCTTCATCATCCCAATCCAATCCTACATACTTTCTCCTAGATTGTCCCACAATCCCTAATCCACCATCAAATTTAGCCCTAAGCCTATTTCATCCCCTCCATCACCTACACCCAATCCTATCAAAACTATCTCATCCATCATGACTCCTAAGTCACCCTCATCCCCTTCTACCCCCAATCCTAAATCATATAATGTGGCTCCTATGCCACCTTCATCCTCTACATCCACACCTAATCATATCTTACCCCCTTCATCACCTAAACCTAACATTATCCTATTTCAAATCCACAATCCCCTAATCCTATAACATCTAACGTGAATCCTAATTCACCAAATCCCAAACCTAACAAGTCCAATCCCAATCCTCTCCCCACCCCATCTCATACCAAATCTAATGGGGCTTATATGCCACCTTCATCCCCTAAATTGACCATATCTAATGTGGTTCCTACACCTCACCCATCGCCCAAATATCCTTTATCCCCAACATTAATCAAATCTAATGTGAGCCCCAAATATACCCTATCCCCTTCATTTACATCTACTAATCCCAAAAATATAATCCTAAGACAAAACCATCTACCTCAAAACCACATAACCAACCAATCCAAAAGTAACAAATCTACTTCGTCCTCCAAGCCCAAACCATCCACTTCGGCCCCTAGGCCTAATCCATCCCCTCCTTATTCTATGCCACAAAATATAATCCAAATCATAAATATAAATCAAGCAACATATATCATTATCCACCCAATCCCACACCTTTACTTCCTACTCCCCAAAACCATTTACACTAAACCACTTCACTCCTTTAGGAGAATCCTTGACCACCATCTTCCATCGTCTAAAAACATTCAACATGATCATCCATCCCCCAATAAAATCACACAATCAAAACCTTCCCAAACCATCTTGGTATCGGGAACACTATTATTGTGACTTCCATCACACCCATGGACATTTGACCAATCGTTGCATGCAATTTCGGTCTTATGTCCAAAACCTCATTAACCAAGGAATTCTTATCCTTGTACCTCTCTATCCACCACCTTTCCATCCCAATCATATCCCTAACCATTTTCTATCATCCAAACCCCACTTGATTTACAAAAATTTCATCCATCCAAATATCATCGTACATCCAAAGATCCCTCACCAAGCCAAAACTGAAACAAATCTCACCGCCCATCCTTCGTTAAGTCTGACCTCTTAACGGATGAAAAAATTACAATCCCCAATCTCATGATGATCACATTGCATCATCTTCTCCATCCAATTCATATCCTATATCCAAAAATATGTTCACTAATATGAAACATTGAGGCAAAGGCTTAGGCATCCATGAACAAGGCATTTGCGAACCCATTTCCCTTCATCAAAACTCGAGTCGTTTAGACTTAGGATATAAACCTCGACACTAACAACGTCCCTCCCACTAATCCATCACAACATGTTTCTACCACTCCTCTTATTGATCCTACCACTTGACCAAATAACAAATCATTTGATCCCCCTAAAAATACCAAACACCTAAAAATGGATTGAGCACATAATTCGTCACCTGCGCACGCACATTCTTTCCTTAACACACATCCTCCTTCCATCCAACATGTAAATCCCTTTGCATCTAATTCATTTTTATCATCACATCCATTCATATCCTCTTATAATTCATTCATTTGAACACTTGATCAACTTTCTCGCACATGTTGTAAGCCAATAATACTTACTACAATTGTGTGACCTTGGTCTATCATTACCTCTAACATTTAGGCACCATTGTCATCCTAGAGATCCACACACTTTAACACACCTAATAAAATTTAGGTGAATACCTTTGGGTGCATTTGTTTTACACTCTAGCCAATGTTATCTCCACACTCATTTCCATCCCCCCATCAAGCCACTAGTGATTCTCAACCCCTTGAGAGTTCTCAAGAGAGTGGAACCACTTTATGCAAAAAAAATCAAATATCAAAAAGTAAAAGATCAAAAAAATAATATCAAAATTAAAAATATCAAATAAAATCCACCTCAAGAATATCTCTATGGGTGTTTCCAGCATCTCTACCGGGGCTATGGATGTCTGGTTGGTAGTAGAGAAATGTTGTGACCAAAATCAGATGCATCTTTGTGGGGACTATGGACGCCTCGGATGACAACGGAGAAATGCACAACTCAGCCTTCCATTCACCCTCCATCCACCTATTTGACTTAATCACTCCCTATAAATTGGTTAGTTTGGCTTCACATACTATCCATTAAGTCTTCACTTCAAGCAATAATTAACCATTACAATTATACACAATTTGATCTCGCAGAGACATAGGGATCGCATGTTGCCTGGTATTTTTTACACCTTGGTCACACTTTTTTCTAGTCTAACTCTTTCCTTACAATATGTTCGTTAGGCTCATATTTTATTTACCAATGATGTTATTTTCCTTCCATCCATCACATCCACATCCTTTTTCCTTGGATCGAACATCCATGGGAAGATGATGACCTTTTCATTTTCATCCAATCCTCCTCGTGTCCTTTTTCAACAGACATCATCATGGATGAGGGAATATTTACTACCATCCATTAGGGGCATCATCCATTTTAGATACCCCTCACTTCCCATCCTACCCTACACCTAGGCACACATTGAACCCATTCATCCACCCACATAGGACATCCTACTTCACACTTGGGGGCACACCACATTTATCTTTAATTCACCCCTATACTTGGGGGCATATTATATCATCATCCATATCCCCCATCTTATACTATACCACATCCCTCATCATATCTATCTCCCATCCCACATCCCATCTAATCCTAACCTATCAAACAATCCGTATCCTATCCAACATATTCAATTTCCTTCCATCCTTCCCTTTTATCCTACCCAAACACACATTTTATAGGATAAAGTCACATCCTTTCATCTTGCATATCCTCAACCATTCCCACCTCATCCTTAATCCAAAATATCAACGTCCAAAATCTAAATCTAAAAATAAAAACATCCAAAAATCTAAACATCCAAAACCCTGAATCTAAAAATCAAAACATCCTACAATCTAAAAATCCAAAATCCAAAATCTAAAAATCAAAACATCCAAAACCCCAAATAAAAAAATAAAAACATCCAAAAATCTAAAAATCCAAAATCTAAAAATCAAAACATTCAAAAAATCCATAAAATACAAAAATGCAATGTGTGTGTTTTTGCTTGTGTGTGTTTGCTTGCATTTACATTTTGGATGATGATATGAGGCCCCTTTTGTTTCTTTTTCTTTTTCATAGTCCAATGATATGAGGACCATATTTTTATATTAATCTATCTAATGATATGAGGATAAGGGCATTTGGCAATTCAATCATCATGGTCTTAATACCTTGGTGCATCTTGCTTTATGCCACATCAATCACAATTGTTAATGATGATAACAGTGGAACTTTATGGTAGCACACCCCCTTTTATCATCATATTTTATCCTTATCATCATCCACACATAATCCTCATCATTATCTAACTAACTATCTAACCTCCTCATCTTCCTATCCAATAAATCCTTTATCAATCAATCAACATCCAAATCTTATTCTCTCGCATCAATCATCCAAAATCCTCACCCATTAGCTGGGAATCCTCTAACATATTCTTAATAATCCAATTTGAAATTTCAATCCTCACCTCATCAATATCATATCATCCAATTCCATCCAAAAAGTAATCCTTATTCTCTCATATAAACATCCTCAATCAATCAATCCTCCAATTCAACATCCTCTAATCCAAAATCCTCAACATCTCAACCCCTTGATTGGTTCAACTTATAATCCAACATCCTCTCATACAAATTTTATCATCATAAAAAACAACATCTTCAAATCCAAAATAAACAAAACCTCACCCCTTAACCGGGCATCCCCAAATATAAATCCTAAATCTTCACCCTTGTCATACATCGTTGATCGAGGCATCCTATAATCTGAAATCCTCAAAACCTACCCCTTGACTAGGGGCATATTCTAATACTATATCTTCACCCTAGTCTCGAGGCGTCACCTAATCCAAAATCCAATATCTCATCATCTTATAATCTCCTACTCCTATAATCCTCCATCTTCTCATCCTCTAATCCTCTATCATCTACCAACTTGGGCTTCTCTTATTTTCGAGTGGTTACCCAACTCATTACCTTCCCACATAACCCCTTGAGGGAGCATCATATCACCATCCTAACATATTTTCTTCTTTTTCTTTGAACAGTCATTGCTACGCAATAACCCTTCAAAGAGGGAAAAATGTAGACATATAAAATGTCGACATGCTTACTTACAATTAATATGTCCCGCAAATAACCTAACATCATCACTACATAAATCCACATAATAATTAATCACAAGGTTAATTATTATTAATCTATTTTATCATATTTCCCTTTATCATTATTTATCATTTATCACAAGATTTCACCATTAATCCTTTTAATTCATTATTTTATCCCATCTTATCATTAATCACTTTTATTTCATTATTATACCTTGTTATCCTATATAATCCCTATTAACATTTTCTAGGAATTTAATATTCCTACATCTCACCTACCACCTACCCTACACATCCCTACACCTATCCTTTCCATGTAACCTCACCCCTAATCATCATTTATTAACCTAATCTAATCCTAATCCTAATCACATCTTCACACCTCTAAATCTAGAGGCTTCTATTTTTAGAAGCCTCTCTAACTTTATCCTTCTATTGAATTTTTAATTCAATAGAAGATTCTTCCCTCCATGAATTTTGAATTAAAATTCTAGAGTCTTCCACTCTAGAATCCTCTAATCCTCACATGCATTCTCCACCCTTGATCCAAATCCAACATGGCTTCATCTTAGCCATTGAATCCTCCACTCCTCAACTATAAATTAAGCTCTCCTCCTCCATGAGAGCCATGTCACAAACCCATAGCCAACCTCTAGCCAATTTTATCAATAAATCTATTATCCATCTACAATCAATCCATCATTCATCTACAATCAATTCATCTTCATCAATCAAGTAATCCAAGCAAGATCCAAAGGAGGTGTTGCTCGTTTATCTCCACCAAATTTGAAGCAAACTAATGCAATCCAACATCTTGAGCACATAAAAAAATCAAAGGGAGATCTAATTTGGTAAGTGAAGGTATTGAATTTTATTCCCTTTCCATCTAGCTCAATCTAAGGTAGTGATAGAGAGTGTTAGATTAGGATTTGAATTAGTTTGGTTTCTAGTTTGCAATTTGCACTAATATCTCTTTTTTATCTACATAATGAACAAGTTGTGACTTGTGAAAATATGATTTAACCGGAGGAGTTCCAAAGAGATGAAAGGTTGTTTGAGAAGGAACTCGGGAAATATGTCTATGTCGAAATCCGTAGAACATCAACTCAATGTTTTGTGGGTCTCTCAAAATTCGGTGTTCCGTGGATTTCATAATCCCGTAAAATAGGAAACAAAACTCGGGAGGTGGCGAAATGAGTTGATAGGAAAAATGTCATGGGACTCTAAAACATTCAAACATTTGAAAAACCCGCAAAAAGGAGATAAATGTAGGGAAAATTTGTTGAATGAGTAATAGAGAATTTTTGCCCATAACTCCCATCACGGATAACCAGATCAAGCGGGATCAGTCTTGTTGGAAAGATATCATTAATGACTATATTATAGGATTGATAATTTCATAAATCGATGCGAGTCTTGGGGCTGAAATTTCAAACATAGTTTTGAGGCAAAAGATATGGTTCTAAAAATGCAAGTTATCAAGTCATTTCCCAAATACCAACATTAATGAAGAACGACACCCCCTCTCTTTTTGCAGGTTGGATGACGTGTATAATTGATTTTCCAGAGGCACCCATGTGCTATGCAATGAACTTAATGAATTTGGTCAGTGGTTGGAGGAAGGAATTCAAATTTCCCTCTCTTTTCCCTCCTCTCTCTTTCCCCTTTCTATATATTGTTTAATAATGCTCATTTTTAAAGGTTGGACCCTCTCAGTTTACTTGCAAGCACATTATTCGAGTAATTTTTCCTTTGCATTTTGATTTGCATGCCTCGATTTGGTTCATTGCATGTGAATACTTGATTCTTTCCACCATTTTAATTGACTATGCATCATTCAGAGGCAATAAAATCAGTGTTTTTGGCTATTATCTACACTAATTCGTACTTTATTACATCATCTTGCCTTTCCTTTTCTATATTAGTTTGCTTTATGCATTCTTTACATCCTCTTGCAGGTTCCTTTTCTATTGTGCTCCATGGAACTAAGTGTATAATTGTTGTTTTAGACCGTGTCACGCACGTCTTCCCTCCTTGTGTGCATTTTCTCTTATTTCCACTCATTTGAGAGTGTTCACCCCCTCTTCTTAGTGCTATCTCCCCGTTAGGTTAGGATTTTCCCCTTCCATGCACCTTTCTCTTCCCCGGTCCCTTTGATTGTTAAAGTAGTATTAGATAGTTGCATTCCCTTGCTTAGGAGTGGTTTAAAATTAGGAATAGGTAGAGGAACCAACCTTCTCTCGGAGGTATGTCTCAAGTAGCAAGTACTAAAAATTGAGAGACAATCCCATATCACCCAAAAATAATGATTTCTCATCCATATATCCATGAAAAATCGTAGAGGGTGTTTTTTTTTTTATGATAACAATACCATTTCAATGTCATTTTTTCCTTTTCATTTATTTGAATTTAATAACACAATATTCTATCCAACAATCCTCTTTTTATAATATTGTTGTAATAAACTTCTACTCATAATCCACATTGTGGAAATTTGTAAAATATTACCATGTCACTTATTCTTGAACCTTCTTCTGAAATTTCACCATCTAGAAGATACCTATATTGATTTTCTACCCACACTAAAAATGTGGAAAAAAAGATCTATCATGTCTCTCCTCAAGGAAATTAATCTCGCTCGATAGTAAATTTCATAGATTACATCATGCATATAAGATGTAATCAATAAGATGTAACCTCAATAAATGTAATGAAATAAGATGTAACCTCTTAGGAATCTCATTACATTTATTGATGATTACATACTTGATGATGATGTTATTCATCATATGTTTAATATTTTAGTTATTATTAATCAACAACTATCCATATTGTATGAATTGATAGAAGTTATAGGCACAACACGTGTAATCTCACATTATTTATTATATGACAAGCTAAGATAGATCCCCATATGGGTTTTTGAATGTTGGGGATCAAATTTAGGCTTGCACAAAGAAATTAGATACCAAAGGTGCTCAAGGAGTGCTAGTGTCATAATTATGAAGGATAGTAGCCCTAACCAAACATAGTTACTTGGTTTACAAGGCCTATATCTAAGATAAAGAGAGGTATCCTACCAATATTTAGAATAAGAGTAGATAAAGAGATGGATAAATCCAAGGGATGTAACATAATAAGACAAACAAATATATAAAATTAAAAATGCATCTACTTTAATATATAGAAATGATTGAATAACAATCCACATTACAAGAAACAAGCAACAAAGAAAAAAGAAGGGTTACGAATACTTACCTACAGTGTGCTTGTTGATGCATGATACTCCTTAGAGACAACATCATTGAGAGATAATCGTTGTGGGTGGAGAAGGGGAATGCTAAGAATAATACCTCTAGTCCTAGCTCACTATAGTGAACAAAATGTAACAAGGTAAGCTCCAAAACCTCAAGTCTAACAAATAGGTCTGAACATATGTGCAAGTGTCCATTGTGCAAGAAAATACAACATTTTATATTAATTAATGAGTGATAATAAAATGAAAAAGATGTGGGGTATTTATGCCCCACGCGATCACCTATGGGCAATGAAGTTGTCCTTGGGGAAATCCAAGGTCAAAAGGTGCAAAATAAATGGAATCCATAAGATAAATGGAGGCAATGATGAAGGTCCAAGATGACCAAAAGCATATATAAGTGCGTGCATGAGTGTAAAAAAGTGAACATAATAAGATAGGTAGACATAATGGGTAAAATTTATGACAAAAGGAGGAAACAAATCAAGGATAAGCGAAACATGGTATAATATTGACATATGTCAAATGTTATGCTCTAGACCACTTAATCAAGTCTAATCACACCTCAATCTTTTTAGGCTCCTTGAGGCACCCGTTAAGGATAAAAATGCATCAACGGCCTCTGCACAAGTGAAAAGGTTAGAAAGCATAAAAATGAGGTATATACATATACCCCAATGGAAGATCATCTTGTGTTGCAATAGTGAAACATGATATGGCCTTCAAATGTACCGATATAATAAATGGAATAAAATGTAGATGCTAAAATTAAAGTAATAATGTAAGTGTAGGAAATAAATAATGAAATCCATTAAATGACATATACCTACCTCATACTTAACTTTTGGTGTTACAGGGCTTAGTCATGGTGGTTGCAATAATTACTCATAAAATTGAAGAAGCAAGAGTGAAAATAAACATTAACAAATAATTAGTAAATTAAGATATAAACCACCTAGCTAAGAAGTCGTGGGGATGTTATGATTGAGCATTGTAATGATGTAAAAGTGTGGGAAAAGGGTATTTTAGAATAATTATAAAAATGTATGTTTAACGTGTCAAAATGATCATATTGCCACCAAAATCACGTCGATATTCATGAAATATTTTTATGATCCATCATTTGAAATATATAAAGGTTTAAATATTGGAAGATGTTGCATCAAAGTTAGTTATAAGAATTGTTATAAATGGTCAAGGGAGGAAGTCATTTGTCATTTTTCTAATTTCTATTAAGAGAATTTGAGCTCGAGATCATTGAATTTGATTTTATTGATGATGATGAGAGTATGAGGTGTTGGATGAATTAGTCGAGATAGGGCACGTGGCAATGTAAATCCCATGGTAGGTTTTGTATTTAAATTGGGAAAAGGTAATTAGAAGAAAAATAGAGAAAAGTGTGTTGGGGAAAATTTGACTTGCAAAATTTTCTTCAAAGGTAAGAAAAATGTAGATTTGGTTGATGTCTAGGTGGTTTTGGGAGAATTTTTTATTTTTAGAGTCATTGGGATGAGTGTTTGAAATTAATTCTAGGAAGGATCTTGCACCCTTAAGATAGAAAAGATCGGCCATGTTGTGTCAACCCATCGCATCAAGGCCAATGATGTTGAGGTTTTATAGTATGGACAATGGAATTTGAGCTTGGTTTGTTGATGCCAATAAATTAGTATGCTTTTTTCATGATGGTTGACGGTATTTTCCTAAAAATTACAATGGCCATTCGTTTATGGAATTTCATGGTCAATGGTGTTTGATAGTGATTTAGTTGTTTGATTTTTAATGATTTAAGTTGTATTTTAATGATTATTGTATATTGAAATATTATGGGTGATTTTTATTTAATATCTTGCAAGTTCCATAAAGGATCCAACTATGGATATTAGTATATGTGACGTGGCTACTAGATCTATTGGTGGGTTTATCTCGTGAAAGATGTGGCACAATTACATCACCTCAATTTTGGAGGCATTATACGGATGGTGTAGATCCCATTAGATACTGATATGATACAAATGTATTTGGGACACTAAGATTTCAAGTCCAACGCTCTCATATGGAGGGTGAAAGGATAGACCATGGAGGCCATCGATACATTACAAGATGTTTGCATGGTTCTTGGGCTATCAATTCGGGGTGTATAAATGTTGTTATTTCTTAACACCCCCATTTTTAAAATGGTTTCCTTTTAAAAATAGGAGCCTATTTACTTTTAAAAATAGATAATGCTTAGGTATTTACCTTTGATCTTTATTTATTTTTCCTTATTTTCCTAATTCATTGATTTAGTACCCTCATTTTGAAATTGCTTAGTACTCGCATTGATTAGACTAAGTGTTTATACTTAGGATTTATTTGGTACTTGCACTTTGAAAATTAGGTACTCACACTTCATGTTTTTGAGAGCTCGCACTTGGTTCTTTTATAATCCTCACACTCACACTTCAAATTTTTCTCACATTTGAAACTTATGCATCATTTGCACTACAAAAATATTAAAGTATCAAATTTTTTCAATTTATCACACTTTGGATTTTTTAAAGAGCTCGCACTTATGTTTTCTTTGATGGTCACACTTTCTTTAACTTACGGTTCTCATAAGTATCAACTCATACTTCACATTTATGAGCATTTATTAATGGATTTTGCTAAATTTGAGTTTTACCTTTTCTCACATTCAAATGAATGAATACTTGCACTTCACATAAATGAGAGGGAAATTATTTAAAACTAAACTTCACAAGGTTACAATTCAAGAATGTGAGAATTCAAAATTATGTCTCGTAAATGTGATAGGCCGATTCTAAAGCTCACACTTCGCACTTCACTGGTCCGCAAAAGATTGTACTTTTCAAATGTGGAGAAAATTATAAAGTCAAAAAAGTCAAATACACTTTAGCATCCAATGAATAACAAACCAATTAGTGCATAACATGTGGTCCATTGAATGGCACATACATGGAATCAAAAGAACATGTGGATAATTAAGGTTGATGGATATGATTAGATTAGACATGTATAGGTATATGGATTACATTCAAAAGGATGAGCATTTCAAAAAATTAACTATCCTTAGGTGAAAAACATCAAGTCATGCACTATCTATCATTAATACAAAGCACACAAATTTGGATGAAAGATTGCCAAATCTAAAAACTATTGCTTTAATCGAGACTATTCAACATGTTCCTAATTTGAGAAGTCATTTGTGAGATCCAAATCTACAAAGTTCACAAAGATCCAAAAATTTTAAGTGATTTGCAATAATCTTGAAAGATAAAATCCTTCAACAATGGTGGGTGAACTAGGACCATCAAATGTGGATGCTTTCCTATATTCTTATGCGGACTAAAGGATATTGAGGGATACAATTTTTTACCCTACTTAGTTAGACCAAGAATTCCCACACTATTCTGCCATCTTCTCAACAATCCAAAGGGAGAGAACTTTGGTAGATGTGGTAGATAAAGTAGGAATGTCTCATTGACCAAGCATAAAGTGTTGTCAATATTAAGGCACTGAAAAAAACAAGGATACATCAAATTACGACCAAACCGAGGTATGCAAATGCCCATAATTACTCTCCCCATTCTCATTCATGCTAAATAAAAGGATTAGACATTATACTCCTAGATTTGGGAATAATAGGCTATATTTTATTGTGGTTATGATTTCAATGCCTATTATAATTTTCTAAAAGCCAAAACCATTTATAACTTGAAAACCATTTAATCATGGATGGATACATGCCAAGTGAGAATCATTTTACATAACTGGGTAAAATACCCAATTGACAACATGGATGATGAAGGCTTAAACAACATTCTCATCCAAAGATTCAGGCCTAGAGTAAGAATTGACATGGCCTTGATGAACCATTTGTATGGAAACCCCTCCATTACCAAGCTATATTTTATCTATATTCCCTTAATTTTCCATGATCATAGATGAAGGAAATATCCCTGCATTAGGGCACGTAGTTGCATCCAATTTACTATCACAAAGGGACTCTTATGTCAATGAAAAGAAATCATTTTTCATGGCCTCTTATCTACTGGATGGAATATGTGGGGTCTTACAATGTCTTAAATTTTTCCCACTTGGGAACCCTTATGCCCTAGGGAAGTAAATGAGGAATATTCATAAATTTATGCCCATATATTTAAGGCTCATATCGAAGATATATGTACCTCCTTCTACCCCTTAGTATACATGATGATTGTGGAAATACCAATGCCAAGAATTTATTTAGGAGTGCTAAAATATATTAAGTAAATGGGGAATGTTTTCTTCTATCCCAAATATAGAGTAATTACGATTGAAGGATTGTTGAATCCACCATTGCAATTGCCTTAATATGTACCTAAAAATTGGTTGAACAAGAGGTTGTGTTCCAAATTTGTAATGACATTGTTAATAAATGTAAGGAGAAGAAACTCATGACCCTTCCTTCATTTTATTTGGTAGTAGGATGTAGAGAATTTAAGATATGGATAGATTTCAAGGTTATAACTACCCACATAAACTCTTTTAATTTTCTCGATCATCATCTATGAAGATATGACCCAAGGAAGAGAGTAGATAAGCACTTGGAATCACTTAAGGGGAAAATAAATTTTACATATGCCCATGAAGTAGATGTGAATGATTGGGTATGGGTCACCCAAGAGGATGATAATATCATCCAAAAAATATGAAAACCACATGTGTTGTTCCTCCACCAAGAGGAATAATCGGGAGATATTTCACTAGAATAGGGGCACATACATACATGGAACCACCTAGAAAACATCAAGGTCATAATTCTCCCACTACTTCTTCAAGGCCTACAAAATCGAAGCTACCACAAAATTTTAGGAAGTAATTCTTGAACCAGTCACAAGTCCTTCCTTTGTTAAATATGAGGTGTCTTCTTCAAACAATGAAGAAGCAACCAAGGAGAATATAGTTAATAAATCCATGGTACAAGCAATCAAGAGGTAGAGAAGATACAAGGAGGACAAGAACAAGAATATACTACAAGTACACCTCCTCAAGAACATCAAAAGGGTTGTATTGAACAAGATCTAATTACATAGAGGGAGAAACTAAAAGGAACAATAACCAGATCGTGCCAAGCCAAGAACACAGATGCTAATCAAACACCACAATCAATAAGATGAAAGTGAATAAATTTACATAAAATTTTGCAAAAAAATGAGCAACAATAACATATATTATTATGGAAATCAATACAATACATTGAGAATGGGCCTTACTTAAATAGGCAAGCAATAACAATCTAATAACTAGTCAATGTCATAGATCAAGTCAGTAAATCAAGGAAATAACGAGTCATCAAAGAACTAGTCAAGACCATAGATCAAGGAAATAACTATACCTAACAACTAGATAATATCTCCTAATATCTAAATAATATAAAAGAAATATCCACACACATAAGTGGGTGAAGATATATACAATAAAGGTAAATAAAGTACCTAGGTGAACATGAGCTAAGGTAAATACCTACTCTAACACCCACCCTCAAGTGAAGCTAGGGGCCAAAATAGAAGTGGCATGTCCACAGTATGAGTCTTGGCAACTAGGCCTCGATGAGGTGCTCGTGTATAATAACTGGGAAAAAAGGAACACCACAAGGTACCCAAAACTAGTAACAACAAATTAAAAAGAGTAAATACCCGCTCTAAGGCATCCCGAAAAGCTCGGCTCAAAAAAATCATACAATGTTGAAGAAGTTTAGTGTGCACTATGGTCTAAATCCACTGCTCGATCAAAAACTCAAAAACAAGCGACACTAGCATTCACCGAGAATACCTCCATACATGGAGACTATCAATAGAATGATGTCGAAAGTGCAAGAAAAACACCAAACATAATTCGATCAATCACTGCAAATAGGTGTGCCATGATCCAAGAACAATAACCAAAGCAACAAGGCAAGGACACAAAATCCGAGTTTCACTATCCAAGAAAAGCTAATGTAACAAGGTAAGGACACGAAACCCAAAGAAGCGAGAATCAACACCACACCCTCCCATACTACTTTGAATGGGTGGAGTGACGCTTCAAATCTGTATGAGTTGTCAAAACAACTACTCAAACACCGAAAAAATAACACTATGATCTACCGAATAGCTCCCCCATAAGAGAGACTCATCAACATGCCAAAAGTGTCAAAAATACGGATACAAAATCACTCAACAAACAAGAGAGATGCACTACACATGCTAAAGAAAAATGCTCAAAACAAGGAGCATCACAATGCATAAGGTATAGAAAGTGGAGCAAGAGGCATAATAGTGGAGGAGCCACACCTGTAGAGTCCTCTCAATGAATGCCTATATCGCCACCACGAGTGATCAGATATCCACCCCAAATCAAAACAGATGGATGAAGAAGATGCATGCATATGACTTGGTGCAAAATGCACAATGGGTGCATGCAAAAGAACATCAAAATGTGTGTCAGGTTGATCATGTCTGACAACTGAAATCTCAGGTTTCTCAAGCCTGAGTGAAGGTGCAAAAATCATGTGTTGCTCATGATCCTCAGAAAGAGTCGAGCGAACAAAAAAAGGAGCTTTGTCAATGTGTGATCCCAATGAAGTATCTGCTTGAAAACCAATGTCATGATGAGAATTCCACTTAACATGTGGAATAGAGGAAACAATACCCTGTGAATGTCTACCAATGACTCCGCTAGTGAGACCCATAGAATGGAGCATGCAAGAATGGAATGCAATGGTATGCTTCTTAAAAAATCCATGCAACTGAGCAGAAGTAGGATACACAACATGTGGTACTGTAATAGGCACAGATGTGGAAGAGCATGCAATAACAAGCTTCATAGGTGTATGAGCATCAAGAGAAGGAACAGACTCAAAGACTGACAAATCAATGTTAGTGGGTTCAAGAGCAATAGCTGCAAGTGGACTAGGAGCATGGATATGGTTGTCCACAATATGATGGTGATGTTGTAGGCTAGCAAGTTTGTTCTGCATGAAGTGTATTATTGTATCCTTATCATGAATGAGTGATTGTAGAAGATAATTTCACTTCTTGAGCAATCTATTTTCTTCCACAAATTTTACAATATCCTCTTGAATTCCACACACTTCAGAGAAAAGCATATCATTCTCAAAATCCATGATAGATACAAAATGCAACTCCCAAAAGTTTAGGATGTCGGGCTCAGCCAAAATTACGTCCACAATTGATTACAACACTCCTCCATATTTGACACTTTATAATTATAGTGAAAGTATTAAAATAAATATTTCTAATGAAAATAGCATAGAAAAAAACACTTTTGCAAAAAACGGCACTCAAAACCGAGTTACCGATCAAAAGTTACAAGATTTTTAATATTTTGCTCTGTTATTTATTTTAGTTGCCACTAAAACAAAATAAATTGTTGTTACCTTCACCACACAAATAAAATTAAAGGGGGCTGGAGTTCAGCACCTACTAGTAGGAATCACAAGCTTCAAGCCCTCATATGACCATACCATATGACCAAGGGCTAAGGATCATGATGTTCATAGAGAATTACAATGGATCATTGTTATATTTGGTCATTAAAGGTTAGTTATGAGGATATTTAAGAGATTACAAGACATTATATGAGGTGGTTAAAGATACAACTAGTTGATAGATTTATTTTTTAGTTTTGGCACCTAGCTCATGTAGCATCACCACTCTTCCCAAAGTATCATTGATGACATTATCGAGAGAGGTAAAAAATTAGGGCTGGTAATAACTATTTCACCATTGAAACAGGATGAGTGATGTATGCCCCATAATTGGATTTCAAGAAGTACCAACGAATGTGATTGTGAGGAGAAGATGGGCCATGGGTGATAGAGGTGGGGAAACCCCGAGAGATAGGATGCCAAAGAGGAGGAAAGAGTAGAGATACCTAGGGGATGCCACCATGAGTGGTGGTTGTGGAGACCTCGAGGAGGATATACATTGGAAATATTTTATGATGCTTTATATTTGTAAGTATAACCAAACGGAGGTGGTGTAAAATCTGAAACATTTAGGGAAAATCATTTATCGAAAAGGTGATGTTCCTCTACATTTAATATGGGTAGTTCCTTCATATGATGGTGGTTTTTATTTTTGGTTCTTTTAACCTAAAAGCACAAAGGAGAAAAATGGGAAGGATAAAGATATGAGAAAGAGAGGAGAAATGATAGAATAGAAGACGGAGGGTGAAACCCTATGATAGACTAAACACATATATTTGCTTTGATAACTCTAGGTAAACAAAATCCTAGAAACCTCCTACTCTCACACATGAAGGGAAGAATACAATAGTATATGTGATTAATAAGAACCATAAGAACAAAGTCTTCATGACTCCAAAACCATATATATATATATATATATATATATATATATATATATATATATATCTTTGCACAAATTCGACATACACTAACATTTAGCATAAAGTATGAGCATCATAGAACCACATATAGAAAGGAGAAATACATCATTAATGACATCATTCAATTTATAGAATAGTAAGATAGAGTTTTATTATTAAGGAAAGTTAACACCATATAGCGATAAATGAACACATTAGCATTGCATTCATAAATTCATGGAAATTGAAAATAGTGTTTACATCAAAATGTAGAAAACGCACTTTAGAGTTTAGATAGAAAATAGAGAATCAAACCCCTAAAATGGAAATTCCACCCCTATTTATACCTCTATCCCATAACCACTCTATAACTACCTTCCTACTAATAAGATAAATTTTACCTTTTTCATTTACATTTAAGTTATAACTTTAAATGACTTTAAATTTGAGTCACTTAAGAATTACAAAAACACTTTTGCCAACAAAAAATAGAAATGTCACTTAATTGATGAAAGCACTTTTCCCAATATAGAAATAGAATTTTGATCAAATGAATAATAGAATAATAAAAATGAGTTACATCCATGGAGGTTTATCTATTGATTCACTCAAGAACTTTCACCTTCAACACTTGTAACATGAATCCCAGAAAAGTCTTAGATACATTCCTCTTCCTCAAGATGAGATTGTTTCCTAACAAATCCATCCATGATTATGAAGCATCCAAAATCATCAACACACATGAGGACCAAATTGGTGTGTTGCATTGAAATGGATGATCCCTCTACTTAATACAATCCACTATGGTGGAATCTTTCTCTGATAGGAGTTCACTTTCCACTAGCCATTCTTGTCTTGAAGTTTCTAAACTTCATATGATCAACACATCCATCACCAATGGGAAAATTTTCATTAATAGACTTCAAATGGTGGTGTCATAGTGAAGAGGAAATGGAAATTTTTTTATTAATATTCATTAAGTATAACTTGAACTATGAGAAAACAAAGATCTTAAAATGAAGGCAAAAATAACACTTGAGAAATGATTCTCAAGAAACCTGTATACAATGTTTGATGTTTTGAAATATACACAAGATAAATATTTTCTTCAAGATCTTTCCAATTATTTTTAAATAGCACTCAAATCGAAGTTTAGAAGATAAATTTTAATCAAAACAATATTAGTTTCAAAGTTCTATCTAATGAGTTAACTTATGAGAGATTTTGGGAACTAATTTAGTACCCCAAGTGGCCTTTTGGTATGATTTTGGAACAAATTAGAGATTGGGGAGCCTTTTGGCATGTTTTAGAAACATATTTAAGTGTATATATAGCTTTTGGGTGTAATTTTTGGACAAAAATGCCAAAGACACATATGAAGAGCATTTTTAGAACAATTAAATGAGGGAAGTAGCCTTCTAAGGATTTTTTAAACATATCAATACCCCAAGTCACCTACAAGAGCACCATGGGAACAAGTTAATGACTTAGGCATCCTTGGGAACTATTTTTGAACCAAAGTACCAATTCATGAGTTTTGAGAAAAAAATTACATATTTTGGAACCACTTAAGCACATAGGTGGCCTCATAAAGAGTTTTGGGAACAAAAAAACTTATGCATTCTTAAAAATTGCAAGAAGAACTCAAAAAGGGCATGAGGCATGATTCTATTACACTGTGGGAGCCGACAAAGTGTATGATGCACTTGTGTATACAAGGTATAACTTAACACAAGTTAAAGGAAAGATACAAGAGACAACCCAAGATGAGAAAGTTGACAAGAGTATACATTGAAGGATAACAAAAATATAATAAACAAATTCAATATTTTACCTTATGGGAATCATAAGAATGGAATGCATGCTTTGAGAATTGTTTGAAAAATAAGCTTAAAAATTTAGCATTTAATAGTTAGATCTTATTAGGGTTACAAATTGGTTTGGGAAAATCACAAAAGGCATATCTTAGACTCTAGAATCTCTTAGTGTTTAATATAATAATTCCTTATCCATTGTGAAATAGACTGAAGCTCAACACAATTACACAAGGGATCTCTCTCATCATTGTTGCATTTTTAAAACATACATATAGAAATATAATCGTAAAGTAAGCCAAAAATGGAAAATAAAACTATGTACAAGGGGAAGGATGGGAATACATTAAATTTATACAAACCCAAAAACATGTTAAGAGAAGTAGGTACCATTACAAAACAAGGTTTTGAAAGAATGACACTTTTTATGATTAAAGGGAACTAGTTGACTATACAAA
Organism: Taxus wallichiana var. yunnanensis; assembly: GCA_018340775.1. NCBI lineage: Eukaryota > Viridiplantae > Streptophyta > Pinopsida > Cupressales > Taxaceae > Taxus > Taxus wallichiana. The sequence goes on along the minus strand of CM031237.1, from coordinate 720,024,387 downwards.
AATTTATGAATGCTTTGCACGGCTTTAGAAGAAAGATAGAAACCAAAAATCCATCTTTAAAATGATATTTAAATGACATCTTTATTAAATTCAATGACCTCTTTGACACTTGTTCAAAACATTTTCTCTTCTTATAATGAGAAATTGTTGAAATTGACCTCTCACTTTCTATTTGTATTAAACTAGGCACTAACCTATATGGGAATTCATCATCATTCTTATGATTTATACAAAAAAATTACTTTTGAAATTTATTCTCATGAGAATATTTGACCACCACATAACACTCTTCATGTTTCATTTTCATGTCTCCATAAACTATACATGTGTGGGTTGAACCAAGTGTCATCACTCACTTCCTATGGAGATGAATCAAATACAAAATTTTCATCAACAAAAATTTCACAAATGAATCATGTCATTGCATCCACATAGCATATACATTCTTCACCACGAGGATCCTCATTAGTATGGTTATCCTCCTTCACAATTCCCATGCCGGTGGTCATAGACATGGAACACCATTCCTTGTTATGATGTCATAGTGTATGTTTTTCTTGGTATGAAGGTTTATCATAAACATATGTATCCTTATTACCCCATAGAATATCATTATCTCTTCATGATCTAAAGCAACAAGGAGGTTCATTTCACAATCTTGTTGGTTCCCATAATCATCATGCTTCTTTTTCAGCATCATTATATAGAATGTGCTCCTATTTTCGGTTTGGTTTTGCACTTGATATTTGTGTTTCTAATTTTACCTTCAATTTATTTTGTTTGATGGAGAAACCAAGTTTTCATTTGATTGTGTGCCTATTCGAAGTGTCAAGGTTTTCAGAGGTTTTTAAATAAAAGGAGTAGTAGTACTTTGATGTGTTATCAGAACAATCAGTTGCTTTTTTGAAGTATTAGTATTGAGTGAGAAATGTTAATTCTCTCTGGTACCAAAGGTGGGGAAATGTTCTAGAAAATTTGAAAGCATCGTAAGGTGTATTCTACTTTTCTTAGGCATTCGTGCAAAATGTGGGTTAGGTTCTTAAACCCGTGATGTGAAAGAGAACATAAGTAAATGCTCGAGGGAAACAAGATATAATGAAAAAGTGTGCATTATTCCCGAGAATATGTAAACGATGGTTTGACTCCAACCCCGAAGAGGTATGTGTGACTATCTCATAATTTGGTTGGTTTGAAGGAGCCTGAAATTAATTCTACATTTTTCCTTACTTGGAAAAATTTTAAGTTCCGTTGCGGGCCCTGGCACCTTGTTTCATAATGGGTGAATTGTTGGTATGTATTTATGGTTCCTTCATCATGTATTAAAAGGAAGGATAAGTACTTAGTATTTTCCATTTGAAAAACCTAGGGTGATTAAGTGGTGAGTGGATGGATTTTTCGTGTAGGATAGTTTCTAGTTATGTGAAATGTATGAATGCAGTGGTGGAAATTGTGTGAAGGGATTAATTGTGTGGGTTTTTTTCATGGTGCAATGCAAGTAAATATGAAATGAATGATGTGTCTCATTGGTGCTAAAAAAGAAGAAGGAAAATACATGTCATACAATAACAAAGAAAATGGACGCTACCCTTGAATGATGTACGATGTTAAAAAAATGGGGGTTATATTATAGGGACCCCTACCCTCAAAGTATGTATGTATATATATATATATATATATATATAGAAAGGTACAAACTTTTATGTTATACATGAGGAAATTATTTTTAGATATCCACCGATTCACCAGAAAGATCAAAACACATTTCAAGAGTTGGTCCCCGAGGTATATGAAGTATTCATGAGCCAAAATGCTGAAAAAAATGGACATCTCTATCTAGGACTCGTGAAATCCCTTTTCCAGGTAGTTCGAGGATTCTTACCCACGATCCATTCAAAATCTACGTAAACTCACTCTTATTCTCAATTAAGTTCACCCAATCACAGAGAGGAGTCCTCCTTACATATGATTTTGTTCTTTGACTGGTAGAGGGCTGGCTATCAAGGAGTTGCACTTATTCACTTTTTAGGTCATCGAAGAAGCCTTCCACTTTCTTAAGAGAGAATCACAGTACCCACCTTGGCATGAACTTCAAATGAATAAGTCTCCCTTGTTTATTTTCTAAGATAAATGGATTTGTCTCAAACAATGTACATCAATTAATGTCATGCTCCATTATACATTGATTTGGAAGTAGAATGATGTGTGTTTTCCTTTTGAACCTCGTATGGATTATAACTAGAAATTATATGTTAACACTTTGTGAAAGTTTGTTAGCTTGGACGATCAAGAATGAGATCCTTAAGGGGTACTTCAAGGTGTTATTCTTGAGCCTGTAAAATTACTTGATGATTTACTAGGGAAAGTGATCTATTTATGTGTCTTTGGTGTCCATTAATTTTATAATTATCGAAGTAATCCACATGTAGGTGTTTCATTCTTATGGGTCCTAAGCTAGATCATTGGGGGTCTGGGTCATTTGTCATCTTGGAGGTTCCCTGCAACAAATTTCCCCTTGGAAAACTCTACTTATCATACCACTACGTCACGAAATGATGGAAGTATCATGGTGTTATGGCTAACATATTCCTTAAAATTCTCACCTCATTTGATATCTGAGCCTTTCTTTCCTGGAAATCCATCCCCACCTTACATTTCCCTAAATAGTTTTTCTAATGTACCATTAGAAAAATCTCATAGAATTCGCATCAAATCAATATCTTGCAAGAAGTCTATGGGTAGAACACACAATCATTTTACACATCCTATGTGTGTTTAAATTTGTCTTGAACATCCCATGTCAAATTTCACGTGTGCATGCATCAATTTTTCACCACTCTATCGAGTGAGTGTTGCATCTGGTGGTTGTTCATGGCCTTTGATTCACTTTCCCTATCAGACTAGGGATTTGTCCCCGATTCCTCACCTTATTCTCACCCCTCGGGATGCACATTGGGTTCTCTCACCTTGGTCTAGGAAGATCCATAAGTAGTAAGGAAATAAGCCACACCCTTTGGCAAGGTGCCTCTCCATCACTCCTAGAGAGAGAGTGGTCAGGTGAAGCGGAGGGAGTTCCCGTCCCATGTAGTAAAACAAAACTCAGCTAGGTCCCTCTTCCTACCTCGCCCCCTTTTCTACCACCATGTGTCTAGTCCCCCCTCTCTCCTCCCTAGTGGGTGCACATCCGGGAGCCAAAAATTCTAATTTTGGAGAGGCTAATATTTTTATCATTTAGCAGACTATTGAATGATTTTTCATCAACTTATACCTCTTCTACTTTTGGGGTTTCCATCTTACTATTAATGACTACAGAAAAACTGGTTCTTATATATTTGTAAATCCAAGCCTTTTACCTTTAACTTATGTCAAGTGATGATCTTCAAACAAAGAGTTCTTAGACAAAGTGATTTCAAAATCCTTAAATGACTCATTAGTAATGATACAAAAATGAGATGATTCAATCAATTCTTCATTTATTTATTTTTTTCAATGAGTTTTAAGTTTGTAGTAGAAATTTCACTAACCTCCTTTTCCTCAACTTCCACTAGATTATGGGCTTGAGTGAACATGTATAATGGTTTGATTTCAGCAAGTAGTGATACTAGGAAGAGAAAAGACAACAATGATATGATCATCTCCTTTATATTTAATAGAATGGGTTGAAGAAAAACTTCATGATACTCTATGCTTTGAAGGATCCACATATTCTTTTCAATATTCTCTTTTTGTAATATGAAGAATAATTTGTAAGAAGATTCATTCACAATATTTATATGAGCATGCGCTCTTTTCTCATAAACATATGTCTTAGAAGGAAAATTGAATTATTCTATTTTCTCTTCTTCAAATTTGAACACCTATGTATCATATTAAGGATAACAAATAGTATGAAATTCGTTCACAATTACCTCAACATCACTTTCTTGAAGGGTCTCTGGCAAAGAAGAGGAATTCATTTTGATAAAGGATTCTTTTTGCATATCTCCATGATGTGAAGTAACTTCAAAAACATTGGATCACTTATCTCAAGAAAAAATTATTCAATTTCCATACAAGCCACTTCTTCAAAAATCTTTGTCTCAATATGATATGAAGTCATGGATGATAACTTCATTTCCTTATTGTCTTCATTATTTTCAATGATGTCATCTTAAAAGACACTAAAAGGTTTTAAAAGAATGTATCCACTAGAGATATCAAATAATTTCTCACAAATAAATATTTCAAAGTGTGGAATACCTTCGAAATTACTTCGACATATTAATGTTCTCTTTCTTTCTTTGGAGTGTCACAAGATGCTCAAACTTCCTATACATAGCTTCAAAAAGTGTAAGGTTTCGAGATTGAGGCGAGGTCTAACATCCCTTCTGTTATGCTTAAAATAATTTAGATATACTCCTTATTTAAAGTAGTCATCTCTTCATCCCCATATGTAATAAATTCATTAGTGGCAAGACAAATGAAGGGAAATGTTTTGATATTTACACCAAGCCATGAATCATCCAAAATATCTCCTTCAGTAGATATCTTTTTATTAACTGTGTGTTGGATGAATTTTTTTTATAGATTTTGTTCATTTATCTCATCATATGCCTATAATTTTGATCATAAGAAGGTTTAGTCTTCATCTTCCTTCAGAAAATATCTCTTAAATTTCAGCCACAAGGATTTTATTAAAGGATCATTCGATGCAACAAGTTTTTCCACCATGGTTTTCTTTACATGTATTTTTTTCATTTCTACAACTTGTAGGGATGTGTTAGCAACCTCCTTTCTTCTTCATAGAGAATCAAAACTCTCATGAGATTACCCATTTTATTCAATTTATCAAGGGTCATTATGATTATGATATAGTGATAAAATATTCATTCCTTCTACTTTTAAGGTTTGAGACAAAATGGGATACATCTACATTGTGTGTTAATGCATACCTCCATGAAATTATTTCAAAAATGTTTTATTCAATATCATTTGGAACTTGAATACCTTGGAAGGGAAGATATTTTTTCTCTTCTTCATTATTGTCATTTTCACTCATTGACACGAGGTTCCAATTTGTATATTTCATCTTCTAGCACTATTTAAAGTTTGGGTACCAACTTCATAAAAAAATCCATCCTTTTTTCCGGGATAGGTTGGTTGATGTGTGAAATGAATGTGACAAGTTGTTTTATCCCAAAGATATCCACCAAAAATGTTGGCGATATTTATGTCACTTTATATTTTTATATGACCTAAAGGAGGTGGTGTAAGATCTACAATAGTTAGAGAAAATCACCTATCAACAAGATGGTGTTCATCTAACATTTGAGATGTGAATTTTGTCATATGATGGGGTTTTTTTGTGATTTTAACTTTAAATCATAAAACGATACACAAATTGGAAGAATAATGGAGAGAATAGAAGAGGAAGGGATAAACCCCATAGAATATTGGACAAAAAGATATTCTTGGATAAGTCTAGGTAAAAAAAAGGCTAAAACCATCCCATATCACACATGAAGGGTAGAATATAGTAGCAAATGTCAATAAAAAGAACCAAATGTGAAAATTCTTCATGACCCTAAACCATACAAATATGGAAAAATATCCACGTATTGTTGGGCCCCTTAAATATTGACTAAGTACAAAAATGTGCATAGGCGTGCAAGGCCTAGTTGAAGAAAAGCGTGTAAGTATAAAGTGTATAGGGAAGGGTTTAAGGAGGGATTTAAGGAAACCCGTGGTGCACGCACAGATAGAACCAAGGGTTCGGGAATTATCCATATTGGGTGTTTTGGTAGAACACATGAAAAGTGTGACTGTTGCACATTTGGAGTGGATAAGGTGCCAGCCTGGTGACAAGGTGGCCCAAGAAGGAGCATGCCTGTGGTAGAATCTTCTAGAAGCTCATCATGGTAATATGTGGAAAGCTCAAGCCTGGAGGAGCATGCTTGCATGGAGGACCACATTCAGACACTTGGTATCGGATCTGAGGCCATTGGAGGATGAGTTGGTAGTCCGAGAGCCTATATATACAAGCACTTGCGAAAATATATATAGAGAGAGATAGATAGATAGATGGCGAGCTTTGTAGAAATACTTTGCAAGAACTCTATCGGTTTGGGTAATTATGTTTAGGGAAAGATGTATCGGGGTATGGGGTTTATAACTTTCTTTTGAGATCCTAGCCATATGATTCCGAGATATAATGCATGATTGCGATGCGCTTCTCTGTAATACCTTGTAATGGCTCCATGAATGTAATGAGGTTACCAGCTTACATGAATATGAACATTGATGATTCTAATGCATACATCTTTCTCATAGTTCCTTTTCAATTATGTTTATGATTAAGTATGGATGTCTGTACAAATTCTTTCTATTTTGGTATAGTTATAAAATATGTTAAAGCACTTCCTGTTTGAAATGACTGCAAGGACCTAGAAGTCATTATGAGCTCTATGGTGCTTGTATGTTTTACTTCCATTCAGATCTCTTAACATGAATCATAGATGATTTTTCCCACTAAACTCACATAAAAGAGAGACTCGGCACCCACGCATGCCTCGGGTGAATTCCCGCGCCCACCGGTGATAGGTCGAGTGCACATGGGGTTCCTTTCTTTTGTGACAAGGGTAAAAATGACTACATCTTGGTTCTGTTTCCGGACCTCTTTTTGAAGTTGTAGTGGGAAATGGCATACATCATGATCTAGGTAATGAGTAATGATAGAACGTTTAACTTTGGAAAGTGTTGAATCATGGTTCAAGAGCACAAAGGATGAATTTGCTCAAATATTTAGCACTGGACCTGAGTTTGATGCATGTAGATGGGTAGAAGAGAACCTCTATCATAATTTATATGAAACATTTTTCTGTTGTTTCCCAGTAGAACTGTATGAATGGCTCTCACCATATACGTCTAGATTAAGCTAATATTCTAGATCATGCATGTGGACCCAAGAAGAACACCAGAGAGCCTACAAGATACGGATCTAATGTGGACTCATGTTGTTGATCATTGGTGAGAAGGTGTGTTGGATAGCTACACTCTGGAGTACATTATTCCACATATTCTTACCCTAAGTTGCTAAGTTTGAATTTCTCGTGGGAGCCCGTGAGGATCATTTCTATGTGTTATCCCTCTGGAAATGAAGATCTTGGTTGTTACTTTGAGTTTAGAGGCACTTCTAATGGCCGGCTAAACCATTTTGAGCGCTGGGTGAGGGAGCTAGGGTGGAGGAAGATGGAAGATATTACGATGGAGAAGGAAAGGGAGGAGAGACAACTCAAGTATAGTGAAGCGCGTGAAAGGGAGATTGCTAGATGACACGAGGCTGCAAGTGTGATGGATCTATGGAGGTAGACATTGTAGGAAGGAGTTGAGGTTCACACGGAGGATGTGGAACCTAAGCAATCTGTGATACCCCATCTTGGCAAGTGTGTAAGAGAGACTTCTTTGGTTTCTGATGAGAGTTCGTTACATGGAGAAAGAAGAGTCATTGGCATGTATCTGAACCCACTCGATGACTAAACCCCGGCATTTGGTTTTCCGAGAACAAGGAAGGAGTATCATTAACCCAATTGGTATCAATGGAAGTGACAGATCTACACGTAGGAGGTACAATTTTTCAGTTCCCACTTGTATGGCTACACATCAGGAGAGCCTTTTGTAATGGTGTGAGGTGAGAATTTCTCTCTCTATCAAGTTTTCTAGAAGCAATGTACCCATAGCCATCAAGGACTACCATGGTAAGGAACCTACCTCTTTCCACATCCAAGCTTGTGAGAAGGTCTGCAGAGAAGGCGCGGAAGATTTTCCACCATCCCTTTGGGTGCACAAGTTGTATTCTACACTGTAGGGTTATGCACGTGCATGGTACACACATTATGAGACACGTCACCAAATAGGGAATTGGCAAGACCTAGCAGTTGACCTCATTCAAACATTTGAATATCAAAGTACCAAGCCATCAGTTGATAAGGCAATACAGGGTTGTTAAGTGCCTTACCATGGGGGATAGTGCCATGGCGAGAAGATAGAAGATAGGCTATTGGGCTACCGCTAGGTGGACCAGTTTGAAGGAATGATTTAAAGAAGAGGTAGAGGAAGTTGAAGAGATACAACTTGAGCATGCATGCTTCGAAAAGGAGAAAAGGAAATTAGTATATGTTATTGATGGGCGAGGAAGCGAGAGCTTGGATTTTAACCATTATGTAGGGAAGCACGAGGTAGTGGACGGTGTTGATGCCCATGCGTGTGCCTACCATGAGCCCTTAAAGACAAATAAGGTTAACATCGGCTCAGGAGAAGAACCTAAGGAAGCTATTATTGGAGATTACTAGTCGGATAAGGAGGTTTCTAAGATCATTGATATTTTGTGTGAATTTAAGGATTTATTCTGCACGGGTGACATGAGATCAAAGGTGTCCACCATTCCTTGGGGAGATGAGGATAAAACGAAGGATGGTGCACACCCGGTCAGGAAGAGACCCTACCAGATGAATCCCAATTTGTGTGTAAAGGTAAAGGAAGAGATAGACAAAATGATAGCTTCTAGGATCATTGAAGCTGTTGAAGAGTCAAAATGGATAAGTCTGATGGTAATCAGCATCAAGAAGGATGGGTGGATTAGGATTGACGTGGATTATAGGGAGCTGAACTTAGTTTGTGTCATCGATCTTTTTCTAACCCCCTTCATGGAAGAAATTTTAGAGGGAGTCGCTGGGCACAAAATCTATTTCTTTACGGATGGATTTTCGGGGTACCACCAAGTTCGGATTCAAAGGAAGACTAGGAGAAGAAAATTTTTGCCACTGAATGGGGAAGTTTTGCATACACGGTCATTCCCTTTAGGTTGAAGAATATACCTATTGTTTTTTTGTGTATAGTGGTTCATGCATTCTAGGACTTCATCCATAAATTTCTTAATGTTTATCTGGATGATTGGACAATGTATGGACTAGTGAAAGACCATTGTGATAATTTGAGGCTGATGTTTGAGAGGTGTCGATAGTTAAGGATATCCCTCAACATTAAAAAGTGTGTCTTTGCTACCCCCTTTGGGATGTTATTAGGACATATCATATGTAAGGAGGGCTTACTGGTAGATCCTACCAAGGTTGCAGTTATTATGGGATTGGGGGAGCCTACTAGCCAAAGTGCAGTGCATAGATTTCTTGGGCATATGGGTTATTATAGAAAATTCATCAAAGGGTATGCCAAGATAAATTGCGCCTTTAGAAGAATTGCTTAGACATAAAAGTGCTTTCCATTGGGGACGAGCACAAAATAAGGCATTTGACACCTTAAAGGATAGGTTTGTCACCGCGCCTATATTATGTTTTCCCTCTTGCGACAAGCCCTTCCATGTTCATGTAGATTCCTTAGAAACCACCATTGGAGTAGTGCTTGCACAACCAGAGAAGGAATTGTTGATCATCCTCTATGTTTTGCAAGCATGAAGTTGACACCAGACAGAGTAGAATTACACCACGACTGAGTGCGAAGCATTTTCAATGATCTATGCACTTTTCAAGTTCAGACAGATATCTTCTGGCAACACCATTCGTATTTTACACCGACCACATGGCATTAAAGTACTTAGTGAACAAGCCCATTATACAAGGGCGCATATGTTGGTGGGTATTATTATTTCAAGAGTTTGAGTTTACGGTAGTTGTGAAGCCTAGAAAGAGTAATTGTGGACCTGATCATCTATCAAGAATTGATTCAGGGGAGGATGCGCAGAGTATTGAAGAGGCTATGCCAGATGCACAACTTGTTTAGGTTGTGGCACGTGCCCTCGGATTTGGAGGAGATTGCAGTATTCCTAAAGGAAGGTGTGGCACCGGAAGGGATGAAGGCATTAGAAAGAAAGAAACTAGCCATATGCGTCGTGCCCTACATGCCGCTTCAATGGGGACTTATACAAGTTAGGGCATGATGAAGTTTTGTGCAGGTGTGTACTAGAGCATAAGCACCTCGCCATCATAGAGGAAGCACACGGAGGAAGTGCGGGTGGACATTATGCAGGTGACGCCACCGCGCGTAAAATTTTAATGGTAGGATTGTGGTGGGAAACTTTGTATAAGGATTGTAAGGACTATTGTAAAGTGTGTGATCATTGTCGGTGCATTGTCAAGCCGGAAAGAGAGATGAAATGGGCAATAGACTCCATAGGCCCTATTGCACTAGTAGCGCGTAGGACTGGATCACGCTATGTAATCACTTACACGCACTATTTGACAAGGTGGGCAGAGGCAGCCCCAACTAAAGACCACATAGCGAAAAACAACGACAAGATTTTTGTGGGAGAACATTATCACAAGGTATGGATTTCCTTTAAGTTTAACCAGTGATAGGGGTACACATTTCTTGAATGAGACCATGAGGATATAATAGCAGAGTTCATGGTAGCTCATCACAATAATACCCCTTATCACCCACAAGAAAATGGAACTACGGAAGCATTTAACAAAATATTGAGTCATACCCTGACAAATATTTGTGATGTCAGAAGACAAGATTGGGATGACAAGGTATCAACCATATTATGGGCTTACATGACAACTTATAAAAGGCTGAACAAAGCCACACCGTTTCAATTTTTGTTTAGTGCAGAAGTTTTTCTACCGGTTGAATTCATGTTACCTTCTCTGTGAATAGCGTGTGTAAGAGGGATCTATGATGAGCAAGCACTGGAAGAGAGAATTGATGAACTGATGAAGCTGGATGAAAGACGACCACTCTCTAGGTGGAGCCAAACAACAAAAAAAGAAAAGAAAAAAGCATGGCATGATCGCCACATCAAAAACAAGAAGCTTGAGGTTGGACAGATGGTCTTGCTGTATTATTCTAAGTTTTTGTGCCATCCTGGGAAGTCGAAGGTCCATTGGTTAGGTCCCTATAAAATATCGTACATCCTTGATTTGGGCGTGTGCCAGTTATAAGCATTGGATGGAAAAAAATTGCCTAGACACTTCAATGGGAGTAGGTTGAAGCCCTACTATAAATAAGTCTTCTTGGTGTTTGTAAATAAGGTAGTTTTTCCAGTTAGTTTAGAATTTCCTTTATGCATTTATTTTCTTGTGTTTCCCTTTTCGTGTTGTTGTTTTGTTTTGTGCCTTGGGCACCGGTAACCCTTATTACTCTTTGAGGATTTTTGAGTGCGTAGAGGACCGCGCATCATTTTAGTGTGGGGTGGAGTGATGTGAAGGAGAGCATGGGTAAAGTGCCAAGGAAGTTTGTGTTGAAAATCCTGGTTGAATGGCCCTGTTGAAAGAGGTGCATGGAAAGAAAATATGGAAAAGGATGGTTGGTGTCAAGATAAGGCTACTTTCAGATCCCACATACAAAGGAGGAAAAAGTGCATAAGCAACACGAGGTAGGTGAGAGAAAAAACCAAGATAGAAGAAGTGCCTTTGGCACCGGTGGCCGCACGTACAAGAGACTCCTATCTAGACATATTGGTTGCGCATCGAAGGTTAGAAGATTGTCCACGCAGGTCGGGCACGTGAGTTAAAGTGCTAAAGTCAGACTTTGTTTGAAAAAGCCACATTAAATGTGAAAAGTATGATGGTAGGTGAAGTAGCATTTAATGCTTAAAAGGGAAAAACTATAAATAGAGGGTCAAGGCATTTCATTATTCACTTTGCGTATAAGGAGAAAGAAGCGCTTTTACATTTTTGCAAACTAGGGCTTCCAAAAACTGATCCGTGTGAAGAAAAAATTGAAGAGATTGAGCGTAAGTGACTAGTTTGGATCTGCAAACCAAAAAAAAGGGATCTCACGGGCGTAAGAGAGTTGTGAGAAGGCATCGTCTTGTGAAGGGATTATCCCAGCTAGGGTTTGAAGAACTAAGGCATGGGTTTAAGGAATTTTCTTCACAAATTCGAGATCTAAGGTGGGAAAGAGTGGAAGAATAGAGTTATAAGAAGTGATTGAAGTAAGAATTGAACCTAGACAATGGCACCCAATAAACCAGTTAGCACACCCAAGAAGGGCAAGGCCAAGGGCAAACAACAAGAAACTGACACACATACAAACTAAGAGTGGTATGCAGAAATGTAGTACCCAGATGGAGTATTGCTTTGAGGAACAAGTGGGAGTCCCACCTAAGAAACATGTTTTGAATGACTACAATCATCGTACGAGCACAATCGAGAAGGATATGGCATTGGAGTTAGTGTGCCCAACAAATAAAAGGACACCAGAGGGTTTTCCCATTTATAACGATGATGTGAAGGTAAAGTTGGAGAAGGAAGGGTTATTGCAACTCTTTGAGTTGCCCTACTTCAGGAAGCCTGAGTGTCTATATCAATGGCTAATGTCGCACATACATGAAGACTACTTCCATTTCATAGGGTGCAAGATGCACATTACCCCTCAGCTCATCTCACATTTCACAAGCCTCATCTGTGAAGGAGATGGTTTGGAAGATGACCTAGGTGACAAAGAGGCAATTAAGGAGACTATTGTTGCCTATGCATACAAAAAGGGGTCAAGGTACTATGATATCACAGACATCAAGGACCTGGTAATGAAGATGGCCATGCATCTGGTGACAAAGTTAAATGGCCAGGAGAGATGGACCCAGGTCAATAAGCCATGGTTGCATGTTTGCAGGAAGATCTCAGAAGGCACCATCTACAACTTGTATGCATTCATCACAGATGAGATTGTTAGCTGCGTAAAGGAAGGTGACAAGATCCTATTCAGTAATGTCCTGCTAACAATTGTGTTTTAAAAATTGGAGTACCTGATGCATCAGACAAGTTCGTATGGGAGTACCTGGATGAGGACCCTTCACCTAGAAAAAGATTTGAAAAATACGCATGTGACTCCATGACAAATGTGCACAAGGCGCGCCTAGAGAAATGGTATACGCACCTGAGGAACGTGTTCGGGGTAGAATGGAGGATACCCAAACAACTGTCGCGGCCACTAAAGGAGAAGCTGAATTTACTATGTACTAGCATTTTTGCATGGGCAGGAACAAACTAATGGATGAGACATGGAGCCCATGGTGTAAGCTACCCTTTTCCTTCACAACTCAATACTTCTAAGCGAGAGTAAACAAGTTCAAAGAGTCCAAGAAGCTGAAAATGGACCTTGGTAATCTGGACCAGGACCATAGGGAAATGTGCAAAGGGTTGGTCTACCTCGGAAAGCACACGTATGTGGAGAGGTACATTTCATGCATGAGGTTCATATGAAAAATCCCATGACTCTACCCATTACAGGAGGATCCATGGCATGCGTGTACCTCCACATAAGACCCAAATCGAGAAGGCACATATCTAGAGAACGAGGTGTCGATGCCTAGGGATCCAATTAGTAGGAAGATACCTACGCCAAAGTAGGTGGAAAAGGAGATAGAGAAGAGAATACCAAGTGTGGTGGATACACATGTAATAGGATCCCCAGGACAAGCACTAGAACAAGCATGTATTCACACAAGAAGAGGCCCATAGTCAAGGAAAATACTCCAGCCAAAAATCCATCAAAAAAGGAGTTCTTGGGAGGGGAAGAAACAAAGGCACCTACACCGAATCCTGGTTAGGAAGAAGCAGAGGCTAGAAGAGGAGACCGCATTGGAAGACACTATAAGTTTGGATAAATACATAGGTGGAGAAGAAGATAGTGAAGAAGATGATAGTGGGGAAGATGAACCTGAAAAAGAACAAGGTCCAATTGTTTTCAACGTACATGATTCAAATGAAGAAAGGTAGAGAAAAGGAGTAGGGGTTCCTCTTCATGTGGCGCAAGGATATCAAGGAAGGGAGATATGCCCAAAACATAAGAAGTGAGGAGGATGGCACATAGATGTAGAAGGCTCCAAGCCTTATGGTGGAACAGATAACCAAGGAGGTAGAGAAAGAAGAAACAAAGGCCGTCAAGACCTTAGTGGAGGAGAAGTTGGAATGCAACACTAAGCCAATGTTAAAAAAGAGGAGGAGAGCATGGGAAAGGACCACGGAAGCACTAGAGGCCCCATTTTAACTGTAAGTATTCCTAAGGGCACACGCATGGGAGGAAGGTGTGCAAGGGAGGAGAGGCTAGGGATGGGTTATATTGATGACCCTAGCAAAGTTTTATGTGTGTGGTTCCAAAGCACAATTCCAATAGAAGAGTGCATAACAATGTCATCTTTTGACAAGGAGGCTACATACCCATGGAAGAGGAAGATGCTCTCATGGGTAATTGAGTCCCATATTTATGAGCTATAATTTTAAGTGAGCCACGGGGCAATAATAACATTGCCAGGGCCAACAAAAGACAATCCAATGGTGAACACTCAGTAGCTCTTAGATGAACAACTATGCAATGTGCTCAACAAGGTCTCCATTGAAATCGAAGCTAGACTCTTCGGCGGAATGATAGAATCAAATATCTAGAGGAGGACTTAAAGAAGAAAGAGGAAGAGCTAGCTGCAAGGGAAAAGGAGCTTAGTCAAGAGAAACTAATCAACGCCCAGTTGCAGCGTGAGTTGAAGGATGAGAAGGCCAAGGTGTGCGCGGTGTACAAAAAGGTGGAGTCTATTAATAATGCTATAGTATTGAAGCATCCAGACCTAGCACCCCGTGTAGAAGTATGGATATACCTTAGCATGCCTGGAGGATTTAACAAGAGTCCTCACCATGGAGAGGTAGCCATTAGCCTTGGAATCTACGAGAAGAAGTGGCCGCGTGCTTGGAGAAAGAAGATAAATTTAAGTTCATGGCATTCATAGCTGAGTACAACAAGGTTCTTGTTGATATAAAAGTTTCTTCCTAAACTGTTGAATCCATATACGATAATTATACGGCGAGGGACAAAGTGGCAAGCATCTTGTTCACCACTCAAGAATTGGAACTCAAGGAGTTTCAAGAATTTAAAGGAAATAGGGTGGAAAGGGACAAAATCCTTGCCAAGGTCAAAAGAAAATCTGAAGCCATTGAACCTTAAGGTGTTCAATTAAAAACTAGTTAAAGGAACTGTACCCATAGATTACATGAAGAATGGATGCGCTAGATGATGTAGGCAAAGAGTTAGAGAAAGTTGTTAACACCATAAGTACACAAGGAAATGGGATAAGATTTGTGGAGGTGAGAACCCTAGTCTGTGACTACTGTCAGAGAGCACAAAATGAATTCGATGCCTGGAACAAGTTAGAGGCCGACTTGCAAAAGGATTTTCCTATCCTACTACAGTGATTCCATCACTTCCCATTCTTTCTTCTTTCTATATTCTTTCATCCCCTTATTCTTTTCCCATGGTGTAAGTCTATTGTATTCTTTCTTTTCACTGGAGAAGTGTTCCTGCGGATAGAGAACAGCGTAGTGTGGGGTAATGTTGGGCCCTTAAATATTGGCTAAGTACAAAAAGGAACATAGGCACACAAGGCCTAGAAGAAAATCACGCGAGGCAAGGTTTAAGGTGGGATTTAAGGAAACCCGTGGCGTGCGGCGAAATGAACCAAGGGTTCAAGACTTAGCCATATTGGGCGTTTTGGCGAACACGTGAAAATCATGACCGACTACACATGCGAGTGGATAAGGTGCCACTAGTGATAAGGTGGCCCAGGAAGGAGCATGCCTGTGGTATAAACTTCTAGAAGCTCATCATGGTAAAAGTGAAAAGCTCGATCATGGAGGAGCATGCTCACATGGAGGACCACATTCGAGACACTTAGCATCAGATCGAGGCCCTGGAGGATGAGTTGGCGGTCCAGAGAGCCTATATATATAAGCACCTACGAAATATATAGAAAGAGATAGATATAGGGCGGAGCTCGCATAAATCTGCAAGAACTCTGTTAGTTTGGGTAATTGTGTTTAGGGAAGGATGTAGCAGGGGTATGGGGTTTATAAATTTCTTTTGAGAGCCTAGCCATATGAGTCCAGATATAATGCATGATTGTGGTCTACTTCTCTGTAATACCTTGTAATGGCTCCATGAATGTAATGAGGTTACCAGCTTACATGAATATGAACATTGATGATTCTAATGCATACATATTTCTCATAGTTACTTTTCAATTATGTTTATGATTAAGTATGGATGTCTGTACAACTTATTTCTATTTTTTATAGTTATAAAATCTGTTAAAGCACTTCATGTCTGAAATGACTACAAGGACCTAGAAGCCATTCTAAGCTCTATGGTTCTTGTATGTTTTACTTCAATTCAAATCTCTTAACATGAATCATAGATGATGTTTCCTACTAAACTCACATAAAAGAGAGACTTGATACCCGCGTGTGCCTCGGGTGAGCGCCAGCGCCCACTGGGTGATAGGCCGGTGCGCATGGGGTTCCTTCCTTTTGTGATGAGGTTAAAAATGACTACATGTACACTAACATTCAACACAAATTTTTATTATTATAACATCTCATATAACAATGGAGAAATCCAACATTAAGGGAATCATTCAATTATAAAATAGTATGATAGATTTTTATGACTAGAAGCATTAACACCGTAGGTATAATGAACACATCAAAATTTTATTCATAGATTCATGGAAATTGAAAATAGTATGTGCATCAAAGTGAAGCAAACTCTCTTCAAAGTTCGATACAAAGGAGAGAACCGAACCCCTACAATTAAACCGAAATCCCCATTCATACTTTTAGCCCATAACAACCTTGTAAACATCTTCCTAGTAAGAAAATAGCTTTTACCTTTTTAATTTCATTTAAGTTATAACTTAAAGTCACTTTCTATTTGAGTCACTTAAGTTTTAGAAAAAACTCTTTTCCAACGCAAAAATTAAAATGTCACTTGAGTAAAAAAAAGAAATTTTCCCAATGGATAAAAATAAAGTCACTCAAATGAATAAGATAATTAAAAAATAGTTCCATTCATGGAGGTTCCTTTCTTGATTCACTCAAGAATTTCAACCTTCAACTCTTATAACTGAATCCTAAAACAATATCGTATACATTTTTCTTCCATAGGACACTAATGTTTTATAACGAATCCATCCATGATTGCTAATGTTTCATAACACACTTGAAGACTAATTTTTTTGCTAATGTTTTATTTAATTTTTTTGTTTTATTTAAATAGATAATCCCTTTGCTTAATATAATCCACTATGGTGGAATTTTTCTCCGATAGGAGTTCAATTTCCACTAGCCATTGTTGAAGTTCATATGATCAATGTGGAAATCACCAAAGGGAAAATTATCATTAATAAACTTCAAAATGGTGGTTTCATGGTGAAGATAAGAAAAATTTGATCAATATTTAATGAGTAGAACTCAAACTATGAGGAAAAAAAGCTCTTAAAATGAAAACAAAAATAACACTCGAAATCATTCTCAAGAAATCTTTATACAATGTTTTATGTTTTGAAACCTATAGGAGATAAATAATTTATTTCAGATGTTTCTAACCCTTCAAATGAAACTAAAATCGGAGTTCGTGTGAGAAATTTATTGTCAAAACAATATCGGTTTTGGAATTCCATCTCATGATTAGACTTTTGAGATATTTTGGGAACTACTTTAGTAACCCGGGTGGCATTTCGGTATGCTTTTGGAACAAATTAGACCTTTGGTGGCATTTTGGCATGTTTTGGGAGCACATTTAAGTACATAGGTAGCCTTTAGGTGTATGTTTTACTCATAAATTTTCCAAGATGCATATGAACAACATTTTTGAAAAACTTAAATGAGGGAAGAGGCCTTCTAAGGCATTTGTGGAACATGTTAATACAACAAGACTCCTCCAAGAGCACCTTGGGAAAAATTTAATTACTTAAGTGGCCTTAGGAATGATTTGGAAACTAAAGTACTAATTTATGATATTTAGAAACAAAAATGCATATTTTGGATTCACTTAAGTACATGGGATGCCTCACAATGTGTTTTGGGAACAAAAGTTCATAAGATGAACTTTTGGGGAAAAAGTAACCTAGGAAATTCTTATTGAAATAATTTTTCGTGGGGAAAATTATTGGTTTCCACCAACGGTCACGGGCTAAGCCCATCCTTATTGGGTATGGGGAGGATTCCAATATTGAATGTAAAATACCTAAATCTTTAGTGTGGCTAGTAGGTTGGGATTCACACAAGAACACTCCAATAAACATGTGGCAAAGTGCTTGTATGAAGTACAAGGAGGACATCACAAAGTGAAAGGAGGTAAAGGGTAGTTAGAGAAATAAGGAGAGAGGTTAATGTTTTAAGTAGGAACTATGAGATTCTCATCAAAAATAACCATAGTAGGTTCACATTCATTTAGAAGAACACAATAATGTAAGCCATTAGCAAGACCAATAAACAAGAGATACAAAGTTCTAAAAATCTATCAATCAAGGACACAAAATTCCTTCTTGGTTGTACAAGATCACAATGCTTACAAAATTGGAAAGTAGAGAGAGAAAGTAGAGGAACATAAGTAAATAAATAGAAGAAATGCAACTCTTATTGCTTGATGTAGTAGTGATACAAAGCTCAAAAACATACAACAATCCACAATTTCCAACCCCTTGGAATGGAGAATCCATTCCAACTTATAGAGTTAAAAACTATCCTTTCATCTCCCCCACGTGACTTTTCACTTACCTTCATCACTTGTGACCTTCCATATTCCTAGGAAACAAATGAGTCTTTTTTCTTATTGATGAAAATAGACTCTTATAATGTTGCATTGAAGGTCACTTGAGTGAATAGGAAAAAATAGGGAAAAGGTGAATTTTCAACGAGGAATTAGAATGTATAGAGAGAATATGGAAGAGAAATAGCTAGAGAGAAGGGTTGACCAATCTAGTGTAGATGAAGCTTTGTGTTATGGAGAATATTTGATTTGAAGCACAGTGCTCAAAACTTCCTCCTTTTGCAAGATGCATGAACACTCCATGCTATTAAATGAGTGTTTAGGAATAGTGATTTTAGGCATTGTAATGTGAGCCTAGGATGACTACAGTCATCACTCATGATGGTTCTTTCTTAATATCACAGTGAGAGTGAGGATCAATTTCTCACTCCTTAGGTTTTCACAATAGCCCTAGTGATAACAAACTAACTCTACGATGTTTGAATCTCTTGATACTTATCTTTCATTCAATGAAATAGATCCTCACTTTATAGATAGAGGATTGCTTCCCAAATGATATTCTTATTATATGGCCATCCATTGAACTAAGATGAGGTGATTGCAATGTAATTCTTCCTTGAGGTGTGATGACACTACAAGGTGTGGAATGAGTGCTTAAGAATACTACCAAGTGAATGAAACCAAGTGGAATTGAGATGGTTTCTCATTCTTACATACATTGTGCTCCATATGAAGATCATCACCTTCTTGCCCCTCCTGGATCCATAATCCTCCTTGAATGGAATCAGTTCATACATCTCCTACTCACATGTTTCTCATGGGAATAGATGATTTCTCGATTCTTCACATGAAATGGTCCCGGATGTCTTAGACTATCTCTTCTTGGATTTTTCCTTAAGAATATTTGAACATAATGGCGAAGAAGGTATGAAGATCATCAACTCACTCCTTGAGTCTCATATTTCATCTTTGAACATGATGACTCCTTCACAACTCACTTTCTAGACTAGGATGCCACATGGGTGAAAACATGTTGATGGTACTTAGACATTCTTCTACTTTATTAGTCCTTATGGAGATAGGCTCCCTCTTCTTAATAGCAAGAGTAGTCCCTAGATAGTACTTTGAGTAATGAATAAGAATGATTTCCATGTTCTTGTCCTTCACACTACACTGAAACACTATAAATTCTACCTCCTCTATTTTGTAAGATGCGAGCTCATTATCGATCATGGATCAAGTGTTTAGAAACACTTCTTGAGGTATGCATTTCTCAAGATGACCTCCATCTTCACTCACAATGATCTTCTCACAAAATTCTCATGATGATCATATTTTTTGTGATTTGAACTTGAATGAAGCTCTTGATGTTTCAAACCTCACAATGTTTTTGATTTCTCCCGCTTCCCAAGAAACTATCTTTCACACATGTAGTGAATCATTGTGATCCATTCCTTGGTATAGTGTAATTCATATTAGGTCACTTTCAAATAAATGAATTTAATCGAAATAATCGGATCATCCACTTCATTCATCGACAATGTTATGTAGAAACCACCTTAGAACAATGCTTTAAGATCTTGTAGATTATTTTATATCCTTTTTTGGACCACGAGACAACTTCCCAACCTTGAAATGATGGAAAAAATCAATGAGATAAGAAACATGGGAGTTTCCACATATTATTGAGCTCAATTCTAGGACCTATTATTTTTAGCAATTCCTAGCCATGATTGATATTTTTAGCAAGTTTGCATTATTTTCACTTCCTGGTGTTTCTTTCGTATTTAGGGGAATGTGGATGATAATAATTGAATTCATTTGACCACTTAATATTTTTAGACATGTCTCATAATGAACACATGTAATTTTTAGTAAGTGTACTATAGGTTTGATTATGTAACGAAAATAATCTTGAAATTCTAGGTTTTATTCCAAGGTTCCTTGCTCGATTTTTAGATGATTCCTTCATTTAAATGAGTGGGAAAATGAGTTTTTCATCAGGGGGAAGAATACTATAGAAAAATTAGTCCTCCATATCTTGAAAAATCAATAACCCCATCATGCAAGAAATGGTTCGATAAAATTATATTTTTTTGAGGATCCTTTGCTCTAATTTTTGGAACTTTTCGCCCTTCGAATCTTCAAGAAAGTGAAAAATTATTCGAGGAGGGAATAATTATGATGAGAAACACAGTCCTTAATATCCCTAAAAATCATCTTCTTCATTGTGAAAAAATGGTTTTTATGATGGTCGAATTTTTTAGGATCATTTGCTCCATTTTTAGGATATTTCACTTTCTTTGGAACTTTGGGAAACAAAGAAGATCTTGTTGTCATATTGCTTCATGAAACAATAAAAATTAATGAAATTTGGAAGTTGTGACAGAAAAAAATTCACCGAAATGACCAATTGTGTGGAAGAAATGAGATAAAACTGTTTTTTCATAAGTTTTTCAAACTCCATGCTGACCATGGTTTGATTCTGGGTTTGTGTGTGGTTAAGAGCTAACAAGTGGTTCAATGGTTCGACACAAGCGAAACCATGGAAAAAATATCTCTCCTTAGAGAATTTTTTTTAATTGTACCATGGTGGAAATTTGGCTAATTGTGGATTGGGAACTTATCCCTCACTCACACCCACCTTAACTCGGCTTAAACTCAACACGGGTTAACTTAACTACATGTGGAGAGTTTGAGAGCTACGAAAGGGCATGGGGTTTTTTTTATCATCCCTATTGTTCCCCTAGACATAGGGTACAATGGGGACACAAAATTTCACCCATGGTGATAGAATTAGGGCACACTTTTGTGTCCCTCGTGTCTCCTTTGTCACATGAGGACAATCGAGACACACAGGACACCAAGTGCTCCAAAGTGCACCTATGGAAGGAGGATGAAGGTGAAATTTTTGTTTATTCATGTCCCCATGTCCTCAAGGGAAAAATAGGGACACAAGGATTTCAAAAGTGTGTCTTATCTATAAGAGGAAATCCAATTTTACATTTGATGACCGAAAATAGCCCGAAAACTTCGGTTTCTTCACCCAGAGGCTTAGGATGATGTTTTGGGGTAAAATATTAAATTATTTTTACTCCAAAACAAATTAAAAGATCAATGGAATATGTTTCAAAAATTTAATATTCCTTCAAATCAAAAAATAGTCCCTTTTTTGTTTGGGACAACAAGAGACAACCACACTGTTTTTAATTCTTCATTAAACCTTCAAGCCTTGGATAAAAATGGATGTTACCAAATTTTATATAATTATAATACCTTTCCAATGCCTTCCTTTTTTCCTTCTAACTATT
Source organism: Taxus wallichiana var. yunnanensis (assembly GCA_018340775.1). Taxonomy (NCBI): domain Eukaryota; kingdom Viridiplantae; phylum Streptophyta; class Pinopsida; order Cupressales; family Taxaceae; genus Taxus; species Taxus wallichiana. The sequence goes on along the minus strand of CM031237.1, from coordinate 720,002,548 downwards.
TATAGATCTCCCGAATCATTTGGAGAAGTCAGGTTTCACCATTAGACTTCTTGTTCCATGCACCTAGAAAACCCGATGTTGAGCAAGAATGTCCCTGAATGATAAAAACTTTCCTAAATATTCCTAAATTACTCCAAAAATTTCAAGATTCCATGAAATGACCTATAAATTATTAATAACTTTTCCAAACTCTTCCAGAGGATGCACACAGCTTCAAAATGGCCAAAATTGGCCTTTCTAGGCTTCCACAAACACTAGTCTTCCACTGAGCTTCACTAAATCCATTGATGAACCTTATTACATTAATTTTCACATTGATATATATCCACTCAATTTATTAGGAATACCTATGATTCCTAGATAATCATGACATAGGAGGTAGGCTAGCCAGGGGAGAGATTCAAGATTAGAAGGCAAAAATTTGCATTTTCATGGTTTGATTTTTGCATTTTTAGGCTAGTAAATTCACATGACAATAGATGGCCCTAACTCAAGGAAATTAGAATGCAAGGGGAATATATAACTATTGATATCTCATGGGTATCAAACTAGTGTTTTATTCCATTGGGAAATAGATTCAATTTATCGAACAACAAGAAAAGCTATGAACACACCGAACAAGAACAACACGCATAGGAAAGGAAACACAAAATGGGAAGGGAAACACAAAAAAATGTAAAAAGATGAAACATCCTAAATCACCTATGTTACATTTGGGGAAAACCCACTTTCATTGAAGCACCAATTCAAATTGAATGCGTACTTGTATATAGGTATTGTTGAACGCATTTCTTAGTAAATCCATTAACGAGCTCATTGATGTCACAATGGTCTAGGTGATTTAGGGGTCTCCAAAGGTGGTATGAAGTTAAAAAAGGTCCATGAGGTGTGTGAAATGTGTCAATGATTTTGTAACATGTCTACATAGTCTAGTTATGAAGTGTATGAGTCAAATCAAGCTTTCAAGGTCTTGGCCTAATGCAAGTACATGGTGTAAATAAAGAAAACATGAGAATTCACTCAAACCAAAGCAAGGAAAGAAAATTTTCAGCACTATGAGGTGGAAAAAGAGGTTCGAAATAGATACAAGAGACAAACCAGGTTCATGAGACTAAAACAAGTCAGTATGGAGCTTTCTTAAGCCAATCCACAAGCAAACAAGGTGTGAAATGTTGACCTAATGTGTGATGACATAAACCAAAAATTATGTGAGAATATTATGATGATATATGGTGTGTATAAGTCTTCTTAGTTATATTTTGAGGTGTTTCAGGGAACTGTGCGAGTCAACATAGTTCAATAGATTGGGAATCAGAGACCAAAGGGAACCTAAATGAGATGGGATGGAAAGATGAAAGATGAACCAGAGAAAAATATCACTTAGAGGTGTTATATGGATATGTAATTAAGGTGTGAGAAAAATTTCAGAAGTCGAGGATGAATATTTTTCAAGCTATGCAAGTATTTCCAAAACAAAGTTTTTCAAAGTATGTAAATTGAGCACCAAACTTCTTAACATCAAGAAAATTCTTGAGCCTCTTTAGGATAAGTCGTAAGAGAAAAAAATGAATTAAATTGGGATAAAATTATTGTGAAAAATTATTTTGGTGTTTGGCTGATTATTTTAGAAGTTCTATCCATTTTTTAAACATGTTTATAGCCCTCCAAACCCCAGTTTGGACCAGTTTTGGAAAATTGAGTTAGATAGGTGTCTTAACTCAAGATTTTTTTCTTGGAAAACTATTTTAAAATTAATAAGACTCCTCAGGTCACATTTTTATGTTATTTTTAGTTCATGATGCGTGGTGGGACCCACAAAAAAAATTTGTAAAAAATTTAGTGTACAAGAGAAAATTACAAAGGAAACCCTGCTCAAATTTGAGGTGGATTATGTATGTAATGTTTTATGATACTTCATGAAGTCACTTAGGTTACTCTTTTTGATAAGATTGAAGTAATGGTTGCATATTTGGGCATACCGACAAAAGAAGCTTGTATTGAGAAGCTAGTGAAGAAGAATGAAGGTAACCATGTTGAATTTAATTTTATTGATGTTGTTTATTTCCTTGATCCATATTTTCATGTGTCATATGATTTTTTAAGTTATTTTTAGTTTGGATAAGTCATTTCTTGCTTAAAGGTGATTGAGCCAAAATTGCCCTTTTTAGGCCTATTTGAGAAGCATGTTTGAATGGGTATGAAGATGAGACTCTCTCCATTTTACCTATGGTTATGAATGTCTGAACATGTTGTATACATAAAAATTTAAGTTTTGGAGGTGATAGGGAGATCTGAAAAGTTCTTTGGAGGTGTTTGACCACATTGTATGGAAGACTAGTTTTTGTGTTTTCAGGACCAGCCAGACCAGTTGCAGAGATCCAAGTTTTTGGAAGACTTATGCCATGAATTGGAGCAGTATGATAATTTTATGAGATATTATACTTCATGATATTTCCATTTATAGGTTACTTACATTGTGATTAATATATTTGACGTATGTATCAGCTCATTTTTTTCACCAAAATCAAAGATGTTGAAATAAGCCAGAAAGTCTTACAAAGTGGCATTTTTAATGTGTTAAGTCTTGAGTTGGATCTTTCTAGTAAATTTTAATGAAATTATATATCCTAATATTCATTTTTATATATTACTTTGGTCATGAAGCTAAGTGGAAGTGGTCTAGTTAGATGGTTTTTTAGGAATGTATTTGTAGAAGTTGGTTTAGACACACCTATGAGCCTAAATGAATGTCTTGTCTAATGTGGCAATTTAATAATCATACAAGAGAATTATTTGAATTTTTGGGAAAATTTACCATGTGAATACAAATCTGGAATACTTTTGGAAAATTTTGAGAGCAAGAAGACAAAAGTGGAGCTCATTTTGAGAAGACTAGGAAGTTGAAGAGTCAAGTGGAAATTGAAGTGCAAGAGTCATTCTCATGAAGAATTTGTTCTTTAAAAGGGTGTTTCACATTTAGGTGGATTTAATTTTGAAAAAACCCATTTTCTCTTCTTTTGAAGAAAACCTTTGTTGTAAAGTAAAAACCCCTGGAAGTCTCTTCTAGGTTAGTAGTTGGTTGGAGTTTCATGAGGAGGATGTGAGTAAAGAAAAAATGGTGAAGTATATATTGGTTGTAATCTGATTTGAAGAGTTGTAATTTGATTTGAAGAGTTGTAATCAAATTTGAATTCCAATATAGAATTTTTCTAGAGTACATGATATGTATGCATTTCTTGATGAACTCTATTTAATTGTGATCCAACATTAATGCATGAAAGTGTATGTTTGATGTTTAAAATAGAAAAGTGAGAAAATTATTAAAGGACTAATTCACCCCCCCTCCCAAATCCTTGTCAACTCTAACATGTTATTACATTAATTTTCACACTAATATATTTTCACTTAATTTATTAGGAATAGTTATGGTTCCTAGATAATCATGATATAGGAGGTAGGTTGGCCGGGAGAGATTCAAGAGGGTTAGAAGGCAAAAATTTGCATTGTCATGGTTTGAGTTTTGAATTTTTAGGCTAGTCAATTCACATGACAATAGATGGCCCTTACTCTAGGAAATTAGACCACAAGGGGGAATAGATAACTCTTGATATATCATGGGTATCAAACTAGTGTTTTAGTCTATTGGGCAATAGAGTCAATTCACTAAACAACAAGAAAAGCTACAAACACGATGAATAAGAACAACACACAAACAAGGAAAGGAAACAGAAAATGGGAAGGAAACACAAAAAAATGGAAACAAGATGAAACATCCTAAATCACCTATGTTACATGTGGGGGATAACCCACTTTCATTGTAGCACCAATTCAAATTGAATGCTTACTTGTATATAGGTATCGTTGAGTGACTTTCTTCCACAAATCCTTTGATAAGCTCATCTAAATATGAATTATTTCTCAATTTCTTGATAAATCTCACATGATTGTTCTTATAATTAATGACCCACTTATTTGGTTCATTTCGTTTATTAATTTGACACATTCTTTCCATATTTTCATTAATTCACAAGTTCATTCTAGATTTTGATTCTCCTTCATTGTTGCGAAGATGAGTCCTCATCATACTCGACTTGTTTTCATACTAAGGCCTATTGCATTGTATAGGGTTTTTTTCTTCATTATTCATCTACTTCATGATCATTATTTTCATGAGTTCATTCTCAAAAAATGTTTTTAAAGCTTCAACACTATCACAATCCTCTTGATGTTCCATATTTCTCAATTGATCCAAACAATCTTCTTTCACGCACTCTGGATATTTCTTGACTTACTTCTCTATATAGTTTGGTATGTATATTGCTTCATTATATTAGAAATATAATGAGCACAAGGTTGGGCATGCAACATGGAAATCATCATCTTCTCCATCTTGTTCATTTTGAGTTTTGAAATCCATATTCATGGTGAGCACAACTTTTCCTTGAGTGGAGTTGACCTTAAAAGATGCAAGCATGTTATTATCCATACATTCCTTATTGAGAAGGTTTTCATTTCAAAAAAATCATCCTTGGGATCAAGCACCATTCCATATATCCATTATTTTTTTAGAAGGTCTCCATATTCATGAAAGGGGAATGAGCATGAAATTGGGGCTGAAATATTTAGATCATCATTTTCCCAATCTCGACCACCAAGAACTAGGGATTCCATTTTTGTTATGAAGTCATCCTCTTCTTGAGTAGATTCAACTTCAAGAGGTCTAAGCACCTTTTCATTCATGCATTCATTCTTTGAAGAGTCACCCAATCCAAATGGGAAAGAGAAAGCCTTGTATTTGCAATCATACTTATTGAATGGATCTTCATGATGAAATTTGAGAACATGATTGGAAAATTTTGACTCACCTACCAAGAAGTTGTTTGCCATCATTTTGCATTCATGACCCACACTTCTCATCACCTTAGGATTGCTTTGTTGCAAGTCAAGACCTCTGTGGCCATCATCACCACTCAGTAGAGAAATTGCATTCATGCTCACATCCAGTGAGAAGTAAATGCTTTCAAATTTTGATTCCATCAAGTCACCATGATGCTTTCTAACCGGCTCTGTGACACTTGGATACTCTTCTATCAACATGGGAATCTCAACATCTTCTTTTGATGTTATGAATTTTTTTAAGACCTTGAATCTTGAAATAGGATATCCACCCTTGGGTCATCTGGCCTTTGAACGGTGTACTTAATTTTCCTAATGGGAATAAGTTTCTTCATCTTACCATTAACTGGAATGGTGGCATGTAAACAATCCATTTATATATCTCCACCATTATATCAATAGAATATTTGGCTCAGTAACATACCATATGAGGATGGCATGTCCGCTACAAGAATTCTCATTGTGATCTTCTTGTCAAGAAAATCTGCAAATGCTACTTGAGCATCTCTTGACTCGGCCAATAAGAGGAACTTATTTTGTTTCCATGGAGTAATAATGGCTAGTGGCAAGAGAGAGAGAGAGAGAGAGAGAGAGAGAAGAGAGAGAGATCAAGAGCTTTAGCAACTTTCACAGACATGACATTGTCGAAAGCACTAGATTTAATAACACAATTATTAGTTTATACCCATTAACCATCAAGGCTACATATAAGGGATCTACATTCCCATAGGTGGAGGGTGTGGAAGCTAGGAGATTCAAATAAGGAGTGGTATGAGGATAGGGAGGATAAATTTGGCAGTGGAATTTTGGAACATGAACTTGAACTACTTCCTTTGATAAAATGAACAAGCCTATCAAATTTCTTGGGATGGGTTTTCAAGTACTCAAAATCAAAATTTTGAATATTGGATTTCTGTAATGGTCGATGATGTTAAAAGGTGGAAAAATAATAGGAACACCAAGGATTATGACAGCCTCAATATGAGTAGGATTTTCATACTTAGGATCAATAGAAATAGAAAATGATTTATCAAGAGGAGATGAATGAGACTTACCCGAAGAGGAAGAAAGATTCTTACTAAGGTGGTCTCAAGATTATTCTTTGTGTATCCCATGGAAGCAGACATCAATGATCCTCCTTTTAGTGTTGTTTATAGTAGATTCACCACTTGAGGATCCAATTTATTAGCTTGGGTAGCGAAGAAGAGACTTCTTTTTCTATTTTTGATATAGTGAACACTACATAAGTGTAGCTATCCATGGATTCTTCAAAATATTCATCTAGTGAGTAGTAAAAAAACATCCAATCCTAAAACATTCATCTTGACTTATGATTTATAAATTTCTTCTATTTCATCTTCACAAGTTCCATATGTTGTAGTAATCGGTGGAGCTTCCAAGGTAACCTTCAAGGTGATCCTTTAATATATTTCCTATTTCAGTTTTGGTGTGAGCTCATTGAGAAAATTCCTTCTTCAATATCGTCATTATTGGCTAAATTTTTCTATAATGGATCAACTCTTTTATCTTTGGAACCATAAGCCCTTTCTTTCATTGAATGATTCTTGATCTTCCCGAACATGATAAGACCAGCTTCCACTTGAATGGAAATATCTTGAGCATTGTCTAGATTTTTGGTTGATCTCTCCATAGAAAGTAACTAACTTCGAAATGGGAATTCACGAAGAACCTGTTATAGTAGGTATTTACCTTAGCTCATGTTCACCTAGGTACTTTATTTACCTATATTTTATTTATCCTCACCCACTTATGTGTGTGGATTTATTTTTATTTATTTAGATATTTGGGGGATATTATCTAGTTGTTAGGTATAGTTCTTTCCTTAATCTATGGTATTGACTAGATCCTTGATGTCTAGTTCACTCCTAAATCTATGGTCTTGACTAGTTATTTCCTTGATTTATGGCTTGATCTACGACCTTGATTGGTTCTTAGATTGTTATTCCTTTCCTATATAAGAAAGGCACATTCTTATTGTATTTCATTGAGTTCTATAATAATATATGATATTGCTGCTCATTTGTTTGCAAAGGTTTATGTAAAGTTATTTTGGTGAATTACTTTCATCTTATTTATTGTGGTGTTTGATTAAATCTATGTTCTTAGCTTGGTACAATCTGGTTATCATTTCTTTTAGAACCTTTTCGATTATCCGTAGTAGGACGAACAATGGTGGGAATCTTATTGATCAACTTATTGAATTTTTCCATAAAATATCTCATGGACTCCTGTCATTCTTTCTTCATCCGGTCGGTTGAGCAAGGAGGGCATGATCATCTTTTACAATCTTGAATCAGTGATTGAGCGTGATGGCAAGCAATAAAACCCATCTGCAGCATATCTTGTAATGTTTCCACAAATAACCGCATGAAAAAATATTTGTGTTTCACTCCAAGGATCCCACATGTTGTTATGAAATTTGTGATATGATCATCGGGATGTTTCTTTCCATCTCCATAGAACTTGGGAAATTTATTTCTTGACCATTTTACAAGTTCATGAAGTGGTGGAGCCAAAGTAATGGACCAATATTTTGTCCCCGTGGGACATGTGTAACCATTTATTCTTCTTTAGGTTCTTCTATTTTTTCTTCTTCTAAAGGAACAAAGACTAGTTGTTCTACAACCGGGTTCTTCAAAGATGTGACCTTCAAGAGGAAAGTTAGGATCAAATTTAGGAAAGTACTCTTGACCAGTTTTCCTTGTTATTTGAACAATGGGAATCCTGAAATCAGCTTGTTGTTGCTCTTCAACTATCAGGTCAATTATGCCACTTGCACAATTAGATCGAGTGTATCTCTTTTTCCAGGTTTACTCAAAGTGTTAGCTAGCAATGATACAACATGGAAAAATGTATATTTTTAATAGAATTATGACAAGGATTTCGAACATTACGGTGGTATTTTTGGTATTATTCATTTTTCAAATTTTATGGATTTTTAAATATGTATTATTTTGGGATTTTTAGAGATATTTTAAGGGTGCACAAAGGGTGTATCTTCCCAACATCATCACCAAAAACTATTTTTGAAATAATTTGTTGTGACGTAAATTATTGGTTTCCACCAATGATCACGAGGCTAAGCCCCTCCTTCTTGAGTATGGGGAGGATCCCATTATTGAATGTAAACCACCTAAGTTTTTGGCGTGGCCAATAGGTTGGGGATCACATAGGAACACTCCACTCAACTTGTGGAAAAATGCTTGTATGAAGTACAATTGAGGAACTTGCAGCGAAGGGAGGTAAAGGGGAGTTGGGGAAATAATGAGAGAGGGTTAATATTATGAGTCGGCACTATCATATTCTCATCAACAATAACAAATTCAGGTCCACATTCAATTATAAGAACATAATAATGTAATCCATTAGAAAGAACAATAAACAAGAGAGATGAAAATTTATGTAAATCAATCAATCAAGGACAAAATTTTCCTTCTTGGTTATAAAAGATCACAATGCTTACAAAATTGGAAAGTAGAGAGATACAGAGTAAATGAACATAAGAAAATAAATATAAGAAATAAAGATATTATTTCTTTATATAGTAGTGCTACAAATATCAACAATATACAACAATCCTTAATTTCTAGCCCCTTGGAATAAATAATCCATTCCAATTTATAGCGTTACTAAACTATCCTTTAATCTCCACCTGAAAGAATTTTCACTTCCCTTCATCACTTGTGACCTTCCATATTCCTAGGAAATAAAAATGAGTCTTTTTTATTGATGAAAAAGGACTCTTACAATGTTAAATTGAAGGTCACTTAAGTGAATAAGAAAAAATAGGGAAAAGGTGCATTTTCAATGAGGAATTAGAATGTAGAGAGAGAAGGAAGAGAGATAGAGAGAGATAAGGGTTGACCAATCCAATGAAGATGAATCTTTGTCTGATGGAGAATTTTCTGATTTGAATCATGGTGATGACAAATTCCTCCTTTTACAAGATGCGAAAACACTCCAGACTATTGAATGAGTGTTTAGGAACACTGTTGTGAGACATTACAATGTGATCTTGGGATGACTGTGGGCATCACTCATGATGGTTCTTTCCTGATCTCACAGTGAGAGTGAGGATCACTTTCTTGCTCCTTAGGTTTTCACAACTGACCATAGTGATCAAAACCAACTCTTTGATCCTTGAATATATTAATGCTTATATTTCATTCACTGAAATATATTCTCACTTTGTAGATAAAGGATTGTTTCCCAAATGAGATTATTATTATATGGTCATTCGCTAAACCAAGACGAGGTGATTATAATGTACTACTTCTTCAAGTTCTAATGAGTGTGTAAGCATACTACCAAGTAAATGGAACCAAGTGGAATTGAGATGGTTTCTCATTCTTACATACATTTTTCACCATATGAAGATCATCACCTTATGGCCCCTATGGGCTTCAAAATCCTCCTTCAATAAAATCAACTCATACATATCTTGATCACATGTTTCTCATGGGAATAGATGATTTCTCTATTCTTCACACACAATGGTCCCATATGCCTCAGATTATCTCTTCATGGCTTGTTTCTTGATGAACATTTGAATAGAATGGTGGATTCAAGGTATGAAGATCGTCAACTCACTCCTTGAGTCTCATATTTCATCTTTGAACATGATGACTCCTTCACAACTCACTTTCTAGACTAGGATGCCACATGGGTGAAAACATGTTGATGGTACTCATACATTCTTCTGCTTGATTTCTCCTCATGGAGATAGGATTCCTCTTCCTGATAACAATATTTATCCCTAAATGGTACTTGAAGGAATGAATGAGAATGAGTTCCATGTTCTTTTCCTCTACACTACACTGAAACTCTACAAATTCTACCTCATCTATTTTTCAAGATGCGAGCTCATTATCTAGCATAGAGAAAGTGTTTAGAAACACTTCTCAAGGTATACATTACTTGATATGGCCTCCATATTTAATCACAATGATCTTATCACATCATGTGCATGATGATCATCTTCTTGGTGCCTTGAAATTAAATGAAGCTCTTGATGTTTCACACCTCACAATGTTCCTGATTTCTCTCGCTTCCCAAGAAAATTTTATTTCACACACACAATGACTAAATCTTATCCTTTAATCATTGTAGTGTAATTCATATGAGGTCCCTTTCATGAATGAATTTAATCATATCATCCAACTTCATTCAGTAGATAGTGTTATGTAGAAATCACCTTACAATGATGCTTTAGGATCCTGTAGATTGTTTCCTAACCTTGTTCGGACCATGAGACAACTTCCCAACCTTGAGATGATGGAAAAAATCAACGAGATAATAAAAATGGGAGTTTCAACATCTTTCTGAGCTCACTTCTAGGACTTACTATTTTTAGCATGTCCTAGTCAGGACTTCTATTTTTAGTAATTTTTCATTGTTTTCACTTCTTTATGTTTTTTGCATGTTCGGGGTAGGGGTGGATGTTAAGAGTTCAACTCATTTTACCACTTACTATTTTTATACATGCCTCACCATGAACACATGCTATTTTTAGTAAGTGCGCTACAGGTGTTTTTATTGTAATGAAAATAGTCTTGAAATTATGGGTTTTATTCGAAGGTTCCCTGCTCTAATTTTTAGATGATTCCTCTGTTTGTACAAGTGGGAAATTGAGTTTTTCATCAAGGGGAATAATACTAAAGAAAACTTAGTCCTCCATATCTTGAAAAATCATCCACCCCATCGTGCAAGAAATGGTTTCGACAAAACTAGATTTTTAAAGGATCCTTCGCTCCAAGTTTCGATGATTTTATCCCTTTGGATTGTTGGGAAAGTGGAAAATTATTCCATGAAGGAATAATTCTAAGGGTAAACATAGTCCTCAATATCCCTAAAAATCTTTGTAGTAAATGGCTTGCGTGAAAGTAGAATTTTTAAGGATCATTTTCTCTAATATTCGGTGATTTCACCTACCAAATATTCGGGAAATAGAGAAGGATATTGATGTCATATTTTTGATGTGGAATGACATCCATTAATGGATTTTATAAAGTGTGACAAAAGAAACTCATCCAAATGACTAACTATGTGGAAGAATTGATCTAAAACTATGTTTTTATAATTTTTTCAATCTCCATATTGACCATGGTTTAATTTTGGGTTTGTGTATGGTTAAGAGTTGGTGCAAGTGGTGCACTGGGAAAACAAGGGAAATAAGGGACACCAAAGTGCACCTTGGAGAAATTTTTGACATGTTTCATGGTGGAAATTTTTCTAAGTATGGATTTAAAAACTTCTCCCTCTCTCACACCCACCCTAACTCATCTTAGACTCAACCTTGGTTAACTTAATTAAATGTGGAGGGTTTGCGAGATAAAAATAGGCATGGGGTGAATTTTATCATCCCTATAGACATAGGGTTAAATTTGGACACAAAATTTCTCCCTTGGTGAGGGAATGAGGGTGCACTTTTTCACCTCATATCACCTTTGTCCCATGGGGACAATCAAGACACGTGGGACACTTAAGACACCAAGTGCTCCAAAGTGCACCTATGGGAGGATGATAAGGGCATAATTTTGTGTCCCTCATGTCCCCAATGTCCCCAAGGGGATAATAGGGATACAATTAGGTAAACAATGTGCCTTATTTATAAGAGGAAAACCGGTTTTGCATCGATGACCAAAACTAGCTTGAAACTCACTTTCTTCACCCCAGAGGCTTAGGATGATGTTTGGGGTCAAATTTTATATTATTTTGACTCTAAAACACATTCTTAGATAAATGGAATAGGTTTTAGAACCTTAATATTCTTGAAACACAAAAAATAGGCCCCTTTTTGTTTAGTATAGTGAGAGACAACTGCATTGTTTAGAATTCTTTATGAAACCTTCAAGCCTTGGAGAAAAATGGATGTTACCAACTTGTATAGAAGGAGGATCTTCAACAAAATATTGATAAGATAGAAAATAAGATATAAACCTTAAAAAGAGAAATGAAATTGTTATCAAATAAAAATGTCAAAAGGAAGCTTGAAAAAGACTCGAACTTTGTGAAAGAAAAATTAATGAAATTTATATAAAAAACTTAATTCTCTTGATAATAGGATGGTGAATTCCAAGGACAAACATGATTACACCATTTCTACTCTCAAAGCTATATACAACTTCATGGAACAACATGTTAAGAGTGTTTTCATGCTCAGTGATATTCCAGCAACTATTTGGGAGGAACCAACACGAGGCGTTTTCTTTTCCCAGCTGGATAAAAATAACCCCTCTCACATTACATCCATGGCACTCTTCGGTTCTTTTCATTCAATGAGGGCTGAAATTGACAGAGCATCTAATAATTGAACTACAAGTTGAATGCTAAGTTGTTTGTTTGTTTCATTTTTACAGTTTTTCTCCTTGTTTGTCTCTTTTGTGTATTTTTTTACTACATATGGGATTTATTGTAATATCTTGATGTTGATCGACACTTTGATGCATTCACTGGAATATCCGGCTTTAGAGCCTTTTTGTAACAAGGTACAGTCCCTTCAAAACTATTTTCCAATAATAAAAAAATCTCATACATTTTAAATTCCTATTTTTTTCCTTATAAATCTTTACGAGGCTCCCGAATCATTTGGTGAAGTCAAGTTTCACAATTAGACTACTTGTTCCATGCACCTAGAAAACTTGTTGTTCAAAGAGAATGTCCCCTGAATGATTAAACCTTTTCCAAAATCTTCCTAAATTACTCCAAAAACTTTCAATATTCCTTGACACCACCTCCGATGCTTAAGACCTTTTCTAAACTCTCTCGGGGATGCACACTGGCTCCAAAATGGCCAAAAGTGGCCTTTTTAGGCTTTGGCTAAGACTATTCTTCCAATGAGCTTCAAAGAATCAACTGATGAACCTTATTACATTACTTTTCACACTGATACATGTTCACCCAATGCATTAGGAATACCTCAAGTCCAAGATGATTATGACATAAGAGGTAGGATGGCCAAGGGAGAGATTTAGGAGGGTTAGAAGGAAAAAATTTGCATTATGGCTTAGTTGTCATGGTTTGAGTTTGCATTTTTGGGCTAGTCAATTCACATGACAAAAAAATCATAAAAATGTAAGAAAAACTCAAAAATTGTGTGACACGGGATTTTATTTCATTGCGAAGAATAAACAAAGTACAAGATGCACTACGTATACAAGGTAGAACTTAACATAAGTTAAATGCAAAATACATGGCACAAACCAATATTAGAGAGTTGACAAGGGTATAAATTGAAGGCCAACACATATAATATAAAAATGTAATGTTTTATGTTGTAAGAATCATCGAAGGATCTACCATCCTTAGGTGTGTATATTGGCTATTATGTGATGAAGTAGCCCAAGTAGAGAGAAGAATATTTTAGGGGTTATATGTGATATTAGTGCCTTGAGATAGGTGGGAATGATTGGTATGACCTCATGTATCTATATATGATGATGATGATGGGGTAATTTTGGGAGGGTGGAGAGATGGAGTTTTCATGGTTGAGCAACCTAGTGAGCCAACCGAGCCTCAAATTGGTTTAGGTAGATGTGTTTTTATAGTGTTATAATAAAGTATATTAGAATGTTGTACATATTTCTATAAATTTATATGGTTTTTATGTTTTTAGAGTGTACCATCGAAGCGAGGAACTCATTTATTAAGGGTGCACACCATGAGATCTTAGATAGTACATTGAACTTGACATATATGTCTATCTTTAGAAGATTCCATACTAGAGAATGGAAAATGTTAAGTGGGGTTAGTCGGGATTATGGGAGAGGTAGAACATGAGATTCATAAGTATTGGGATGCTTAGGTAGTATTATATTTAGGAGATATGATTACATTGGTGAAGTGCCTTCTCTAAGAACAGGAAGTGTTGCTACGAAAGTAAGAAATGAGACTATTAGATGCACGAGTGGTATTTTCATGACAGTACTAGATGTGGCTCATATTTCAAAGTTAGAGGTTGATGTAGCTAGAGAACATGGAGATTTTGTAAGGGCTTATTCTAGAAACATGTCACTAAATGATCCATGTGTGCTACTAGTCATTCACCATCCACTCAAAGCATAATATGACCTCTAGTTGAGGGGGATATGTTTGAGCCATGAAAAATGTATTTTTAAGAGAGATATTCGATTATGAAGATGGAAAAAAATATTAATTTATATATATTAGATAGAAATTTTTTATGATGTTGTGTGTATTTGTGTGATAGTGATGTATGATTACTATTATGATTCCATTTTCTTATTTGTGCACAAATGTATGAAAATTTATGGAAAATAAAAATGAAATGATAAAAATTTTTAAATTATGATAATAAAGTAGGTAATATTGGTAAGATAAAGGTTAGATGGATGGAATGGATATCAAGTAGATGGATAACCTAAGAAATAAGAGGTAGACCTAGTGGGAGGTTATAGATAAATTATCAAACTATACGAGGTAGAAAGAAATGGTCATAAAAATCCAAATGTGAGGTAATAGATAAATTACCAAAGCATCTAAGGTAAGAAGCAATGGTATTAGAAACCGAAGTGGGAGATATAAACCTAAGTGGGAGAGATAAACCTGAGTGGGAATGATAAACCCAAGTGGGAGATATAAACCTAAGTGGGAGAGATAAACACGAGTGGGAATGATAAACCCAAGTGGGAGAAGTAATAGAGAGATAACATGAACATCAAGTGAATTGAGTGACCCAATGGGAGCATGCGAAAGATTTACATGCAACATTTGTTTTTTAAAATCCTTATTGTAGAATTTGATGTTAAGCAAGGAAAATTATAAGGAACCCTCCTAAAAAACTTATAGAAATCATGGAGAGTATGGCCAAAACCAGATTCTCTGGGTTGGAAAATTATCTAAAATCAGTGCTCGTGGCTTTAGCAAAATAGAATATATTTTTGATGGAGTGGTGAATGGAGCCTCGACTATTTTTCTCATTTTCACCCACCTAACCTCACCAAAATATTATTATGAGAATTCTAAAATGAAGCACATAAGGATACCTTTCCAATGAGATAGACTTTGTGCAATTTGGAGCTCTCGGAGGAAGTTATGGCCATTAAAAGTTTTACAAGTCGGGATGAATAAGAAGTTGACATGTGGTGACCGGCCCGGCTTCTGCTTGGTAGTGGGGAGTGACTTTCATATGTGTTTATTTCCTTGGACCTCCAACATGTCAACCTTTGATTGGTTGCAAGGTCAGGCCCGTTGACCTATGCATAAGGGCTTATGGACCCGAAAATTTAGTAAATGTGGCTTATTCCGCACGCTAGAGTCCACCTAAGCCCATCACTTCAAGGTTTTCTAGAATGGTGACATGTTTATAGTGAAAGATACTAAAGGAACATGATGGTTCCATGTATTTCTTGGTGATCAAAGAATTTTTAAAAATCTTATCTCGTCAATCACACGGGGATTTAATAAAAATATATGTTGGGATTGGAGATCTGTTGGCTATTCGTATGTGAAAAATTACTTTTTACAGAATTTTTGGGTGAAATGTGCTTACTTCCATGGTCGTAAAATAGACAAATTCATATTCTTGAATTCGACTATTCATAAAATTATGAATATTCACCACTAAAATTTTCCCGATGTTAAGTGTGAATCATGAGGTCCTCTAAGTTTTCTTGAATTATGTTGATACCATTATGAACTTTGGATCATATAAAAAAAGGGGATCATCAATCCACTCATATATCTCGAGTGAGAACGTCATGGTGGATATCATCAAGGGAGGGACGAGGTGGGAAAGAATAAGTAGGGTGATAAATAGATAATGGTATAGAAGGTGGTTTTGTTAGAGGATATTAGGCTTATCACTCAAGTGCATGAGTAAATGTTTCTCATACTCAACATTTGTGAGAAATATCCGATAAGTATCATTTATATGTGAGAAAAATCCATGATGAGAGAAATAGCATGGTGCAAAAGAAGAGGGTTGAGTGGCTTTATATTTTTATATCACCTAACATATGCTTCTAGTTTCTTCATAATTCATTGATAGGATCTACAAACCTCAACATCATGACCAAGATCCTCATACCATGTACAATATGGTTCAATTATAAGTGTGTCAAGAGCCATAATGGAAAGAAGATCCATAGGTGATTTCGGGGTGTGTGTTAAATTATAATAACATGTGGAGAATTGGAAGGGGAGGAAAAGGAGGAGATTTCATAAAAGGTGTTTTTGGGGTAGAGGAGTTATCCAAGGGAGAATATTTTGGCTTGAGAATCAAGTTACAAAACAATAGAGGTGTAGTTAATCAATTCATCCTAAAATTCGTACTCAAAGAAATCATATTCTTCATCCATGAGGTCATCTTTTTCAATGTAAAAATTAGTAGTCATGCCTTAAGAGGAAACAATGATAGTTTTGATGTTATGAGTAAGGTGTGATTATAACTATTCTCAATAACACACATCATATGATATTTGCATTCTTAACTGGACATTTCCTACTAAGAAGGGGTCATCAAGGGTATAATCATCATTATAATTAAGTTTATGTAACACATGAGTCAATGAGCATCTTAGGCTAAATAAGTTGTTATAAGGAGGACATTTAGTGTGTTTTATAGTGATAAAGATAGTTGGATTGACCAAATTTATTAAGTATTGAAAGGGTGTGCGAGAGGGGGCTCATCGGCGTGCACAAGTTTGATTGAATTAGGGTGCGTCAGGAAGATCGGTTCAAGACTTACCTAATTTTTCATGTCACAAGCTAAAAATAGGAAAAGTGGTTGGAGTGTGGCCCAAGTAAAGATAAAAGCAAGAAGACTTCACGGCTAAGAAAGATCTATTTTGGGGAAAATCAAGATCAAAGGTCATGCATGGATCACATTAATAATAGGATTAAATTAGAGTTTATTTATAGATTAATCTATTATTAGCCTTCTTGTAAAAGCATGCAGCTTGTTAGCACATGGATATTTTGAGCATGCAGTCTATTTTGAGATGCATGGGTGGTGAAGGGAAAGTCCCCACCCCTATATATATTAGTTGATCTACATAGTTTTGGACACCATGTATTTGAGACCGTGTGTATTGTATTGTCATGTTGCTTTGATGTTCTAGCGCGCATGAATTTCTCGTGATTATTGTGATGTATTCAACTTTTGTTATGTAATATTTTGGTTATTAATGGATAATTATGGTTGGATTCTAGTAATTGATGTATCTGAGTATGGTAATTTCATGGTACAATTGATCTTAGTAATGGTTTAATCTGTTATGTTTCCTTATTACATGTGTTTCCTTATGATGATTGTATCTGACCTACATTTGAATGAATGTTTTGTTAATGGCTATCATGAACATGCATGCTAACATCTTGAAAAGATTTCACAAAGGAGGTACCTTGTATTTTTGTGCACTTCGGATGAGCATTCAAATCTATCTGGATGAAGTGTCAGCGTGCCTAGGCAATTTAGTGAAAATAAGTGACTACATTTTTATTCTATTGTTTGCAAGTACCTCTTTTCAAACTATCTGTGAGGATGTTGCACGCAAATGGCGTATCGATTTACTCTTACAAGCATTGAAAGTTGGGTAAAAGAAAGATAGGATCAGTTTTCACAAAGATATGGTTTTGAACCTTATTTCAATGCGCGTAAGTGGGTAGAAGAAAATATATATCATGATCTCTATGAAACATTTTTCAGCCATTTTCTTATAGAATTGTATGAGTGGTTTTCAGCATATGCATCAAAGAAAAAATGGGGATACAAGCCAAGGGTTTGGACGCATGAATATTACCATACTTTGTTTGATGTAGATAAACCTTGGACTCATGTTGTAGATCATTGGTGGGTTGGTGTAATGTGCGGTTATACTTTAGAGTACACTATTTTTACGTACTCTTGTCTAGCAAATTCTTGAGTTTGAATTTTTATGTGAGCCTAGAGGGTCTTACATACGTGTTATTCCTTTGGAAATTAATATCTTGATGGTGCTATTGATTTTGGAGAAATTACCTATGGCTAGATAAACCCACCACTGCACGCAAGGGTAGGAGCAGGTGTGGTGAAATATGGCGGACCTAACGAAAGAAAGGAAGAAAGAGAGAAAATATATCTCAAGTACAATGAAGTGTGGGAAAGGGAGTTGAAAATATAGTGCGATATTGAGGATTCTATAGAGTTGCGGAGGATGATGGCTCATGAATGATTTTGAGATCACGTGGAAGACGTGGAATTGGAGCATCAGGATCTCCCAACCTAAGGAAAGTGTGGTAGAGAATACCCTTCAAATTTAGATGAGATCACGTTAGAGGAAGAAATATTGAGGACCGTGGGTGCACATCTGATCCCACCTCATGACCTAGCCCTTGTGCTTGGTGTTCTAGTTCCAAAAGTAGTCATTGACAAGAAGGAAAGTGTATATAATCTAGTAGCTACAGATAGATATCATTTTCTTTTAAATATAGAAGTGCATCAAACAACACATATACCTATGGTAACATAGATGACATCATTATTTGGGGTCCAATTGGAGGATTACTTTATGGTGCATCATCAAAATAGAGTGTGGGTGTGTAGAATATTGGGAATACATCTGGAAGTAATACCACTTAGCATATTATGGGAGTTCATTTTAGTACTATAATTGGGACGTAATGAAGTACATCCATTTTTGTTTCCCTCTACAGGAGGATCGGGTGGATTAAGAGGATCCAAAGGATCGGGATCGAGTGGATCGGATGGTTACAGAGGTGGAGGAAATACTAGTGGGGGTTCTAGTTCTGGATCTATTGGGCAAGGTCCACACCCTCATCAATCACATCATGTTTACTAAAAAATGTCTCTTCACTTACCAAAATACATGGGTATTAAATATTTAGAAGAGCGCGTGCACAAGTGTGAGTTGTTATGGCATGCTAAACGAATCACAACCTCAAATAGAAAAGCAAGTCAGTTTTCTAGTACTCTTCAAGGGCACACACATAGTTGGTACAAATTATGACCCCCATTATCTTTGTGGTGGATTACAATGCTTTGCACTTTTTGTTTCTATTTGAGTTCCATATTCCATAGTTTGAGAAAAAAGTATCAGCGCGCTTAAGGACATTAAGCAAGGTTTATCTAAGAGCATAATGGAGTATGACACATGTTTTAAAACTTTGTTGTCAAATTTTTTATTATGGTATACATCCTAGTCAACATGCACAGTGGTTTATTGGTGGATTGTTGACTCTTTTTAAAAGGTCACTATTTCATAAGACTTTTTTAGATCTGTGTGATGCTTTGGAAGAATCTCTACATGTTGAGGCGAGTTAGAAGTGTAGACATTGGCATAAGTCTATTTTTAGAGGCACAGATTACAGACATGGCAAAGAAGTTAGAGAATCTCTTCACAAATTCATCTCATGAGACATGAAGTGGAATATGGTGTACATATTGCAAGGTTGAAGGACATTTTAAGGATAACTTCCCTCGCAAGTTGGTGTGTACTTGTGTTGCTCGATTGTGAGATCTATAATTTGGACCATGATGCGAGTATATGTCCTCTCTTACAACGCATGATCTAAAATAATGTATCTATTTATTCCAAGATTTAAAAACCCATACTCATGACATCGTTGATTGTAGAATGATTTATCATACTTATGAGGCCATTGAGACTAGTGTGCACCCGAGACTAATGTGTGCAAATGGATCTAAGAAATAGGAAAAATAACATAGTGAAGGGTACAATAATGGGGAAATGGGAATAGAGGATTTCATGGAGGATATAGAGGTCAAGGTCACGGTGGTGGCAGAGGAGGATTTCCTCGAGGAACTTGTTATACCTGTGGATCTCCTTATCATTATCAATGCGAGTTCCCTCAGAATGTGGTTTGCTCATGTTTTTCAAGTAGCACAAATTTGAAGAATGTCTTAACTTATATGAGCACATGAGCAAGCAACACAAGCAAGATAAGGGTGCTTGGGAATGATTAAGGTATAACATGCAGTTGAAGATCAATGGATTTCAAAGGTAGCACCTAGTCCTGAGTTATAAATTATTTTAGTTACTACATGCATTGAGGTTGCACACATATGTGAACCTCTAAAGTATAAGCCAACTATAACAAAGCAAGAAGTGATAAATGCCAAGTATCCAAATGTTGCACATCAGAAATAGGTTTACCAAGAGATTATGGATGTCATTAGGGATCTACAAGGAGAGATTCAGAGCTTGAAGGAGAAGGAACATGTTATGGATCAAGAAAATAATATAACTCCCGCAAAAGACGTAGATGAATTAAAGTAGGTATGTCGAATGTTGCACCAGGATAACATCATCCCTTTGTTAGGATAATGGTTATTAGAAAAGGTACCACACACAGGTTTAAGAGTGAGAGGTAGATACTCCACACAAATCTACCCCACATAATCATGAATTTGACAAGGAAATTACACTTAATGCAATTATAAATGGATGGCTTCTAGAAATATTCTGATAGATATAGGTGTAGAGGTTAATGTAATCACATTGGATGCATGGAATCAGATGGGAAGACCACCATTGCAGCCTTCTTTGAATGTGATGTATATGGAAAACAGAACTAGGACTAATCCTATTGGAGTACTAAAGGATGCATTTATTACAATTTAGGGAGCCAAGTTTACTAGGTACTTTGAAGTATTGGAGCTAGCTGAAGTAGATAACTTCCCAAAACTACTTGGGTGACCTTGGTGTTATGTGAATAATGTTTATTTGCACTTTAAAAAGGGGTACATTATCTTTGAGAACAAGGAAGAGAACATCATTATACCTTTGACATGATGTAAAGGCTACTCTGTATGTTGAGCCTTTGAGTGAAGAATATTTGAACAAGATATATGCACACACAATCAAAGACCTTGAGGTAACTAAGCCATCTAAGGAAGGAGTGATACAATGGGATGATGCTTAGTTAGTTAGTGATACCACAAGTATTGCTTGTGACAACTAGGTGCATGGAACATATGAAGTGGTTGGGAAATAAATAAAGAACACAATTACTCACATGATCAGGTCATGCATGGTTAGGCCCTTGGGTTACAACAAGGTACTTAAGTACACTGGTGAGGGGAATCCTAATGTATTTCTGCACATCATGGAAGCCCAGTGGAAGAATGAAAGAGATGTAAGAAACATGTTGGTATATACTTTGTGTGGGATAGTAGTGTGCTGGTGGGAAACACATAGAGACAACTTACTGGAATGGTGAGAATTAAGAATCACCTTTTGTACTAGGTTCCTAAGCAAAGAATGTACCTTCTCAAATATGTTAATTTTATGGGAAGGCCCCTACCTCGCATCACGTCTAGAATTGTGAGACACTTTGGAAAAGGGATAGGAAGCCTTACCACCATCACTTTGGGTGCATAAGTTTTACTCCACCTTAAGCGGTTGCACATGTGCATGATATTTCCATGCAGAGTTGACAAGAGAAATAACTAATTGGCAAGAGATGACCTTAGGTATGATTCATAATTTTTATTATTTTTCTACTAAGCCTCCAGTCAATGAAGCACTTCAGATTATGAAGAACCTTACTTTGGGAGATAATACAAAAGTTGAGGAAATCTTGTTAGATATGTTTAGAGAACTTGATCTAGACGTGCACCTTTACCTTGAAGAGATGGAAGAATAAGAGATGGTTTGCACATGGGAAGAAAAAGAAAAGGGTAAACTAGTGTATATAATAGCTACTGATGATGATGATGACAAGGGTAATGACCTGGATGTAAACTACACTAAAGATACGCGTGAGCTGATGGACACAATAGATGAAACTGCAAGCATGTATTATCACCCTATGAAAATAAAGAAGGTTAACATTGGAACGGAAGGCAGAGCCTAAGGAGGCCACTATTGGTGATTACTAGATAGAGCAGGAAGTGGCTAAGATTATTAAGCTTTCAATATTTATCTCCACGGGGATATCATGAGTTAAAGGGAGTACACCCTTCTTTAGGGGAGATGAAAATCAAGCTTAAAGAAGGCATACGCCTAGTTAGGAAGAGACCTTATAGGATGAACCCTAATATTTACGTAAAGGTAAAGGAAGAAATTGATAAAATGCTCAAGTCTGGTATAATTGAGCCTATTGAAGAGTCTAATGGGTTAACCCCATGGTTATCAAAATTAATAAGGATGGGAGGATAAGGATTTGTGTGGATTATAGAGAATTGAATGCTTTATGTGTTATTGATCCTTTTCCTACCCCATTCATAGAGGAAATCCTTGAAGGAGTTATTGGGTGCAAGATATACTCTTTTACAGATGGGTTTTCAGGTTATCATTAACTACACATAGAAAGAAAGGTCAATAAAAGACAACTTTCATCTTTTGTGGGGAGGTTTTTCATACACAGTGACACCTTTTGGACTGAAAAATGTGTAAGTGGTTTTCTCGTGCATTGTTATACATGCCTTTTAGGAATTTATTCATAAGTTCTTGCAAGTATATCTGAATGACTAGACAATATATGCCTTATTTAAGGACCATTGTGAAAATTTGAGGCTCATGTTTGAGAGGTGCAGCAATTGAGCATCTCTCTTAACATTAAGAAATACATCTTTGCAACACCTTTTTGCACTTTACTGGGGTATATAATTTGTAAGGAAGGATTGTTGGTGGACCCAACCAAGATAGGTCTTATCTTGGGTTTGGAAGAACCTAATAATAAATGTGAAGTGCATGGATTTTTAGGACATACATGGTATTACAGAAATTCATTAAAGGCTATGAAACAATAATAGCGCTTTGGAGGAGTTATTAAAGGTAAAGGGAAAGTTCTATTAGGGTAACGTGCAACAAAAACATTTGAAACATTGAAGAAGGGCTAACCACTGCAACTATTTTATGTTTTCCTTCATGGGACAAACCCTTTCATGTTCATGTTGATGCTTTTGGCATGGAAATTGGCAAAACTAGGAGAAGGAATTGTAGATCATCCTATTTTCTTTGCAAGTAGAAGTTGACACATACAAAGCAGAATTATACAACTACTGAGTGCAAGGCTTTGTCCATGATTTACGTGTTGTACAAGTTCAGAAAATACTTGTTGGAAACACCATTTATTTTTTACAGATCATATGGCGCTTAAGGATTTGGTCAACAAGCCTATTTTGCAAGGGTGCATATGCAGGTGGATATTACTATTTCAGGAGTTTGAGTTTACATTTGTTGTAAAACCAGAAAAAGAAATTCAATGTCCGATCATTTTCAAGAATTAATTCTGAGAGGATGCGTAGAGCATTAAAGACACAATGTCGATGCACATATTTTCATGTTAAACTATGTGCCCACATATTTATAGGATATTGCAGTATTTTTACAAACTGGACAAGCACCTAAGGGAATGAAAACCTTAGAAAAGAATAATCTTGAAATACGCATGGCGCCTTACCAATTGATTAGTGGAGGTTTGTACAAACTAGGTCATGATGAAATTTTACACTGTTGTGTTTTGATTATGAGTGAGAGGTTATTATGGAAGAAGCTCATGGTGAAATTGTAGGAGGACATTATGTTGGTGATGCTACCACACGCAAGATTCACATGGCTGGAATTTAGTGGGAAACTTTGTACAGGGATATAAAATAATATGTAGAGGTGTGTGATCATTCTCGGTGCCTTGGGAATCCTAGAACCAGAGATGAGATGTCATTGCAGCCTATTGCAAGTGTTGAACCTTTTGAAAAATGGGTTATTGACTTTTTAAGTCCTATTTCACCACCCGCGAGTAGATTGGTACACGCTATTTTATAAATAGTATAGATTACTTGACAAGGTGGGTAGAAGCGGGACCTACATAGGATTGTGCACCAACTATAGTAAGCAAGATTTTTATGGGAAAACATTATCAGCAAGTATGGATGTCCATTGAGTTTAACTAGTGATAGAGGAATGTGTTTCTTAAATGAGACTATCATAATAATTTTGGTAGAGTTTATGTTGGAACGCCATAAAACTACACCCTATCACCCATAGGCTAATGGCACTTCTAAATCTTTCAAAAGATTCTCGGGACAAACATTGACAAAAATCTATGATGTTGGTAGAAAGGATTAGGATGATAAATTATATGTTATACTTTAGGCATATATGACCACATATAAAAGGTTGAATAAGGCTAAACCCTTAAAGTTGGTTTTTGCGCAGAGGTTATGTTTCCTATTGAATTTATGTTACCCTCCCTACATATTGTGCAAGAAGGTTGACTAGCTGATGAGTATTTTGTTGAGGAGTGCATTGATAAACCGATACAATTATATGAGCGGCACATCATTTCTGTTGGAGGTGAGGCAAAAGCCCTAACATGATAGGCATATAAGGAACAAAACATTTGAGGAGGGAAATATGGTTCTTCTGTATGATTCCAATTTTGTGTACCACCCAAGGAAATTGAAAGTGCATTGATTGGGACCTTTTTTCATAACAAATATACTTGAATCAAGCAATTTTCATTTCAGAGGTTGGATGGCACTATATTGCCTAGTTACTTCAATGGGAGTAGGTTGAATCCTTACTATAAATAAGACTTCTTGGTGTTTTTAATAAGGCGGTATTGCCACTTAGATTAGATTTCCCCTTTTATTTGTTTCCTTTCTTCATCGCTATGTTTTTTCAATTTAGTTCAATGTTTTGTTATAATAAGTGTGCTTTCACACATGGGAAGCAAATAACAATATTTTAAGTTTATGCGCGAGAGGACCATGCATACTTTTAGTGTGGGGTGGAGCAGAGATACAAGAAAAAAAGAATCTATTTGTACTAAGATTCAAAGTGTGGGTTGTCATATAGGGATATAAATGGGCTGGAATATAAATAATGTCCTTTGGAAGATTGGTGCACAAAGGAAAAATGTGCTACAGGTGCTCGTAATGAAGGTTTTTAAAGGAAATTTTATTAGATTGAAGACCATGCATAGAAGGATGCATAATGTAATGTGAGGTAGGTAGCAACATGTGAAACTACCTATTATGAGGAATGAAGGTTTATGTACTTCAGGCATGGAGGCACACGTAAAGAGGTATGTGGCCAAGAATTAGTATGTGCACTAGAGGTTATGACAAGAGCATGGAAAAAAAAAGCAAAATCTTGAAAAAATAGAAAATCGTAATTAAAGATGAGTACGATGGTAGGTGAGGAGAAATTAATGCGTAAATTTTCTAAAAGATCTATAAAAGGAGGTACATACAAGTTTATTATTACCTTCTATTTTTATTTTTCGAGCCTTAGAAGAGTGAGTTAAAGTGCGAACAAGAGAAAAGTGTGATTGTAATTGATAAGAACATCAAACCAGGTGAATTTGAGCACGGTCATTATAAAGCTCCTTCATAGGAAGTTTTAGAGTAAGTGAAAGGTGTGCGTAAGAAGGGTTTGATGAGCTAGGGTTTTAATCGCAAAATTAGGGCATGTGAGTTCAAGGTTTCAAGCAAAAAAATGAAAAGGAAAGGTAGTGAAGGATTGGAATGACACCCAAGAGAGCACCCAGAGAAACAACATGGGTAAAGAAGAAGGAAAAACCTAAAGTGAAAGTCGAAGATGCACTTGAAATCTTATTTTCTTTAATGCAATACATACCCGAAGGTGTGATTATGGGGCTGGACTGATAGTCTCATATATGAAGGAGAAAGGTGAGTGATTATAATCACTTCACCTAAGAAAATAAATATCGATAAACAAATATCTCATGAAGAATACGTATTTGAGAACAAAAGATGTTAAACCCATTTATGACGATGTTGGAAAGAAGACTTTGGAGAAATCCAAAGTCTTACAAATATACGAGTTGTCATACTTTGGAAATCAAGGGATACTTTACTAGTGGTTAAATTCCAAAGTCCACGAGGACTTATTTTATTTTATAGGATGATGGGTGCACCTCACCACTACCTTGATTAGTAAATGGACAGGGATGAGGATTTCGGGACTAAAATTACTAGTGACCTTGATGATGAAGTGGGTGTAGAAGTGGCTTCTATTGAGTTTGCATATCAGAAAGGAGGATGGGTGATGGATGTGTTGAAGATAGATGACCTTATCATAAAATATTTCACACACCTCTGACAAATTTCAATAACCAGAGTGTTAGGTCCAGATAAACAAGAAGTGGCTCCATATTGCAAGGAAATGGTGGAGGGGACTGTGTACAACTTATTTGCATTCATATCCAAAACTATTATTGAAGAGGCGCACAAGGGAGATAAGATAAGTTGGGGAGTTGTTATTTTATCTATTGTATTTGCAGAGATTGGGGTCTCAGATGGCCCTAAGGATAAGATATGGCAGTTCCCGAAGAGAAGAGGTCATTAGCAGAGAGGTTTGTAAAATATACTTGTGAAGGAACTATGAGTGGCCCATACAAGCAAATGTTGGAGCTTTGGTATAAGTGCATGTGCGAGGCCTTTGAACATGAATGGAGAATACCCAAGGACTTACCTGTCATGGTGGATAAGTAGGAAAAGTTTGCAATATTTTAGCACTACTACATTGGAAGGTTTAGAATGAAGGATGGTAAGTGGAGCCCTTGGTGCAAGCTCCCTTATGCATTCACTTCACATTACTTTAAGGCTTTTGTTAACATATTTTTAGATGTGTGGAAGCTTAGGTTAGATGCAGATAAATTTGATTTCATGTGACACACTCTGGAAGACCTGTGTTTATCTCGGTAAGTCTACATACATTGAAATGATGATATCTCATGAAATTTCTATCAGTTATATGAATTTGGCAGTTGGAATGGTGGGAGTGGCTAAGGTATACCTCCAGCTTAAGCCCAAGTTGGTGAATGGTAAATATATTAAGAATGAATTCATTCTCCCTAAGATACCAAAGGGAAAACACACAATTGGAACCATGCGGATGATCATCCCACTCTTCCCAAAACAGATGAGGAAGAATTTCAAGATGAAGAGGAGGAGATGGAAGATAGCGGTGTGCTAGATCATGGTTTAAGGAAGTAACCAACCAGTAAGTGTGAATAGGTCATGTGAGAGTACTCCTCCCAAGCGGGAAGAGGAAGTAAGGATGGAGACCAATGCTTTGAGGAGATAGAGAAAAAGAGGAAGGAGGTGTGTGAAGGACCAAGGGTTTAGGAGAGTGTTGAGAAGGAATAGAACACCAAGCACTGGGGTGGGACCCTCTCGGTTGTTGCGGAGGTCACCGAGTATATCTCCCATCAAGCTAATTCTATATGAGAAAAAAAGAGAAAGTGTAAGTATGTGCCCGGAAAGAAAGTGAGGAAGAAATTTCAGATGAGGATGTACACACCATAGAGGATACACAGAGATAATGAGGTAGAAGGAGGAGAGGAGATTAGGGAAGAATAATCCTGGAAGGACACGAGGTGAATGATGAGTGTGAGGAGGAAGACCCCGGGGAGGAAGTGAGGATAGAAAACAAAGTGTTGGTGAGACATCGAGCAAGCCTTGGAGAGCATAGGAGTGTGACGGTGAGGGCCTAATTTTAGGAGTAGAAACACATGTCCCAAAGGGAAGGTGATCTGGGAGGAATGAGGGAGAGTAAATTTTGAAGATGCTTGACTTGGGATATGTTAATGATCCTCGAAGATCATCTGCACATGGTTTCAGACCACCCTTGTGCCTAAAAAATTATATGGTTTGGAGTTCATAGATTCTAAGGGTGAAAATATGTGTACTATAAAGGATCTTTCTTAGAGTATACAGATGACACAAATGGATGAACCAAAATTTGACGTCAAGGATGAAGCTTGCATTAGACACAAGATGAATAAAACAAATAAACCCCATATGACAATCAAGGCAACCGAACCGAGTTCACGATGAGTAGGCTAGCAATGTCTTGATGAAGATAGCGAGAAGAAGTGGAAAGAATGAACTTAGAAAAATTATTTGTGCTTAGGTCATTGCTTAAGGATAATTAGAATAATAAAAACTAGATTGAGCAACTAACTGAGGCATGCGAAGAGGGTTGAGAAGGAAAAGAGGGATATTATGGAATTTTCTACAAAGATTGGATGTGAAATTTTAGAGGTGCATCTAAAATTTGATGAATAAATGAATGATACTTACCCCTTTAGCCTTGTACTTCTTACAAGATTGTGTCCATCTTTTCTCGGGGAAAACCGGCCATATAAGAGAAGACTCAAGAACAAGTAAACACCGAGAAAGAAATGAAGAAGAATACCATAGTGTGTTAGATTGCAAAGTATGATGCCATACTCCAAACACTCATAGATGAATTGAAGAAGGAAAATTGGGTCTTTGGTAACTACGAGGATCCCGAGAATATCCTTAATGTATATATACTACGGAAGAAAATGAGGTTGCAAGCAACAAAGAAGGATGTGTCCTTGGCTAGGAAGAAAAATTGACCAATGTAGCAAAGAAGCGAGGTGCACTTAAGGCTGTCAGGACCAACATATATGGATAAGGGAGCTAGGGGCATTGGTCGAGTGAATAATGGACTTCATAGATGGTATGATATCAGGGTCACTTTGGAGTGACAAGGGAATTGAAACACAAGGGTCAGGATATGACTCTAGAAGAAATGGAGAAGATACTTGGAGATGTACCTACTAAAGCAAAAAAGGGGCTAGGAGAATGGAACAAGTTGGAGGCTGATATTAATAAAGAGTATCCTAAACTCCTACTCCCAACTAAGGATTGAGGAAAATTGGTGATTCTTTCATTTGATTCATTCTTTTATTATGGAATAACTTATTCTTTATTATTTTATTCTTTGGAGAGATAAGTTGTGTAACCCCATTGCCGAGGGGAAATGTTCTTAGTGTGGGGTAATGTTGAGTTGACAAAATTTCCTAAGTACTGAGAGGGTGCACAAAGGGGCGTGTGCACATGTGAAAGTTTTGGTTGAAGTAGGACATGCCTAGGAAAATCAGGTTTCAAGACTTAGCCAATTTTGCATGTCACGGGCTAAAAATAGGAAAAGCGGTTGGAGTGTGGCCCAAGTAAAGAAAAAATCAAGAGGACTTCACGGCTAAGCAAGAAATATTTTGGGACAAATTGAAAGATCAAATATCATGAATAGATCACACTAATAATAGGATTAAAGTAGAGTTTATTTATAGATTAATCTATTATTAGACTTCTTGTAAAATCATGCAACTACTAGTGCATGGCTATTTTGAGCATGCAGTCTATTTTGAGATGCATGGGAAGTGAAGGAAAGTACTCGCCCCTATATATATTAGTTGATCTATATAGTCTTAGACACCATGTATTCAAGACCATGTTTATTGTATTATTATCTGCTATGATGTTCTACCGTGCATCACTTTACGGTGATTATTGTGATGTATTCAAACCTATTATGTAATATTTTGGTTATCAATGGGCAATTATGGTTAGATTCTGGTAGGTATGTATCTAAGTATGATAATTGCATGGTACAATTGATCTTAGTAATGGTTTAATCTATTATGTTTCCTTATTAAATGTGTTTCCATATGATGACTATAATGACCTACATCTGAATGAATATTTTATTAATAGTTATCATGAACATGCATGCTAACATCTTGACAAGATTTCACAAAGGAGGGACCTGGTAGCTTTGTGCAATTTGGGTGATCGTTCGATCTACTGGATGAAGTGCTAGCATGCCTAGGAAACTTGTTGAAAATAAGTGACTACAAAGACTTGATCAACATCCTTTCTACAAAAATGAGGTTGTAGAGGAGATAGTTATGAGATCATGGCATCAAAAATATAGGAATTTTTATTCTAAGGTTGATTTCATTAAAATCATTATCATCCAAGTCAAGAAGGTTAGTGGAGTATGGACCATGACCTTGGGATGACCACTATAGCCAGAAAGAGATTATGTGGGATAGTTAAAGCATTAATATTCCCAAAATGGGATCCTGGAGAGATATTCCAAGGTGGGAATGTTTAATGTCCCATGTTGTTGCAAAAGGTCAAATTTCCCAATGTTTATATCACCTTAGACTTTAAAAAGAGCCCTCATATGTGTAAAATTAATGCATTTTCTAGAAGATGATACGACTATGTGTATTTGATGGGTCCATAGCTGACCTAAGAGAATATTTTAAGAAAACAGAAAAGTTTAAGATCATGACTTTCATGTGGATAGTGTGAGGAGGAATGGTGATAGGTATCCAAATGCAGCACGTAGGGGTATTTATCAACGATCATAACCTTGACACATGTTCCTATTGGATTTGATATAATCAATATAATATCCAAGTGCCTTAATGAAACCAAGGAAGTGACATGTGTACCAAAACCTTTGTCTATGAGGTATATCTTAATTGTACTACGACGAGTTAAAACTGAGATGAAGAGGAAAGGGTCACTTCACATAAGATAAGATCATCATGAATCATATAATTGAGAGGGAAATGAATATAATAAGAAAGGTAAAATATCTCTTCACATCGGCATAAGGTTTCCTCTTACAAACCTTCTATGGTATGTTCTTACCCCAAAGTAGGTGGAAGAGGGATAATTCAAGTGAAGATGGCAAGAATATGACACTCATGGTGTTTAGGCGGGATACAAATGATTTCTAAAAAATGGAATTTTACTTGGGATACTAGAGAGTTCTACAAAGAGTTCTCAATTTTAGTTTTGGACTCTAGATAATTTTGAACTTGTTGGATATAAGTTTTAAAATATTCGAAGTAGTGGGGCTTGATAAGAGCTCTAGATTTTGATTTTTTTATATCACTACCAAATCGAAAGGGTAACAAAATCTTCATACTAGGTTGATGTTATAGGGAATAGAAGAAGTGATATAAAAGGTATTGATTATACATGGGCACATGGATTGATGACATTTAAAGAGGATGACGAATCCAATTATAGGATTGATTATGCAGGAAAATATGCACATAGGACAAAGGAATTTATCTACAAAGTGTGGAATCATGTATTGATGCTTGTTCATGGAATTTTTGGCTTAGTGAACATGGATAAATATTTTTATAAGCTATATCCTAAGTTAAATAAGGATAGCTTTGATCAATACAAGAAATAATACGCTTATCATACTACATGTTGAAAGTGTTCTCCATGGACGTACTAGTAGATGGGTATGAATTTTCAACAACGTTAGTGGTTGTTTTACTGTTTTGAGTAGGATCAAGATTAGGTTTGTCATATTTAGAGTGATTAAGGATTTCATCATTATAGAATTTAAAATATTCATTGTCTTGATGAACCACCTCATGTTAATCATGATTTTTGGCTTTATCTCATGCCTTGATAACCTCATATAACCTCTCCCAAGTAATGGCTTCATGATCAAAGTTATTTCCAAAGAGGAAGGTGTAGGTGAAGGATCGAAGGGCACAACAATTTTTGTAAAAAATGACCCTAATTAGCATGTCACTAAAAAAATATTTCACTGTGCCATTGAGGAAGAGGTCAAGAAGGATCTACAACTATGGTGAATGTTCGAGGTAAAAGATGTCTCAATTCATCCTTAGACAAAGGTTGGTGAAATTCATTATGGGAGGAAGAATATTATTGTGAGATGTCATGTGGCTTAGGAGTAGAATGATCAATTCTATGTATATTCCTATTAGAAGAAGTTAATTTAGGAAGAGTTTTAATGACTCTATCATCAGTGGAATTCTTGCTTCTAGAACACATAAGAACTTTGATATTATTAATTAATTTTCTTAGGGATAATATTTTCAAATTCCTTCATGAGGTAATATTAGTATTATGTTTGTTTGATTCTTCTTCTAATTTTGTAGGAGAGAAGGATGTCACCTTATATTGAAGAAAAGGTTCAAGGATCTAATGAATAGATGAAACAGACTCTCATCGATATAGTGTGTTCATCTTTAGTGGATAAGGTTTTTCATCAATTAATGAAAGATTGAGCATTTTTTTCAGCTTGTTTCAGTTGATAAAAGTGTTGATGTTGTTTTTAGGGATATCAAGATATTGGAATTCATTTACTAAGGTTCTTGCCAAGATTTTGAATTTAACAATAGACTTAGCTAAAAGGGCGATACCAATCTAGAGAATATCTAGTAAGTGTCTTGGACAAGATCTTGGTGGCTACATAAGAGTTGACTTTGACCCAATCCTTGTAAAGGCTTCCAAAGGATTTGATGTGGAGGGGTCGGTAGAGCCATTGTAATAGCTAAAAGGTGTGATCCCTCTTAGATCCATGGAATTGATATAGGGGAGAGAGAGAGAGAGAGAGAGAGAGAGAGAGAGGATATCTTTGAATAGATTGAAGGACCTTGTTATGAATGGGAGGTTTGGAAATTGGTGCTCCATTAATACCAACCGAGAGGTAAAGGGGGTAACCTTGGTTTTTTGTGCCCCAAGAGATCATTTTTGGTTGACTAATAAGTTGAGCCAAGATATTTTGCATTTATAAGAAGTGATTGGTTATTTTAGTTTGTTGTTGGCTTAAACAATTGATAAGTTGTATAATTATTTAAATAGGATTAGTAGTTAGAGAGGCAATGTCATTAGTTCAATCAATGTTTTCTCTTCTTGCAAGAGTCTCAAAATGATTGATATCTGAATCCAACTTGTTAGATAGATAATCTTCGATGCATTTTTGCAACGTATCACATGACTCTCCTATTAATCTAGGGAATCATTAAAGAAATTTTTGTATGGCAGGAGGCCAATAAAACTCAGGAATATTTCCACGTTCTCCTTAGTCTTCTAAGTCAAATATAGGATTTTTAATTTTATACCTGGTCTAAATGTTGTGAGCTATCATGTTTGGATTTTTATTGCTAGCAACTCCTATGGATAAATAATCACAATACTTGGGAACTAGCTTAGGTAAAATATTAGTTTTGGTGTTATTGCCATGATAAAGAGATAGTGTGGAAGAAGAATCATTATAACCATGAGTTAAATACTTCATTTCGATGTTTTATGAGGTTAAGGTGACTACAAAAATGGTCTAAAAATAATTTTCTTACAAGACCATCCATACAGAAATATTGCATAGGGGCGATGGTGTTGGGGTAAAATATGATAAATCAAATATAACATGATGGAATCAGTTGTGAAAGTGTTTACACATTTATAATGGCATAATTTCAAGAAGAATTATGCATGGGAATGATCATTCATGGGAGATAATTCACAAATTATTCTATTGTATAAGGAAAGAAGGAAAAATTAAAAAGGATAGTGAGTATGACCTAATCTAGGGTAGAGTAAGTTTAAGTTGGGTTCACCAAAATGTATAACGGATTAATATGGATTCCCACATAGGTTTTTAAATGTCGGGGATCAAATCTAGGATTTTTTAAGAGATGTATATACCAAATGTTCTTAAGGATCACTAGTTTCGTGATTCTAGAGGATATTAGCCCCAACCCTAAGGTAGTTCTTGGTTTCTAAGGCCAATGATTAAGATAAAAAGGTATACTTCTATGATTCAAAATAAGATTAGATCAAAATATGTATAAATCCAAGGGGAATAACATACTAATACAAATCAATAGATCAAAGTAAACATACATCTACCCTAATCTATAACAATGAATGACCAACCATCCATACAACAAAAACAAGCAATAAAGGAAATGAAGGATTAGAAATATTTACCTATATTGTGATTGTTGATGCGTGATCCTCCCTAAAGATAATAGGACTAAGAGATAATGACTATGGGTGGAGAAGAGGAAATCTCAAAAATAAGACCTCTAGTCCTAACTCACTATGGTAACCCAAATGCAAAAGAGCAAGCTCTAAAACCTCAAGTCTAACAACTAGGTGCAAAAATATGCACAAGTGCTCAATGTATGATCAAGTGTTGAAATTTAGAATGATGAATGAGTGATGATAAAATGATAAATATGGGGGCTATTTATATCATACATGGTCACCCACGGAAATTACATAAACCATGTTAAAAACCAATACAAACACCATCTCTCATGGGTGATGGTGTCGACCTTGGGGAAACCAATGTTCAAAAGGTGTAAAGAAGAGTGATATGGAAGCCATAAGTTGAATGGAGGAAATAACAAAGGTCTGAGATGACCAAAAGCATAGATAAGATCATGCATGAGTGTAAACAAGTTAACATAATGATACAAGTAGACATAATGGGTACAATGTGTGAACAAAAGGAGGAAATGAAGCAAGGGTAAGAAAACTATGGCATAATAGTGACATTTCTTGAATTATATGGTCTATCCCATGTGAACATGTCCCATCACACCCTGATTTTGATAATACATTTGATGCACCCACTCAAGAGGAAAATGCATCAGAGTCTCTTGCACAATAGAAAAGGTTAGCAAACATAAAAATGAGATGTGTACATTTACGTATTTTGTGTATACTAAGAAACATGTAGAATCAATGCACAATATTCTAATCATTTTATTGGACACATTTTTTCCCTCTTACAATGGGTTATGTGAATATGTCTATAATTTTTTTGGTTATCAATGCTCTTAGAACATGTGACATACTTCTAGGATACTCTTGGATTTATAAACTTAGGGATATTCATGTTATTCTTCATCAACATGTTAATTATATTTAATGCAATCAATTTTTACAATTAAAGGTATCCCTTATGGGGTTATTTTTATCAACTATGTCACTCATTCTTTATTCTAATATAAAAATGTTTCGCATTCATTCCTATTAAGCCTACTCATGCTATATCTACATGTCATATGTTGCAAAGGTGTTCTCTTATGTCTCCTTTTATAAGCAACCCATCTCCTAAACATGTCCCGTAATCTCATCCTAAAGTGAGACATCCCACTCCTATTGTGCATAATATTTTTTGAGGTCTAAGCCTCCTGTACTCATGGGTTATTTTCCTCACCCTCTTGATCATATCATACAGTAATAATTTTTTGCAATATTTTTTAAAAACATAGAAGATTCAAAAATTATAAAAATATAAAATTGAGACCTAAGAATGGTTTGATTTACTAGTTTCTACATTACATATGTTATTTATCACATGGTTCGATAGATAACATACTTTATATTCTAAACACACATGAATTTTACAATTTATGTGAGCATGATGCAGATTCACGGGACTCTGTATGATTATATATTTTGGGCATTCCCTTTTACCTTGCAGCCTTGCTAATCAGGGGCATCTTTTAAACTATCAAATTTTATTATTCCATTTATTACATAATGCTCTTTCACATTGCAATTAGGCTTATAATATATGTTATTTATCTATGTATTTAGGACTAACATATGTGGATAGTACATGACTTATATAGCTTGTTTTATTTTCCTATTAACTATTGTCTCTTTTATTTTTACAAGTCAAATTTCTTATTTGTTTGTCTTTTCTATGTGCGGACATTGGCTTATGTATACATGTGTCTACAACACTCTTGACTCCCTTGTTTGTGGCCTTAGTTGCCTTTATTTTTCATCCCATCGACCCTTTTTATGTGTGTGTGACATTATTGTGTCCCTTGTATGTCCCTTAACCTTTTATATGACATTATGTATAACATTGATTTTCATTCTTGCATGCTTGTGTGCTTCTATATTTGCATGTTTATTTTGTGTGTTGTCTCTTTGAGCCATTATTTATA
The DNA here is from genome assembly GCA_018340775.1 of Taxus wallichiana var. yunnanensis. Lineage (NCBI taxonomy): Eukaryota > Viridiplantae > Streptophyta > Pinopsida > Cupressales > Taxaceae > Taxus > Taxus wallichiana. The sequence continues at coordinate 719,967,103 of CM031237.1, read as the reverse complement.
TTATTCATTGTCTTGTAGGGCCAAGTTCTACATGGTGGACATTGAAAATTATCTTATGTGTGTTTTAATAATGATTATATGATATATTTTACATGGATGCACTTCATTTATTTTACAAGAATATCAATGCAATTCAGAACACAAGAACATTACAAACTTTAGAATGTAGATGAACAAGTTACATAGACATAATTACATGTACATATAAAACTCACACGTAACTTCGATCTAGATAGAACTGTCTAGCAAAGGATGGAACCATTCGATGTTACTAGCCTAATAGACAATACTATTATATGCAGCATTTAGCATCCAATTTCAGATTTTTCAAGAAATGTAGGATTTTTAGAGGTATCTAATACATGTTCAGGGATAGATACATAGTTTCACCATAGAGTTCACTATATCTTATGACAAAAATTAAGGGGCATGGTTACGCTTTCAATCCAAATATCTAATATCAGGTTACACATTTTCAATTTGGTATAACATGGGCATGAGTATGAGAATTATTATTTCTACATTCTCAAATTTTCACAAGAACTATTATAATCCATAATGGGGCCATGAATTTACTTCATTCCTTTTTTATTTTTCATGAATTTGCATTTTTGGAATATATATTCTTGTACAATGGTGTGGTTCCATGGGTGGATGGGTTTACTTTAGTTCTAGTGACACCCTTTGTACATATGATCATAGTGTCATCTTGGGACACCATTCCTCTCTCTTTTAAAGATATTTGGGTCAAGTGACACTTGAATTATTTTATTATTTCATGCATTTGATCAAGTGACACCCAACCTCCTTTGTTAACATCTATTTTTTGGGCCAAGTGACACCCAACCCCATTTTGGTTCATGTTACTTCTACAAAGTGGGAATTGATCACCCTCAATCCTCCATTGGTGCAATTTCATTTTCTTTCTCCAAATTATTCATCAAAAATCTCCTACATTCAAAAGGTACCCAAGTCTATTTCTTCAATGCTTATATCACTTTCAATTTTCAAGTTTCAAATTTAATTTCAATTTAGAGTTAAATTTCAATTCTTTCTATATGGGAATTGAATACACTCTGTGTTGCAGGTTTTCACTTTGGAGATATTATAACCACCCGAAAACCTCAAACATGCAACAATCAAACAAAAACAAAGTGTGTTTACACACTTAAGTATATTTTCCTTTTAAAAATAAAACCTCATTTCTTAGCTTAAAGGGAGGGAAAATGTAAACACTTAAATTTGTTAATTTATCACTTGATAATGTCAATTTGACTTAATCCTTTTAGTCGTGACTTGTGCACCTACTTTGAACCTAATAATTTTATTCTTGTCCATATGTAGTCTTATTGGAAGACTTGATCTCTTTTTCACTACTCACCACTTACGAAAATGTTCATATCAGTCCACAAGAAGTCCATTTCTCTTTATTATCATGCACAGAAATTCATAGTACCATATGTCTCTATTGGACTAAACTATAAATGGTCTAGTTCTTTCCTAATACACCCAATGGTCATTTTTCTAATGGTTATATCTTGTATGGGTTGACATATCCATAATATGGATGCCTTAATGTGAAATTTTATTTACACAACCATATATAAATCTAAGAAACTCATTTACTTACTTGCACTCTCAAAATCTTTCCTAGAAAATATCCATCAATTATTATGCAAAGGTCTCATAAAATTCTCTAAAGAAAAAGAAAATATATATAGCATCCCTACACAAGTTTGACACACTCAAACCTAGGTCTAAGAGTCAAGCTTTCCAAATCAAGAACCCATAAATCCAAGTCAAGAACAAGTAATCCAAGTTGATGGAAAGCATTTTTCAACAGTTCATGTTATCAAATATAGATATATCCATACAATAGTATATCACATATATAGATTGAGGACTATGTGTAGTTTGAGGAATCTTCAAAGGAGTACCAAAGATGGACGACATATAAATTAATCTTTAACTCAACCATTAATTTATTTGTAAGGTTTTTTATCTAAGATTATGATGTGGTCTCGATCGGTGGCCAAATGAATGGAAATTGAGTCCTAGCAACCTAAACACAACTTCACTAGTGATTTATCACCCATTTCATGAAATCCAACCCCTTCCGGTGCATGTCCACTTGAATTCCATAATTTTCATCTTTTTAATGAAAATTTTAAACTAGTAAGCTAGTGAATTGCACTAATCTCATAATGTGGGAATGAGAGAGTAGATATTGTGTATGGGTACTGGAAACAAATATATGAGCCTATTTAAACATAATCAAAACCTTGTTTGATCCTTACACAAAAATTAGACTATTTTTTAAGCCAAAATTTAGTTTTGGGCCTCTTCAAAAGAAACACGCATATGCATAAACAACAAAAAACTCCATGGGATGAGATTGGATGTATAATTACTTGAATTTTAGTTCATAAAAACTTCAAATGATCTTACTACACACTGAGAAACATTCGTTTGGGCTAAAACACTTTAGTGGAGATTACAAACATTTTTACAAATACTTGACATATTTTAGCGCCTCAATACTCTCTACACTATAGGAATTTATCTTAGGAGTCTTTTTGATGTGCCTTATACATTAAAAACTCATCATAAATGTGAGTTTAGATATTCCCCTTGTTTTCTTAATCATCCCAACCAATAAATCCCGAAAAATTCCTCTTTTCATCCCCTTATTTCACTTGTTTTTAGTATTTTTGGTTGGTTCCCTCTCTCCACTTCTTAGATACAAATATTTCCATCTCTTGGAATCCCCAAACACCTCCCCATCAAGATATTTTAGCAACCTATTGGTACCCAAATTTGCACCACCTTGAGAGCCAAGTAGCATTTACAAACTAAGTTGGATGCTTAGAGAAAGTCAAACCAAATATTTGGTCATTTGTAGCCAAGGACACGTCTAATAGACTCTTTAAGAATTGACTTGGGAGAGATTGGATTACACTCACAAAGGGGATGACCTTCCCTCCTACTTTAGGTTCTTCCTTTAACTAGGGTGAGAGGACCCATTTTGTGACCTGTAATTGTGAGAAAGATGGATGAAATTGTTGTCTCTAAGCTTTCTCTTAGAAATGTGAAAGATAGTCTTGAATAGACACGGTCAATGCAAACATCATTTAACTCTCACGAGTTGTCGCACTAAATAATGTAGATGTCATTCAAAGATATGACTCATGTCACTCTAGACAATGTAAATCTTAGTTTGCTTGTGCATATTTATGGAAAAGGATTTAGAAATGATAAATTCCGTTTGCAAATGGTTATAAACAGGAAAACATGGGTAATTCAGAAGAATTTAACAGTTGTATGTTGTAATTTTTTTGTGTGAATGATATATTAAAATAGCATAAAGTTTATTATACACATTTCTAAAGAAAACCTTAAAAATTTTTGGAAATCGCTATCAAGGAAAGAAGGACACCTCACACGACCACTAGCAGTTGTTTAACCAGAGGTATGCACTCATGGAATCCCAAGAGCATGAGATTTCACACAACCTTTGAGAATTCAAACACAAAAGCTTTTACTAAACTCTCAATAAAATACTAATAATTTCCTTTCAACTACACTCAAGATGCACTCAAAAGATTATTGCGATCTTTTCAACCAAACAGAGGCAATATGAATTTAAAACTGTTTATCACACCATAAAAATAAATCTCTATCTACAGTGCAATTGCATTTGCCAAAATTCCACTAATTAAGATAAGATCTGGTGTAGTTTAAAGAAACTATCAACATAAGATTGCAACAAGGAATGAAAATAGTTGATTCAAAGTATTTTACCCTAATAACAAGGATAAAATTGTCTAGGAGAAAACACATAGTTAATTTTAATAAATTCAAATTTCTCAGCAAGGTTTGGAAAAAATAAACTAACTCACAGGTCTCTCACTTGATTCATGTTATTCAAGAAGAGTACAATTAGTTTTTCTCTATTTTCTCTAAAAATTTAGAAAAATTTAACCCCCTTATACGAGAACATTCCTCTCGTATATATACAACTCTCTCTCTCTTGCCTTTGTCCCCCAATGTGAATCTTCAATAGAATATTCCTCTTTCTGGCACATAATATGATCTACTTATTATTTCATGATGCCATGTGGAGGGATTACAAATGATTTGTATTTTTTCATTCTCCTAGAATGAATAGGATGCCATGTCACCATTTTGGCATCTTTGGTTTAATAATTTCTTTTTTATGTAAGTCGAGAGACATTTTAATGATTAATGAGCGCTCTCACGAATGGTTTTATTTGATATTTAATCATTCCCACCCTTTCTTAATCTTCCTCGAAATACACACACTCATTTGAAGAGCAGCTCTCGATTTTACGAACAACAATCATTTTTCTCAATATATTTCAATGTATTCCGGGTCTTCACATTCAATACAACACATTACAATTATATAGAAGAAGTTGCTCCTATACTCAAGGAGGTTTCTCTAACAACTCTCCCTATAATAGCTCCCTCCACAAACAACTTAACTAATACAATACGTGAGTTGTTTCAACAACTCACCCAATATAATAATCACCCAAACTTATAAACATAAATGTGGAGCACTAACTAATTATATTTCCTAACATTCCCCCCCTTAGTGCGAACATGGGAAAACCTGCTTTGTACTGCAACGTGCCGCTACGTAGCATGCTCATGATCTGGATGGTTTCAAGGACAATACCAACAACCTCTGGATGGTTTTCCAAGTGGTTAACCAACAACCACACAACAAATGGTTTTTGAGGACAGTACCAACAACCTTTGGATAGTTTTTCTGGATAACTAACAACCACGATATCATGATGATGCAGTAGTATCAACAACTCTCATCACTATCTCACTGCAGGGAATAACATAGGAAATTCTAGCTGAAATTTGTTGCTCATACATACATAGAAAAAGCTGACATATTGGAAATGGAACATTGGATCATGTTCCCCCCCTCAATGTGAAATTTCCACTTATTGAAACACGAACACTGCAAAACAGAACACGTCTGATAACTCGAAAAAAAAACATGACAAGAAGCACATGACACAAGTAGAAAGCAAATAGACCACAAAAATGTCACCAAACCATCTGTTCGGCCCCGTCGTTGGCGACTGACGAGAGGTCACTGAATGACCTCCAACCTCCATTTGCCTCCATCCTCCAGTAACAAGCTGCTAACTCATCCGGATGTGATCATGAAGCTCAGAATACCTTTCAATAATTTGGACGTCGCGTACAAGCGAAAATGCATCCAAATATGAAATGCGGGCAAATTTTTATTTTTATTTTTCGGACTTTGGACTAGAACACTTTTGAGAACAATTTTGACAATTTAATCTTAATACAAACATCAATGCCGATAAAATTTTTGGCACTTGATAAATAAATGACTCTACTAACAACATTTATTCTTAACTCGTGGACAATAACTCAATATACTAACTTCTTAAAAGATTCACCTATAGAACATAAACAATTATCACGTTTAACTTGTAATGAAATTAGACTTATAATATTTTGACCAATGCTAAAAACAAACTTAATCGACTCTTGATACGGTAAAGACAAAACTGACTCACACTGGTGAAGATGTTCACGTGGATATATAGGATCAATGCGAGGAGGTTGTTAATTAAAAATTCATCTCGATCTTGGACATTAAAATACATTCCTTAATGCATATGCCTGCTTTTCCCAGTCCACCGATTTCTCAAACCTGAAATGCTTATTAGTCATTCATCTCATCGAAAAAAGTAGGATTAAGTTGATCGATCCGGCCACCCCGTGAAATTATAAGAACAAGCTTATCTTCAACTTTTCTCCGTCTATTTTTTTCGCTGCCGATGACATTTAAAAAAAAAAATGGATCTGATAGTTATATTGTTTCCAGAATCAATAATAAAATAGACGTAGTCTATACTTTGCATACCCGATAATGGGGTTGAGCATTTAACATTTTAACCCTGATGTGTGTTGATGTGGCTTGGATAAGACTGACGAAGACATGGACGGCGCATAATCTGGTCAATAATCCTTGGACGAGCAGGTTGAAATTATGGGCAGAAATCAAGGTGAAATGTCGTGACTAGGCAGATGTGGTGAGCTGTGTTGGAGGATATACGCAACAGAGATGACACTGATGAGTCCAAGTCAGCAGGAGGACTCCAAACTGAGCACAATTTATCCTTTCACAGATCAAAGTAAATTAGGTGATAAACCCGATTAGATCCATATCCTCAACAATGAAAAAGACAACATGATGCTTAAATCGATTGGTGCAAAGACTGTAGGAGAAATTTTGAACAGCTGCATGCACAAATCACGTGGCAGAAATAAACCGTGTCAACATCAATATGACTGTTAGTACTCAGGCGCATACAGTAGCAAATTATCAGCATGTATGTAATGATATTGATAGTGCATCATCAGGCACTATATATGATGCTTATCAAACAATAACCATGAAACTCTGACAGATTCCTCTATCCTAAAGCCGTTATCTGCACTCCAAGGCTGTATACGATAATAACACCTTTTCTGTATACCTTGGAATGATTCAAACCAGTCACTTTCCTCCTTCCATAAATGTTTGAAAAGATTACAGGAAGAGAATCGACCTTGCTCTGATGCCAAATGAAGAGCAGCTCTCAGATTTTACAGAACAACAATCATTTTTCTCAATATATTTCACTGTATTCCGGTCTTAACATTCAATACGGCACATTACAATTATATAGAAGAAGCTGCTCCTATACTCAAGGAGGTTGCTCTAACAACTCTCCCTATAATAGCTCCCTCCACAAACAACTTAACTAATACAATACGTGAGTTGTTTCAACAACTCACCCAATATAATAATCACCCAAACTTATAAACATAAATGTGGAGCACTAACTAATTATATTTCCTAACATCATTGTCATATATTTTTGAGCTAAATATTTTCACATGTGTTCTATCATATCAAGCCAATTTCCTCCTTTTTGTATGATATTAGTATGTATCTTACGTATCTCCTTCGTGTGGGTATCATAGAAAATCTCAATGATCAACTCATCATGATTGTGCTCGGCTTAACTCACTAGCTTTATCTTTACTATAAATTTCCATCACTTCTCCCACAAATTTACATCTCTTCTTCTGAGTGTGAAAAATATTGGAGAATTTATTTGTCTCATAACATGGAAGGAATGATACGCATCAAGCTTGAAGGAGGTTTTCTCTGAATATTTGAATCAAATCTTCAACCCAACAAGACCTAATAAGGCATTTGTGAGGATTTCATTTGATATTGCAGACCTAGAGGATTACAATGGGCCATTAACTTCCCAAGTTGTTCGTGTTGCATTTATTTGAAGGATAATTAGAATCAATCATGTCTTTTCCACCTTCCAAATGATGTACTTTCACCTTTTCGTGGGAACTTTAGAAAACTCTCAAGGTCTCAAGAAATTCCAATTTAAGAGTAGGACATTTGTGAAAGGTGCAATTGACAACATATTCCCTTTCATTTGCAATGAAGAGTTCATTATGAAGGATATTCCCTTATAATCTTATGAGCTTGGTGAAGGGGTTTGTATAGACACTATTCCTACTCTTTTTCATAGGGTGAATGAGTTAGAACAACATGTTTCTTCTTTGGAGAAAAGGCCCACAAAATCTCCACCTTCTCAACCTCTTGAAAGTGTCACCATTTGTTATGCAGAAGTGCAAGGGTGAATCCAGCTCTAAAGCTCCCACTCAGCCAAATTTAAGGACCACTATACTTGCACTTCCAGCCACATCAATTTTTCCTGCTCAGCCCTCGGTCTACAAAGAAAAAGGGAAGAAATCATTTCCCACATGTGGCCTGGATCTCCTAAATTGGGTCTCTTCTTATCAGAAGAAGATGGAATTGATGAGCATCTTGGATGGCCCTAGGATGAATATTGATGAACTCATGGCTATGGGGATGTCTTGCACCTTGGCAGGGAATTTCTATTTGCACAAATGGTTTTGGGTCAGAAGAGTTTGTTCCAAGGAAAAACAAGATTTTGGACAAAATTCCTCCTTTCAGTGAGGATTTTGTGGTAGTGGAAGATAATTAGGTGTTCTTTTCTCTAGTTTCCTTTTGATATAGTTCACAAGAATGTATGTAAATTTTCCCATGGGTTGGGGCCCCTATAGAACCCCATTTTGCTTTTTCATCAATATAGAAAATTCAAACTATTACATTAATCCACATGCTTCATAATAGATTTAGAATTCTATTAAAGCAACATAAAATTCTATTGTATTGTATCATATTACATTCATGCTTGAAATTAACAATTCAAAGTAATGTTCAACTTGTATAAAATAAGAGTATCAATAATGAAAATATGATAGTTATTAAGAAAAACAAGCCTAAGCTTGTTCACTAGTCAATATGGTCACATCTTCATCTTTGTCACCTTCTTCTTCATCCGGTTATCTTTCTTTTTATGCATCATACCTTTGGAAAAATGGTATCATATCTTCTTCATCAGGTCCCAAGTGATATTTGAATATCAGGTGATGCCTATTTAGTATATCAATACATTTGGACATTCTTGGCTTATACTCCCTCAATTTCTTAGTTAGCTCAGGAATCTTGTTTTCCACAAAGATGAGTCTTTTGACAACCTCATAAGAACAATGTTCCTCCTTAATGTACTTGTCAAAATATTGAATCAAGGTATCAAATTCCATATCCCCATAAGTAGACTTATGTTTATCAAATACCATCTATTCTATTATGTTATCTATAGTATCAATACTCTTTTCTACCCATTCCTTCTCAATTTTCAACTTTTCCTTAACCCGATTTACAACTTCAACCCTGATCTTGGCCAAATATTCCATCACATATTGACTCCCTTTCTCTTCAAGTGGCACTATCCTCCATTTCTACCAAATCTTCATCAAGATAGTTTAGTGCATCAAGTTTGGGAAGGATCCTCCCAATAATACAATTTGATTTCACTTTGTGCTCATTGATTTCATTAATGTCACTGAGTGTTTTGGTAAATTTTGCATACCTTTTTATTGTCTTCTCAATGACCTTTTTGCCTTTCGGGACAAGTCCTCTACCCATTTATCTATTGCTTCAGCTTTCTTACTAGCATTTTCTATTTTATCTAGCATTTTAGGGGTAATAGTAATGAAAACTTCTTGATTTCTTTCTTTAGACCCTCTTGATTTTTGTAAGCGTGTAGTCGGGTTTTTAATCTGTTCTTTCTGTTTATTTTTAGATATTTTATCTTCATCAACTTTTTGTAGTAGGCCTTCAACTACCACTATGACTTCTTGCTTCAATGATTCCCTAATAGGCCTTCCCAATTGGATGTGTTTGATATCATAGTCACTTACTATAATATCATCCTTTGATTTGCCTTGGTGAGGAGTTGTAATTTCCAAGGTCCTGAATCCATGCTGGTATATATGTGTTTTAGTAAGAATCTTTTCTTTCTTTAAATCTTTTTGGGTTTTAGAAATGCAATGTTGGTGATATCTAAAAATTCCTTTTGAATAACTTCCTTCTCCCTTTCTTGAATAATTCCTCCTAACCATCCATTCATAGGGCATTCCCCTTTTTCTAATTGTGGTTTAAGGTGTGGGGTCTCAGAATACACCACTAATTCTTTTGATACTTCTTCTACTCTTACCATTTTCTTTTCACTTTCCAAAGTTACCATCTCTAACTACCCTTTTCCCCGATTCAATACATCGAGTGGTATCTTCTCGACCCCTTTCGGTCATTTCTTTTCATCTTGATCTTTACTCTCTACAAAAACAACAGTTCACTTAATGCTTCCTTAGGATTTTCAGTAGGAGTGGCAATTGTACTTGTATCCAAGTTCTTTGTTGAAGTAACTACCACATTTGTAACCTCCTTTGGAATATATTTACCTAGACTTGGAGCTTTAAATGGATCCTTTTCCTTTGAAATGTCTTCACCCTCTAGTAAGTGGTTGTTTAGTGGATAAGTTTTCTTGGAGCTGTTCTTCAACCACCTTATGTTGTGTTGGCTGAGACTTAAGGTTTGGTTCCTGATTTTTACCTGTAATTTCTTCAGGTTTGACCTCAGTAGGTTTGCTTACTTCTTTTGAAGTGTCATCCACAATTCCTTTCATGAAACTTGTCCTTGAGAAACCTCACCCTCCTTGACTACCTCTGCATCCTTGGGTGGTTGGTTTTTAGTATTGACAACACCTATTACAGGTGTTTCATTCAAACTTGTTTGAGTCATTGTTTCAACATCCATAACAGAGGATGTGCCTTTGATTTGAATACTTTGAGGTTGAGCCCCCAATCTCACACTTGATGTTTGATCAAGATATTGAATATGTATTTCTTGTTCAGGGACACTTACACCCTCAGCTATAAGTTTCAATTTTCACATCATCCATTTCAAGGTTCAAGAGTCTCCTTAAGTAATTCCAAATAAATTCCTTCAATAACTATTTTTTATTGTTTCTCAAGTTTTTCAACCACTGGCTTACTTTTCATTTGTTCCTTCATGATATAATATGATTGATCAGTTATAGGAGCACTACCAATTATTCTTAGAACAGTTTCAGTGGGGGATACATATGAAATTACACTTGGTGGTGGTGTAACAGGAGTAGAGTGAATACTTTCATGAGTCTGAAATGACATTTCCTAGTGAGATACTGAAGTAACCACTTTCTTTTGAGCCTCAATTAGAACAAGTGGATCAATTACCTCAGTCTCTCTATGTCTATGTTTTTTCGACACATGGCCACTTTCATTCATTGAAATACTAGAGTCCCTTACCAAAGGTAGTATTATCTTAGTTTTCTTCTTAGCTCTCTCAAAGTTCTTGAGGTTTGGTGCCTCTCTTTCTTTGGCACCATGTAATTTGGATTGAATATCAACACTTGTAAAGGCTCCCTCATCATCTTTCCAAGATCGATGATCCTGGTAATACCTTTAAGGAATTTTTTTGTATAGTCAATCCTTTCCCCTTTGCTCGGATTAGCAATTGCTTCAGTCATGGAGGCATCTTGCATAGCTTTAAAAGTATTACCTCATCCTTTTAGATCAAGATAGTTTTTGAAGTTCCATTCTTACTTTTTGTTGATGTCCACTCATCAATAATCTTAGTGGTAGGCTTCTTACTAGGTAACTGAGGAGCTTGACCATTCAAGGGATCTATCTTGTCTTCTCCTTCCTTCAGTGGAGGGAGATCTTCCTCCAAATTTTCAATTTTCAGAAATCCTTTAATACCTTTGTATTTTGCATACATAAGTTTGGACCTTTCCAGTCAACCAAGTCAATGTTCTCCTTATTACATTAGAAATTCTTATATGAGGGTTATCTGATTCTGTCTCTTTCCAATCTATAGAACTAATTGATTTTGACTCAATCTTTTGGTCATGGTAATATTTCCCCACCACATATTTATCATCTACAATTCCTTGGGGAACTACAGAATCTTGTAATCAATAATTTGCCTTAAGGTCATTCTAGAATAATCTCTCACTATCACTTCTCTTCATCTATACAATTCATCCAATAATCCTTGAAATGAGGCTCATGCTCTCCTATACTAACAACCCATCAAATGTCATAATTAAGTCTTGGTATGAACTTATCCATTTGAAATCTCTCCATTTCTTCTTCCATCAATCTAGATTTTACTATGGTTTGGCATGAATATCTGCCAATTTGGAGAGGGAATTTGATATTTTTGTGCCTTCTTGCAATATTTTTGTGTACAGAAGTCAATTGTCTTGACAATTCCATTAAATCCCACTTGTCATTCACATATCTAGGTAACTTACAAGGTTTCCTTCAAATTTTCTTACCCTAAAATATGTGAAGAATATGTATTGTATAAAAATGCAACCATACTCCAAAATTGTTGCCCTAGCACTAGCAGATAATCTATATTGTTCCCATTTTGGTTTTAAAAGGCATGTTACAGGGGCAATAAAAGAATCATTTACTAACCTAGACATTCCCTTTCCATCTATCCAATCTCAATTGTGGATACACATCATACACCCTATGATCTTCAAAATTTTCTTATAGTGGGAGACCTGGAAATGATTTGAAACATGCAATGTTATAGATGAGATAGGACATCATATAGAATTTAATGTCAACTAGTTCACCTATCATAATATTGGTAGCTATAGTCATAAGTGAGCATGAATGGATGCTGATATAAAGCTCACCCCAAAAAAATTTCCTTGTTCCTCTATAATAGCCATTATAAAAGGGCACATCCACTCTTGAAAATCATTAGCTCCTTCTAACCCTATCATTCTGCTTAGTAGCATAATGAGGTCCTCAAATTCCTCAACAAACATGGCCTTGGTCAATCTCTTGGAAATTCTCTTGATAGATGGCCTTCTATCTTTCAACCATAGGGCATTTAACATTCCCACATATTCCTCATGCCTCGCATCATAATCAATTTGTGTTGATTCAATTGTAGCAATTATTGGTTGATCTAATCTTGGTAGCCCTAATATTTCCCTAAAATCCTCCAGTGTTAAATTCATCACCCTTTCTCCACTTCCATCCAATACTTATTTCTTCTCTGGGTCATAATTCTCAGCACACAACCATACGAGCTCAAGAGATTGTATGGATGGTGGGAAAGTAGTTGTTAGGACAATGTGACTAGCATCAATGGTTGTCATCCATTTTCTTTTATTCGAGATCACTCACCTCCTCCAAAATCATCCAAATCAGCATTTAACAATTTTGTGTCCACAACTTTGTCTAAATCACTAGTAATATTTGAACTTACATGGAAACCCTACCCCAAGAGATCTCATCTTGTGACTTTATCTTACATTTTAATTCTGATTTGAGTATCTAGAATCAATAAGGTGAAGCAAGTACTTACCCTTTTCTCTATGAAATCATGTGAAATTATCCTCTACTCTCATACTCCCGAGTTCCTTAGCTCAATTCAACAATTTCTTAGTCAATTTTTCCTTAATCCTTGCAAATTTTCACCGCTAGGGCATCCAAATCTCTCACATAAAAGGGTAACAACTCGAAATGTTTGAAAACTTCATAAAAATCTACCTAGGTTCATGCAAAAATGCATTAATGGTGGTAGATATAAATGTGCCACATCTCGGTCATCCAACTTTCTTCCTTCGTTTAAATGTGGACCGTCCACATGGTTTGATGTGGTGCTTTGCATGATTAGGGAGTCCTTTTGCATTTTTGCATTTCCTTTCAAACGAGTGCAAGTTTGTAAATTTGACCCGAAACCCCACTTCTTGAATTTTGTTGAGGAGCTAACACATGTCTCAATCTTAAGAGTGACGAAGTCACATGATTTATTTGCATTTTTGTCTTTTCTTCAAGTGGGTGTAAAACTATAAAGTTGACCCAAGCGTTCACCTATTGAATTTGCATGAAGCATTGACACGTGTCCTTTGTCGGGATTTGGGGGCACATTCTCACTTTACATTATATTGGTATTTTTGTGCAAAAGTGCACCAATAGTCCATTTCCCTTATCCAATCATATCTAAACATGTGTTCCCTTCACTAAGCGGGGTTTTCTTTTCACTTTACATTTATAACCCGAATATTCCTTGGAATATTTCATCGGGTTTCAGAGTTTTACTTGCACTCTGTAGTCCTTAAGAAATTTGTGTAATTGTGCAAACCTAACCCATCATAGCGCCACCAATTATATCATGTCATGTATCTTCAAATCAGAGAACAAAGTGAAATTTGCACTTTGGATATCATAGGGACTACACACATGATGAATTTATAAGGATAATCACGATCATTCAAAAATGTTTTCATGGATATTTCATAGAAACGACATGGTTACAATTTCCTCGACCAAAAAAGAGGAATTACATTGGATTCATGACTTAAACATGATATTTTCTTGTATTCAACAGGATTTCATTCTTCAAGCATACGTGTTTTTAGTTTTGACAAACCAATCATGGAAAATTTTGAAGGCACACTTAGGATAGAAGGGTGAGATCAAAATGAGCACTAACACAACCATTGCAAAAACATTTCCCTCTCGTGAGTGTTTTTGGGTTGATTTCCATACATGCGTTAATCCTTTTCTCGGGATTTATTTTCCCAAATAGTTTTGCTACACCATGTACTTATAAAAACAAACAAACTCATATAATTTGTTTTTTTTAAGATGGCCTCGAGAATATCCAATCAATAACATGTGTATGATAATTGTTTGATGAAACACCAACAAGAGAAAATGATCCTAAAGTGTTTTTAAAATTATTCTTCTATTTATTATTTCAATGTGATATTTTGTGTAATCTTGGATGCTCCTACATCAGACACATGAGGTATGAAAAATCATGATATCTAGATCATGAAGGTAAGAAGAATGATAAAACCACTGTTTTGGCCAATGGGCTTGACCAAGATGTCCCCTTTTACCTTGATAGCTACCATTAAATTTTTGTTCTTTTCTTTCTTCCTCGTCTTCTAGCAACATGCTAGACCATAAATATTCTTCATAATCATATTTGTATCACCTTTCTCTTTACCTTATTCATTGTTTGAGCATCATACATCCACTTAATGTAAGATACTCTCTTTATTAATTTTACATTATCTTGTTGGATTTGACCTATTATTATCCAACCACCACCACCAAGTGTACTTAGTCCCATTATTTCTAAATCCTTCATGTCCTTTAAACCAACTATCTCTTTATCCAATATAATCATGAAACACATGCTCCACCTCAAACTGTATTCTATTCACTTCTATGATGTATTTATTGTCAAATAATCCATCTCATACACTCTTCATCATACCTACAAATAAATCACATACTTGTACTCTAAATTCCCATTCAAATGAACTCTTATTCTCAACATTATTTTCTACTTCTATACAATCACTCATACCTACAACAAAGTTATAAGAATTAACCATTCTCATATGAACCATTCCATTCAATACCACCACTACTATAACATCCCTTTTTACTAATTGATCTCCAGTTCCAAATTTTATTTGCATGACTTCCATCTCTCTCCAATCATTAACAGCTGCAATAAACATAGCATACATAATATTGTGATAATTTGGCATTCTCGTATGCATCTTCTTCATTGTGATCTTTGTTGCAAATTTAAACTCCCCTTCTCCTTTTTCTCTCATTGTTATATAAAATAGTATCACAAATTTTGTTGAACCTTTTCTTCTTCCACTATACTCACCTTAAATATATCTTTAAACTATCATCCATCTCTACAAGGAATATTTTCCTGGCTATTATATTATCATCCTCTTCCTCTTCTTCATTGTAAGCTTCAAATGCTTGTAGAATTATCTTCTCAACCTCATAATTCTCCAATTTCCTCTCCACTGTAATGCTACACTCATCTAGTCCACTCAATTCTCCTTGAAAATCATCATGTGAATTCACTTGCACATTCTTCTCCTTCATATTCATTTCTTCCAAAAGATGCACTTTAGCAATAACATTGTCCCCTAACATACATTCTTGGAATAATAATAAAATTTGTTGCACCACCTCATCTTTGTCTTCTTCCATTCTCAAACTCTTTACAATATCTCTCGGTAGGTTGTAATCGTCTTTCTTCACCTCATCCTTTTCATGCACAAATAACTTTGTAATATCCTTCTCCATATGATAAAAATGTATACTTGACTAATAAGAATATCTTCTTCAACACACATGTGGGTTGATCCTACATGTACAACATCACTTGCATCCTTTAATATTATTGGTAGAAAAATGTCCACCATCTCAATCTCCTTACTTTCCTCTATGTCATATGAGTGACATTCTTCATCTGTCCTTGTCTAATTGTTCTTTGCATAAACTAACATTTTCTAAACCGTATCTTCCACCAATTCAATTTATATTCATCTCTTAACTCCTCTACCTTGTGCACTCTCTTGTAATATCCCCTTCTAATTTGAAGCCCTTTGGCCTATTTTTTCAACCCAACGGGAAACATATAAGGGTGACTTAAGTCATTTTTAAGATATTATTAAGTGCCATTAATAAAATAAATATATATATAGAGCACTTATAATAATTTATATGAATTAATAATTATTAAATCTAGGATGGAAAAGACCCAAATATAAATTTTTATTCATCCTAGGTGAAATGTTGATTTACCTTAGAAGGGGAAATGGGAACTTAGAAAGGATAAAAGCCCATTTCACTATGTATTCCCTCAAGGAAAAATGTGACCAGCTTTGGGAGGGAAAATAATTATTAAATATCTTTTGAATTTTTGCTAAGGGAAATGGCAACTTGTCCTAGGAAGGGAAATGGAGGTTAGAAATTACATAGAGAAAAAATTGCATGCTGATTAGACATTTTGGAGGATTTTTTGGGTCTCTTCTTCCTTTATAAGAAGAAGACGACTTGAGGGGAAGGCATTCTATAATCATTTGATAATTTTCTGATTTTCATTTGAAGCTTTGATATTTTGCAAAAATAATTCTAAGGAATAAAACCCTTAGTATTTTCCCTCTTGTGGACGAAAACCCCAAGAGTATGTGAGGGATCTCTACTCAGGAGATTCTATTGTGCTTACACATATTTTTAGTCATTTCCAGCAGTTGTATGAAGGAGTTTTTGGCAGATTTATGTAGCAAGGATTTAAAAAAATATTGCAGCAGTGTTTATGTTATTTGTCTCTAGTGGAGTGACCCATTTTGTAGTTGATTTGTGTTGAATGCATGACATTCCAGGTCTGATTTGTAATGCCATCTATTGATCTTATTTTTGTGACTCAAGATAAATTGTTTTCATAATTTTTGGAGGGTTTTAAGAGGTATTTTCAATCAGATTTGTATGCAGATTTCTAAACTGTTTTGCAGTCATTATTTGCCTCTAAAAATAAGATTTAATGCATATTTGGGCTGCTAAAATTATAGTGATCAGTTTATGATTGGAATAAAATTATTTGATTGCTATTTGTGTGGGTTTTCTACTCAAATGATAGTCACTTTTTCCAAATTTAATTCAGATCTGCATAATATTTAAATGACAATTTGTCTATAGTTGCATTTTTAGTTGGGGTTTTCCTAAAATCCCATTGGGGAAAAAATATGTCCATTGGGGACATTATAGTGGTATAAGAGTTGGATTTCCTCCACCCTATTGGTAGCGAAAAGGTAAACAAAATGGAAGATTGGAAAGATCTCAATGTGGGTTTTATGAAGGAAAAGTTCATCAACATGGTGAAACAACAAGAAGCCACTAACCTTTATTTGAGATAGCTCACTCAAAATTTGAAGTAAAGAAAATCTGGGACAAAAGGAAAAATGTGAGAACAGTGATAAAGGGCAGCCAATAGAGGTGATTGATGATAATTCTTGTTGGAGGAAATACCAATCTTTGAGTAAGGGTTTCAGAGATAATATTTCATTTCCATATTATTGCATGATGAATATTGGTAGCAAGCCCAAACAAGGTCATCATATGTTGGTACCTGAATTACAA
Source organism: Taxus wallichiana var. yunnanensis (assembly GCA_018340775.1). Lineage (NCBI taxonomy): Eukaryota > Viridiplantae > Streptophyta > Pinopsida > Cupressales > Taxaceae > Taxus > Taxus wallichiana. Next base: position 719,949,604 of record CM031237.1, on the reverse strand, counting down.
AAGAACTCATTTGAAGAAGAAGAAGCTTCTAGAGAGGAAGGTATGATTTCCATTGAGCAAAATAATTACATTACTAAAACTTTTCTTGTTAGAGAAATTATTCCATCTTAGGAGAATAAATTTGTATATGCAAGTGAGGAGGATGTAATGGAAACTCTAAAGAAGTGTGAGGAATGGAATAGAAGAGATAAGATTGCTTTGGATTGATAGGCCGCTCAAGAAAAAAAAAAAGACTTACAAGAGTTTAAGGCAAAGAATTATTCATTATTAGTAGGGAAAAAGGAAATAATGACACATGAGTTTCAAGGTAAAAGTTCATTGGTACTTATTGATATTCCTTTTGTTTATAATGATTTTATGTGGCAAAATGAAGGAAATTTAGATTTGTATAAATAAAAAACATGTTCACACCATAGTGAAGAAGTCAAAGGATTCTTTTTTAATGTCCCCAATGGATATATTTTTGCCCCCAATGGGATTTTAGGCAAACCCCAACTAAAAATGCAAATATAGAAAAATTATCATTAAAATATTATACAGATTTGAATTAAATATGGAAAAAGTGACTATGGTTTGGGTAGAAAACCCACACAAATAGCAATCAAATAATTTTATTCCAATCATAAATTGGTCACTATAATTGTATCATCCCAAACATGGATTAAATTTGATTTTTAGAGGCAAATAATGAATGTGAAACAATTCAGAAATCTGCATACAATTCGGGACTTAGCCATTTTTGGCCTTTTGGGTAGGACACATGAAGAACGTGTTCCATTTGGATAAGGTTCCAGCCTTGGTGATAGGGTGTCCTGAGGGAATATACCTTGTGATAGAAAGATCCAAAAATTTAATCATGACATGGAGAGGCATGCGCCCGGGTGACCCATACCTTGACACTTGGGGCCATATCTGAGGCTGCAGAGGAGTTTGTTAGAGCTCAGAGGCCTATTTATACATGCCCTTGGAAAATAAGAGAGACAGAAGTGAGGTAGTGGAGCTCTGCAGAATTACTACGAGAACTATGGGATGAAAATGGGTAAAAATTCTAGTAAGGATGTAATGGGGAAAATGGGGAATGAAATTTTTGTTTTGTGGGAATACATGTATGAATCCAGAGATGGCGCATGACTATGGTCTGCCCCTCTGTGATACTTTGTAGCAAGACTTTGAATAAATATGATAAGGTTACCATCATGTTTACATTAAGATCTCCTTCTGTATTATCTACATGTTTTTACTCTACTTTTGATCTTGTATAATCCTGGACCTCACTTGAATGGTTAAGTATATTAGTGGATTTACAACTCTTGGTTCTATTATTTATGTTGCATGCTTTGTTTCTATTATGACTGAAGGGGTGTAGAAGTCATCCTGAGCTCTATAGCTCTTCATGTCTGTTAAATCACTAAGTCAGAATCATGAACTATGCCTTCCACTAGACTCACATAAAAGAGACTCGGCTCCCTCTCGTGCATGCCTCGGGTGAGCACCCAGTGCCCGCTTGGGTGATAGGTTGGTGCACATGAGGTTCCCTTGTTCTTAGTGGGTGCAAAAGTGACTACATCTTGGTTCCATTGCTGGGACCTCTTTTTGAAGTTGTAGTGGAACATGGCATATATCATGATCTCTACAAAAAGTGATGGCGGAGTGCTTAACACTTGAAGGTGTTGAAGATTGGTTTAAGCACACGAGGATGAATTCACTCAGAGATTTAGTACGGATCTAGGTTTGATATGAAGATGGGTGGAAGACACTCTTTATCATGAGTTGTACGAAACCTTCTTCTGTTGTTTCCCAGTAGAGTTATTCGAATGGCTCTCGGCTTATACATCTAGATCGGGGTGGCATTATAAATCACACCCTTGGACCCAAGAAACATATCGAAACTAAAGATGTTGATCTAACATGGACCCGTGTTATAGATCATTGGTGGAAGGGAGTATTGACTAGCTACACTCTGGAATACGCCATTTCCATGTATTCTGTCCTAGAAGTTGCTTGAGTTTGAGTTCTTGCGAGAGCCCAGGGGATCATTTCTACATGTATTCCCCTTGCGATCAAAATCTTGATGGTAACCATGGGTTTAGAGGCATTTCCTATGGCCGGCTAAACCACCCTGAGCGCTAGGTGAGGAAGCCAGGTTGGGGAAGGATGGCTGATCTGATGACTGAATAGAAAGGGAGGAGAGATGGCTCAAGTATAACAAAGCACATGAAAAGGAGATCGATAGATAACATGGGATTATAAGTGGGTTATGGAGCTAGACATGGTGGAAAGGAGTTGAGGTTCACGCGGAGGATGTGGAACCCAAATAGTCTATGGTACCCCATCTTGGTAAGCGTGGGAGAGAAAACCTTGCGGCTTCTGATGAGAGTCCATCACATAGAGAGAGAAGAGTCATTGGCACGCATCGACCCCCCCAGTGATTGAACCTTGGCAGCTTGGTTTGTTTGAATGAGGGAAAAGTACAGTTGATCCATTTGATATCAATGGAAGCAACCGATCGGTGCCTAGAACATACAATTTCTCATTTGGGACTTCTATGGCTTCACACACTATTCTGGTATTTGGTGGAATGTTTGGACAAGGCACGTATACAGCTGGTTTTGGAAGCACGTTAGGAAGTGGTGGAGGAACTACGACTGGGAGTGGTACTAGTTCACAAACTATCGATGCGTAATTTAGTGGGATGACGGGAGCATTTGGCACATGACAAACACAGGCCCTATACCTAACACAGGAGGATCTGGAGGTGGAAGTGGTGGAGCTGGTGGCTCAGGATCTAGTGGATCCGGAAGGAGGAGGAAACACCGGAGGAAACCAAGGGACTAGATCGGGAGGGCAAGGGCCTCAGCCACCTCCTCAAGTATTTTTCAAGATGTCTCTACACTTACCAGATTACAATGGGATAGAAGATGTCACAGAGCATGTGCATAAGTGTGAGCTGCTATGGCATGCGTGAAGGAATCATGACCCAAGATCGAAAGGCCAGTCAATTTGTGATGACCTTGCAAGGATGCGCGCATAGTTGGTATAGAAATTATGACCCTCATCAGACTATTGTGGATTATACCACGCTGAGAAATGCATTCTTGGTGAATTCCACATACCTGAGTTTGAACAAAAGAGCATTAGCTCTCTCAAAGAAATCCAACAGGGAATGGCAGAGAGCATGCGGGAATATGATGCACATTTTAAAACTCTATTGTCTAAATTGTCTTATGATATCCACCCTTCACAACATGCTCAGTGGTTTTTCGGAGGGTTGATCACACCCTTTAGGAGGGCTTTATCTCATAAAACATTCACGGACCCGTGAAAGTGTTGGAAGTTACTTTACGCGCTGAGGTAGTTGGTAGTGTTGACACTGGTGTTAGCCCATTTCTGGAGGCTCAGATTGCTGCCATGGCTAAGCAATTGGAGAAATTATCTGCCAACACAGTTCTAGAGATTCACGGAGGGATGTGGTGCATGGATTGTAACGTAGAAGGGCACACAAAGGATAATGGTGGGATATGTACTCGGAAGGTGGTACGCCATAGTAGTAAACTATGAAATATGTCACGAGGACCATGATGCAAGTAGGTGCCCCTGTTGTAGCATGCGATCCATAAAAATGTATCTTGTTATTGCAAAATATGTACCTCAACCACACATGACACCAAGGATTGTAGATTGATTGACCAGATTCATGAGGCAATTGATCTTGGTGTGCACTAGACTAGCATTGCCGTAGCAAGAGTTCCAAAGGGATGAACATCGGTGAGTATGAGAGCGCGAGATGATGAGATGCGCATGGAAGAGGGTTTCAGAGGATTTCGTGGTCATGGTAACCATGGAGGAAGAAGTGAGTTCCCACGTGGGACGTGTTTTAATTGTGGAGCCACAGACCATTATAAGCGTGAATGTCTAGATCTTCTACAATGCTCCTGGTGTGGAAAAAAATAAGTACGAAGAGTGCCCAGTTATACAAACATATGAGTCAGCAGTACTAGAAGGATAAGGGCACTTTGCCATGGTGAGTATTAAGAAGGCTGATGTGCAATGGCTTCCATGAGTAATACGTGAATCAAAACTAGAGCTTGTTATGGTAACAACAAGGGTGGAATCCATGCGCACAAGGGAAGCACCTAGGTAGAGACCTCTTGGTTTCGAGAGAAGAAGTAGTACATGGGAAGTATCCAAACCCGGCTCACTAGAAAGAAGTCTACCAAGAAACCATGGACGTAATTTGAAGTTTACAAGGGGAGATCCAATGCTTAAAAGAGTAGACTAGAAAGGATGAGCAAAGGAGAACCGTAGAAGCACCAAGGGATGACTTGGATGAGGTTAAGGAGGTGTGTAAACTACTGAGGTAGGAGAATATTATTCCCCTGCTAGGGGCATGGTTGAGAGAAAAGGTGCCACGCACACAGGGAAGAACACAAAAGGTAGATCCTGCATGCAAACCTCCCACCTCACAGCCTTGATTATGACAAAGAGATTACCCTAAACTAGTAGTGGATGGATGGTTTCTTAGCAACATCCTCATTGACACAGGCAGCAGAGGTTAATGTTCTCACTCTAGATGCCTGGCATCAAATGGGAAGACCTACATTACAGCCATCTTCAAATGTGTTGTATATGGCAAATAAGACAAAGGCAATGCCCATAGGTGTCTTGAAGGATGTGACCATTACCATTCAGGGGACTAGGTTCACTGGGGATTTTGAAGTCTTGGTGCTTGCCGAGGTAGATAATTTCCTAGCTCTACTTGGGCACCCATGGTGTTATAAGAATAATGTAGATCTCTGGTTTAACAAGGGGTACATAAGCTTTGAAAACAAGGAAGAGTGGGTAGTTATACCACTTGGTTGATGGGAAGTCCACCCCCTATACTGAACCCCTTGGGGAGGAAGTCCTGGATAGAATATATGTGCGCTCCATAAGAGATCCAGAGACCATCCACCCTACAGAAGGAGTCATCCAGTTTGATGATGCTCAATCTATCAGTGATACTACCAGTATAGCATGTGATAATTGGGCACATGGGACTTATGAATTGATTGGGTGACATCTGAAAGGATCAGTAACCAAGGTAACAATGGCACATATAGTTCGGCACAGGAGGGAAGGCAATAACCAAGTATTATGGGGATGCATACCCTGAGGTCTTTTTGAGAGAGATGGAAGCTCACTGGAGGGAGGACGAGCGATGAAGTATGCTAGGTTATGTTTTGATAGGCACAACAGCAAGGTGGTGGGCCACGCATAGTGAGAACTTGTTGGAATGGCATGAAGTTTGAATTGTGCTCACTGTCTAATTCTCAAAAAAACAACATACCCACCACTATCAAGGATTACAATGGCAATGGACCCACCTCTTCCCACATCCAGGCATGTGAGAGGGTCTGGGAGAAGGCACGGAAGCTTTACCACCCTCCCTTTGGGTGCACAAGTTGTATTCAACACTACAAGGTTGTGCGCGCACTTGGTATATCCATTCTGAAACATGCCACCAAACGGGAAGTTGGCAGGAATTAGCGGCTGACTTGGTTCACACATTCAAGTACCAAAGTACCAATAAAACCAGTTGATGAGGCATTGTAGACTATCAAGCACCTCACTCTAGGGGATTGCACCATGGTGGAAGATAGGTTAGTAAACTTACTTGGTGGACCTAGCTTAGAAGCGTGGTTCAAGAGGAGGAACCAGAAGACATACAATTTGAGCACGTGTGCTGAAAAGGAGAAAGGAAAGATGGTATATGTTGTTGATGGAGAGGAGATGGAAAGCCTGAATGTCGACCATTTGGTTGGGGCACGTGAAGTAGTTGATAGTGTGGATGCATGTGCGCACACGCATATCATGAACCACTCAAAACCAAGAAAGTTAACATCGGCTCGGAAGAGGAGCCCAAGGAAGCTATCATTGGGGACTACTGGTTTGAGAAAAGGAAGTATCAAAGATCATCGATCTCTTGCATGAATTTGAGGATTTATTCCCACGTGATACCATGAGTTGAAAGGCATCCACCATTCATTGGGGAAATGAGGATAAAGTTGAAAGATGGTGCGCGCCCGGTCAAGAAGAGGCCTTACAGGATGAATCCCAACATGCGCGTAAGGGTTAAAGAAGAGCTAGACAAGATGATAGCATCCGGTATCATTGAGGCTATGGAGGAATCAGAGTGGATAAGTCCAATGGTGATCAACATAAAGAAGGATGGGTGGATTAGGATATGTGTGGATTACAGGGAATTAAATGTTGTTTGTATCATAGATCCTTTTCCCACCCCCTTTACTGAAGAGATTTTGGAAGGAGTTGTTGGGCACGAGGTCTATTCCTTTACGGATGGATTCTCGGGATATCACCAAGTAAGGATTGCCAAGGAAGACCAAGAAAAGACAACTTTCACCACCGAGTGGGGAAGCTTTGCATACACGGTCATGCCCTTTGGGTTGAAGAATGCGCCCATTTATTTTTCACACATAGTGGTACAAGCATTTAAGGACTTCATCCACAAGTTCCTTCAGGTATATTTGGATGATTGGATAGTGTATGGATTGGTAAGGGACCATTGTGATAACTTGAGGTTGATGTTTGAAAGATGTTGGCAGTTGAGGATCTCCCTCAACATCAAGAAATGTATCTTTGCAACTCCTTTTGGAACATTGTTGGGACATATCATATGCAAAGAGGGCTTACTGGTGGATCCCGTGAAAGTTGCAGTTATTGTAGGGTTAGGGGAGCCTACCAGCCAAAGCACAGTGCGTGGATTTCTTGGACACACTGGGTACTACAGAAAGTTCATTAAGGGATATGCCAAGATCACCGCGCCTTTGGAAATATTTCTCAGACACAAGAGTGCCTTTCAGTGGGGAGAGGCGCAGCAGAGGGCATTTGACACTCTAAAAGAAAGGCTTATCACCACACCGATTCTATGATTCCCATCCTGGATAAACCTTTCCATGTCCACGTGGATGCCTCTAGTACAACAATGGGAGCCATTCTTGCTCAACCAGAGAGGGGATTGTTGATCATCCCTTGTGTTTTGCAAGTAGAAAGTTGACACCAAAGAGAATAAAATTATACAATGACCGAGCACGAGGCATTGTCAATGATCTATACATGCTCCACAAATTCAGAACAATATCTACTGACAACTCCTTCATATTCTACACTGACCATATGGCCTTGAAGTATCTAGTAAACAAAGCAGTGTTGCAAGGGCGCATATGCCATTGGGTACTTTTATTTCAGGAATTTGAATTCAAAGTGGTGGTAAAACTAGGAAAGAACAATTGTGGGCCAGATCATTTATCAAGGATTGATTCGGGAGAGGATGCGCAGAGTATCGAGGAATCCATGTCGGATGCACAACTATTCAGGTTGTGGCACGTGCCCTCAGAACTAGAAGACATTGTTGTTTTTCTCAAAGAAGGTGTGGCACCCAAGGGATGAATGCTCTAGAAAGGAAAAGGTTAGCCATACGTGCCACCCTTCATGTTGATCAATGGGGATTTGTATAAGATGGGCCGTATGATGAGGTTTTACGCCGGTGCGTATTAGAACATGAACGCATAGCTATAATAGAAGAAGCCCATGGTGGGATTGCTGAGGACACTATGCAAGGAATGCAACCATGCGTAAGATCCTAGTCACTTGGACTATGGTGGGAGATGATTCACCAGGATTGTATTGAGTTTTGCAAGGCCTATGACCACTGCCAACGCCTTGAAAAACCTAGGAAAAAGGGATGAGATGCCCTTGCACCCCATCACCAGCACGAACCTTTTGAAAAGTGGGCAATAGATTTTGTCGAGACCAATCTCACCAGCTACATGAAGGACTAACTCGTGGTATATCATTACCTATACTTGATTATCTGACAAGGTGGGCAGAGGCCGCGCCCACTAAGGATTGCACCGCAGCCACGGCTACTAGATTTTTGTGGGAGAACATTATCAGCAGGTATGGGTGCCCATTAAGTTTAACAAGTGATAGGGGCACTCACTTCTTAAATGAAACAATCAGGATTCTATTGGTAGAATTCATGGTAGCCCATCACAAGACTACCCCTTATCACCCTCAGGAAAATGGGACTACAGAGGCATTCAAAAAATCCTTAGTCACACATTGACTAAGATATGTGACGTGGGTAGGTAGGATTGGGATGACAAGGTGTCAATAGTCCTTTGGGCATACAAAACAACGTATAAAAGGTTGAACAAGGCCACACCATTTCAATTGGTGTTTGGCATGAGGCTATTTTTCCGGTTGAATTCATGTTACCATCTCTGCGTATAGCGCGCAGGAGGGTTGGATGATGAACAAGCACTGGAAGAAAGAATTGATGAATTGATAAAGTTGGATGAAAGGTGCTCACTAGCAAGATGGAGCCAAACAACTGAAAAAAGCTAAGCAAAAGGCATGGCATGACCGCCACATTAAAAACAAATAGTTTGAGGTTGGCCAGATGGTATTGCTATATGATTCAAAATTTCTATGCCATCCTAGAAAATTGAAGGTGCATTGGTTGGGTCCTTATGTAATTTCATACATCCTTGATTCGGGTGTGCCAATTCTGACGTTGGATGGAACAAAATTACCTAGACACTTCAATGGGAGTAGGCTAAAGCCCTACTATAAATAATGCTTCTTGGTGTTTGTAAATAAGGTAGTTCTACCAATTAGTTTAGCATTTCCTTTTATGCTTTTCCTTTCTTGTTTTTCCCTTTCACGTTGTTGTCTTGTTTTGCACCTTGGGTGCTGGTAACCTTATTACTTTTTGACTTATGAATGTGCAGAGGACCACGCATCGATTTAGTGTGGGGTGAGGTGATAAAAAGAGGCATGAAGTTATTCTACAGGAGGATTGGGTTGGTAGACCATTCAAACTGGCCCTGTTGAAAAGATGCATTAGGAAGGCAGATGGATGACAAAATAAAGTTACATTGGAAATCCACGTACAAAGGAGAAAGCACAAAAACATGAGGTAGGTGAAAGCAAGAATCATGAGGATGGAAGAGGTGCCTTTGGCACTGGTAACACGTGCAAGAGTCTTCTATCAAGATGGATTGTTTGCGTGCTAGAAGGTTGGAAAATTTTTCAATGCAAGGATTGGGCGCGGGTGAAAAAAATTTTCACGCAAGGATTGGGTGCACGCAAGGAAAAGTGTTGAAGTCGGGTTTGTTTGAAAAATGCCACATTAAATATTGTCATACGGTGGTAGGTAGCCTAGCCTTTAATGTGTAAAAGTGGGAAAATCTATAAATACAAGGATGGGCAGTTCATTATTTTACTTTGTGAAAACAAGGAGAATGATTTTCTTTCAAGAGCTAGGGTTTTGAGAGCTAACTCGTGCGAAGGAAAATCTCAAAAACTCACGCGCAATCGGTCCACTAGATCTACAAACCGAGAGAAGTGATTCATGGTGTGGGGAACATTGTGAAAGAACATCATGATCGAAGGAGGAAAATCAAAATTAGGGTTTGTACTCTAGGGCACGGGGCACGCGAGAAAACTCTCAAATAACTCAAAAGTAACCAGGGAATGAAAGAAAAGGGTAAAATGATGGCCACAAAACCAATTGATAAGCCTGTAGTACAATCCAAGAAGGGAAAGGGTAAGGGAAAAGGAAAGAAGAAAGAAGAAGAAATCCCTTTGGATACCAATGAGGAATGGTACTCAGAGATGTAATACTCGGATGGGGTTTTTCTAGGGCAAGAGTGGGAGTCCCACATCAGATAGATGACCGTAATCGATTACAATCACCGGTCGAGTATAATTGTGAAGGAAATGGTGCTTGGAGCTGGTGCACCCCACAAACAAATGAACACCTGATGGGATGTCGATCTACATAATGACATAGTCAAGGTGAAAATGGAGAAGGCAGGGCTTCTCTAGCTTTACGAGTTTCCATACTTTGGGAAGCCCAGTGCTGTACCAATGGTTAATGACGTGTGTACATGAAGATTTCTTCTATTTCGCAGGGCACAAAATGCACATAACTCCCCAGTTAATCTCACACTTTACAGGCCTAAGTTGTAAAGGGGACACGATCTTAGATGACCTCCAGGATGAGGAGGCAATTAAGGAAACCATTACATCCCAGGATTATAAGAAGGGATCAAGGTACTACTGACGTCACGGATATCAGTGATTCAGTGATGAAAATGGCCACACACCTCATTTCCAAGTTGAATGGACAAGAGAGGTGGACCCAGGTGAGCAAAGCCCTGGTTGAATGTCTGCAGGAAGGTCACGAAAGGCACCATGTACAATATCTCCCAGTACATAGTAGATGAGATCATAAGCAAGCATGAGAATGGAGGAAAGATATTGTTTGGGAACATTCTATTAACCATTGTGTTCTCGAAATTGGGTGTTGGATGCATCTGATAAGTTTCGTATGGGAGTACCCCGATGAAGACCCTTCACCACGACGATAGGTTCTAGAAGTATACTTGTGAGTCAATGATAGGGGTACACAAGGCGCGCTTGGATAAATGGTACACGCACCTTAGGAACATTCGGGGCTGAATGGTGAATCCTGAGCAACTCCCCATGGTGACTGAAGGAGAGGTAGAGTTCACGGTATACCAACACTTCTACATTGGTAGATTCATCTTGGTGGATGGCAGTTGGAGTCCCTGGTGCAAACTCCCCTTCTCATTTACTTGCCCAATTTTTCTAGGTGGGAGTGAATAGGTATAAGGAGTCAAAGAAGTTAAAACTTGACCTATCCACCCTTGACAGTGAACACAGAGAGATGAGAAAGAAGCTGGTCTACCTAGGGAAGCACACGTATGTTGAAAGGTACATGTCACAGACATGCACATCGTAAGGCCGATGACCTTACCATTCTTGTTGAGAGCACTTGCTGCCAGAATCTACCTACGCATAAGGCCAAAGTTTGAGAAGGGCACGTACGTAGAGAATGAAATATCCATCCCGGATGACCCCATGGGAAGGAAGAAGCCAGCACCAAAGCGCAAGGAGAAAGAAGAAGAAGAAGAAGAAGAGGAAGAACAAGGGGTGGTGGAAAGGTAGAATGTAGGTACTATGGGGCCGAGTACCTATGTCTGGAAGAAAAGGAGAACGGTGATGGTCAGGGAAAAGACCCCGAGCCTGTGAAGCCACCATCCCCTGAAGAACCTTCAGATGAAGAAAAGACAACATCCCTGACTCCAGTTTTCTACAAGGGAAGAAGAACAAGGAATGGAGGAACAAGGGTCTAAAGATGCAGATGACCCAAACCTATCTAGGCAAAAAGGATGATGTTGAAGGGGAAGAGTTGGAGGTGGATCAAGAGCCAATTGATGTCCATGACTTGGAGGGAGAGGAAGCAGAGGATACAAATGATGCCTTCATCTTTGTAAGGAGGAAGGGTGCCCAAAGGGAGGAAGGCACGCACGTAGTGAAGAGAGGAGCGAAGGAGCTAGTACCAAGGAGCCAGATATGCCCAAGCTCACTCAGGAGGAGGTGAATGAGAAGGCAACAAGGGAGGTAGAGAAGATAATCAATACCCTAGTTAAAGAGGAGTTGGAGCGCAGCACGGAGCTAGTGCTTGGTGAATTCAAAGAAGAGCAGAGGGAGAAGAGTGTGGGTAGCACAAAAGGCCCAACTCTTTTGGTAATTGTTCCCAAGGGCATGCGCATGGGAAGTAAATGCACGGAAGGGGGAAGAACAATGATGGGTTACATTGATGACCCCAAAAAAGTTTTGCGCTGCATGTTTCCAAAGTACCATGCCCACCAAGGAGCTCACCACCATGGAGTCCTTTGACCCTGAGGGTGGATACCCATGAAATGAGGAAGATGCTATCATGGGCATTCGACTCCCACCTCGATGAGCCTTGAATTTGAGATTAACCAAGGAGTGGTATTAAAGTTTATCTAAAGGAAAGGGGGACAACCCCATTGTAAACACACAACAACTATCGATGAGCAAGTGTGTAATGCACTCAACAAAGTCTCCATGGAAATCGAGGCTAGGCTCTTCGGCAGGAATGATAGGGTTAGAGTCTTGGAGGACCTGTTGGAGAAGAGGAAGGAAGAAGTGGTGAAGCTAACGAAGGATCTCAGCCTTGAGAAATTAATCAGCTGCTCAACTACAGAGGGAGCTTCAGGAGGAAAAGGCCAGGGTACGTGAAGTTTCCAAGAAGGTGGAGCTCATCTCCCAATCGATTATCACAAAGCACCCAGACCTTAACCCTCCCACGCAAAAGTATAGATCCTCCCTGGAATGTCTAGAGGACTTGACTCGAGATCCTCACCATGGAGAGGCAGCCCTTGGCATTAGAGTCGATAGAAGAGGTAGCGGTGCACTTGGAGAAAGAAGACAAGTTGAAGGTCATCGCGCTCATGGCCGAATACAACAAGGTGCTCACCGACGTAAGAATAACTACACAAACCATGGGGGTCACTTACGACCATTGCACGTAGATCAAGACAAAGTGACAAGCATACTGCTTGCCAGTGATGAAGTTGAGTTGAAGGAATTCAGAGAAAAGAATAAGGGCAATAGAGCTAAGTGGGAAAGGATCATAGCCAAGTAGAAAAGAAATCCAAGCCATTGAGAACCGGTGAGTCTCAATCAAAACCCAGCTAAAAGAGCTCTACAAGGTCATCACAAGGAAGATGGATGCCCTAGAAGATCACGCTAAAGAACTAGAGACTGTGGTGGAAACCATTACCACACAAGGGGAGGGGCTAACCTTCGATGAGGTGAGCACCTTGGTTGGCAACATCTGCACTAAAGCGTAGGAGGAAGTCAGTGCTTGGAGTACACTGGAGGCCGACCTCCAGCAAAATTTTCCCCTTCTTCTTCTTTAGGAAATTTTCCCCTATTCTTTCTCTTCCCCATTCTTTATTCTTCCCCCATTCTTTTCCAAGGCAAGGCCTTGCATTCTTTTTGTACTACATTCTTTGAGAAGGTTCCCGAGGGTGGAGAATAGGTGAAGTGTGGGGTAATGTTGGGCCCCTATCATAGCTTCCAAATCTTAAGGGCGTAGGCACACATGGCTGGAGGAAGCGCGCAAGTTAAGGCACACGCAGGAAGTATTCAAAAGGCTTCTTGGAGAACCCAGGGCACGCGCCGCATGAAGAACAATTTGGGACTTAGCCATTTTTGGCCTTTTGGGTAGGACACATGAAGAACGTGTTCCATTTGGATAAGGTTCCAGCCTGGCGACAGGGTGTCCTGGAGGGAATATACCTTGCGATAGAAAGATCCAAAAAGTTAATCATGACATGGAGAGGCATGCGCCCGGGGTGACCCATACCTTGACACTTGGGGCCAGATCTGAGGCTGCAGAGGAGTTTGTTAGAGCTCAGAGGCCTATTTATATGCACCCCTTGGCAAAGAAGAGAGGACATAAGTGAGGTAGCGGAGCTCTCAAAATTACTGCGAGAACTATGGGATGAAAATGGGTAAAGAATTCTAGTAAGGATGTAATGGGGAAAATGGGGAATGAAATTTTTTTTTTGTGGGAATACATGTATGAATCCAGAGATGGCGCATGACTATGGTCTGCCCCTCTGTGATACTTTGTAGCAAGACTCTGAATAAATATGATAAGGTTACCATCATGTTTACATTAAGATCTCCTTCTGTATTATCTGCATGTTTTTACTTTGCTTTTGATCTTGTATAATCCTGGACCTCACTTGAATGGTTAAGTATATTAGTGGATTTACAACTCTTGGTTCTATTATTTCTATTGCATGCTTTGTTTCTATTATGACTGAAGGGGTGTAGAAGCCATCCTGAGCTCTATAGCTCTTCATGTCTGTTAAATCACTAAGTCAGAATCATGAACTATGCCTTCCACTAGACTCACATAAAAGAGAGACTCGGCTCCCTCTCGTGCACCTCGGGTGAGCGCCCAGCCCCACTGGGTGATAGGCTCGGCGCGCATGAGGTTCCCTTGTTCTTAGTGGGTTTTATTCTCCTTATAAGAATAAGAGACCCATATAATAACCTCCATGTAAATGTCTATATATATATATGATATATTATGTATGTATGTATGTATGTACCTTATTATCCCTATGTATGATTATTATATATCTTTTATTAATGGCACTTAATAAATAACTTTAAAATGACTAAAGTTAATTTATTTTCCTTTGGCCGTCCAAAAATAGGCAAAGGTTTTCCTTGGGAATGGAATATTACAATCCTCCCTTTAATTGTAACTTTATTTTTCTCTAAATGCCATGCACAAGAGAAAAAACGCCATGATCCGTAATCCTCGGATAACACTTATAGTGGGATAAAACTTTCCACCATATATCATCCACAATATGGTCATATGCATATATTTGAATAATGGTCCAACAAACTCAACAAGGAAGACTCCACCTTCTATCTTATCATGCATCTCATCATGGAAATAAATTGGAATAGAAACAATAAATAAGACACATTATTATGCTCTTCATACCTTTCAATGCCATGAATGTCCTTTATGTGCTCAAGATAGACATATGTTGAGTTGTGCCCAACATTGTTGCCTAATTGCCCGTTGAAAGTATTTGAAAGACTAATCAAAAGTTTTTGGTTTGGAAATTACAACAGGATGCAATTTCACAAAGTATCCATGAGAGGACCTTCCTCATGTGCAAGTTGATCCATAAAGTTGTAATGTCCCCTTCTCAACAATTTTTGACCAAGTTGGATTTTAGGCAAACCCAACTCACCAAAACAAATTTGTAGAAGATATAGAAATCATTAACAAGGAAGATCTGAATTTTTAATGAGAAGTGCGACTAGGGTAGAATTGAAAACTCACACAAATCAGCGATTAAATTCATACCCACTTACTCCAAACTGATTTCCATATTTTTAACAGCCCAAACATGAATAAAATATGATTTTTAGAACAATCTGGACTAGAAAAGAATGCAAAAATATGCAAACCTGGGAGGCTGAAATTAACACTTTATAACCTTCCAAAATTTCTGAAAATAACTTAATTTGATTCCCAAAATTCAGTACAATGGATACCAACAATTTTCAGACCTGTAATGTCTCCAAAATAGCTCAAAATAGCCAAGAGATGGGCCGCTCCATCTTGCACAATGAACATACAACTGCAGTAATTTTATTCTTTAAAAATTACAACGGCTAGAAATAGTAAAAATCTATGAAGACTCAATGGAAAATCCTATGTAGAAATTCCTCCAAATATCTAAGAGATTTTTCCCCTTCTCAGTCAAAGCCTAAGGGTTTTCGACCAAGAATTTTTATACAAAAGCTACAATCTTAAGACACAAATTAGAAATTGTAGAATGATCATCTAATGCCTTCCTCAAGTCGACTTCTCCTTATAAAGGAAGAAAAGGCCTAAAACAACCTCCAAAATTCTCAATCAAATGCAATGATTTTCTCTATGCAATTTCTACCCTCCATTTCCCTTCCTCGACAAGCCGTCATTTCCCTTAGGAGAATACAAAATACATTTAATAATTATTTTTCCTCCCAAATTTGGTCACATTTTTCCTTGAGGGAATACATAGTGAAATGGGTTTTTATCCTTTCTAAGTTCTCATTCCTTTAAGGCAAGTCACCATTTCACTAGGATGGATAACAATTTATATTTGGGCAAACTTTTCCATCCTAGAAATTAACAATTATTAAGTCATCCATAAATTTAATAAGTGTTAATAATATATGTATATTATGATGTATATGTATCTATATGGATATATATATATATATATATACCTATATGTCTATAGATACATATACTCATATATATACATATACAATATGTATATGGGCCGTATATGTATGTATGTATATATATATATATATATATATATAATTATGTATGTATATATATATATATATATATATATATACATATATATATATATATAAATGTATGTATGTATATGTATGTATGTATGTATGTATATATATATATATATATATATATATATATATATATATTGTATGTATGTATATGTTTATATATATATATAGTATATGCTATATATGTATATATATATGTATATATGTATGATATATATATATATGAATGATATCTATGTATATATATATATAGTATATGTATATATGTATATATATATGAAGATATGTATGTATATATATATATACCTATATATATGTGTGTGTGTGTGTGTGTGTGTGTGTATTTATATGTATACACATATATATATATATATATAAATACCTGTGTGTGTATACATATATATTATATATATATATATATAATACATAAATACATATATAATACATATATATATATATATATAATTATATATATTATTTGACACTTAATAATAACTTTAAAATGACTTAAGTCACCCTTCTATGTTTTTTTTTTTGTCATTTTGAAAAAATAGGCTTTCGAATGGGAAGGGGATATTAAAATCCTCCCTTCCCAAAATTACTTGCCCTCAAGCAATTGCAACTTTGTTTTGTCCAAGTGCCATGCAAAAGTGACAAAACATGTTGAAATGGTCCGTAAGCTTCGCCCATGTATCATCATGTGGGCTAAAACTTGCCACCATATATCATTCACAAGATGCTTTTATGCATATACTTGGAATAATGGTCCAACAAACTCCACAATAAAGACTCCACCTTTCTATCTTATCATGCATCGCATGATGGAAATAAGGAATAGGCAACAATAAATAAGACACATTATTATGCTCTTCATACCTTTCACTGCCATCAATGTCCTCCATGTGCTCAAGATAGACATATGTTGAGCTATCCCCAACATTATTGTCTAAGTTCCCATTGAAAGTATCCGAAGTTGATCAAAAGTTGTTGGTTTGGAAATTACAATAGGCTGCAATTTCACATAAGTGTATATGGGAGGCCCTTCCTCATGTGCAAGGTGCTCGATAAAGTCTCCTTTGACTTCTTCACTATGGTGTGAACATAATTTTTCTTTATGCAAATCTGAATTTCCTTCACTTTTCCACATAAAATCATAAGAAACAAAAGGAATATCAATAAGTACCAATGAAACTTTTACCTTGAAACTCATGTGTCATGATTTCCTTTTTCCCTGCCAATAATGAAGAGTTATTTGCCTTAAACTCTTGTAAGTATTGTTTTACTTAAGCGATTATCAATCTAGAAATCTTAGCTCTTCTATTCCATTCCTCAAACTTCTTTAGAGTTTCCATTACATCCTCCTTACTTGCGTATATAAATTTTCTCTCCTGAGCTGGAATAATTTCTCTAACAAGCAAATTTTCACTAATGTAATTATTTTGCTCAATGGAAATCATACCTTCCTCTCTAGAAGCTTCTTCTTCTTCAAATGAGTTCTTTCGTAATTCAAGTACCGACATATGATGATCTCATTTGGGCTTGCTACCAATATTCATCATGCAATAATCTTGAAATGGAAAATTACCTCGAAACCCTTACTCAAGGATTGGTATTTCCTCAAAAAATAATCCTCATCAATCACCTCTATTGGCTGCCCTTTATCACCGTTTTCTCACATTTTTCCTTATTGTCCCCGCATCTACTTTGATTCAAATTTTGAGTGAGCTAGCTCAAATAAAGTTTAGTGGCTTCATGTGTTTTCACCATGTTCATGAACATTAAAACCCACATTGAGATCTTTCCAATTCGTCATTTATTTTTACCTTTTCTCTACCCAAAAAGTTGTAGGAAAGCCAACTCTTATACCACTATAATGTCCCCTTTTGAAATTTTTTGACCAAGTTAGATTTTAGGCAAACCTAACTCACCAAAATAAATTTGTAGAAGATATAAAAACAAGAATAAGGCAAATCTGAATTTTTAATGAGAAGTGCGACTAGGGTAGAATTGGAATCTCACACAAATTAGTGATGTTGGAAAGAAATTTTGTCGGGGGACAAATTTTTGGGTTTCTTGCCAACGCTCTGGGAATCTAAGTCCCTCTACATAAATGGTGCAACTTCTATATATGAATGTATGAGTGAGGTGATTTTTATCCAGGTTGGCCTTACGACTGGGGATCCAACAGGCACTCGACTGACCCTCCGGCAAAAGCTTGTGGATACCTATAAGAGAGCAATTTGCTAGGACAGCAGGAAAGGGAGTGAGAATGTTAGATAAGAGGACTAATGCTGCAAGTAGAAAATCAGAGTTTTGCATAAATTAGATAGAATTTTCATCGATGCATTAAAATTGAGAAGAAATAACTCTATAAATAGCAATAAGACCAATTATAATTTATGAGAAAAAAGTATCAATAAATCCCTTAGTCAAAATAGGGATAGAAAATCCTTCTTGTATTGATGCTTAAACAATAGTTGTACATAGTATGAGAATAGAGGAAATTTGAGAATGGGGGAATGGAAGAATTGGCTATCTCTTTGATTTTTCACAAGGATCTCTCTTTTGTGAATTCACAAAATAGTTAAGAAGACCCTCAAATGAGGACTTCATTACAATTTATAAAAGAGGAAAAACTCTTCACTTCCCATTGGCTTTTCATATGCCATATTTTTACTATAGGTTGTTCATATTCATATTAAATATTAAATCCCTTTTATAAAAACAAGGTGACTTAAATTTTACATAATGTTTCTAAAGTCACTTAAAGACATATCAAAAAGTGAAAATCCAATGTAAATTAGCACATTGAAGAGAGAGAGACAGAGAGAGTTGGGAAGAAAGAGGAAGAGAGAGAGAGAGAGAGAGAGAATAGAAGGAAGAAGAAGAAAGAGAAAGAATCATGCAAAAGAATGATTTGTTCCATCGGACTTGATCTCGCTCCCTAATTGGTCTCTATCTTGCACCCTTTGCTCAGAAGATCTTTGTTCTCCAAATTATTTGCTGAAACAAGCCGATGTAGGTTCCACCTTGTCGGCGTGAGGAATGCGTACACACAACTTAGAGTCTCTATCCACCCGTCATACACACCGTTGATATATTTTCACTTTCTGAACCATGATGGATGCTTCTCTGTAATGAGTGTAATGGAGGCCCAAATCTCTGAGAGGAACTCCAAGGTATCCTTATTAAAAGATAATGGATTACCCGCTTCTTTCTTAACATATTCCTTGAATGGCCCAATCAACTCATTAGTAGTTGTGTCTTCTCCCATTGTAGGCACTCTAAGTTTCTAAATTTGGTGATTGATGTTTCCCTAACTTATACATTTGTTCTTCTTTTTCATCTAACTCGGCAATGGCTCAGTTGATTTCTTCAAATCTGATTGTTAAGGCTCTTTCCCATACACATGACAAGTCTTCTGAAGGGGTGCTAAAAAATTTTCTTATTAATCAAATCCTGAGAACAATTGTTTCTCATTTCACTCACCACTTGACCCAAGAGGATCCCAGTGATCCCTTTCTTTCTCAAAATCTTCTCTACACACCCGCATCCTGTTTGCAGTTACACACATGTAGGTGAAGAGTTTGACTGCCTCAGAGCACCGACTTTCCATTTTCAGAAATTTTACCAATCCATTCATCATTAGCTCATCCCTACATCATGAGCTCATGCATCCTCTTGATAGATTCTGGATTGAAGCTTGATGGGTGCAACTTCTTCAATGGGAATTGTTGAGGCATTCAAGTCCACTAGGTGTTGCACATAGGATGAAAGAGTTCACACCTATTCTTTTAGCTCATCAATCTTCTTCTTATATTCTTTGTTCCTTACCACCAAGTGAGTGGAAGACTATTGATACATATGCAAATCCCCTTCATGAGTATCCGACCTAGTTGGATTGTTCTCATTTCATAATCAATCGATGTCATTTCATCCACCGGCTTATCACCTTCGGTCAAAGCTACTTTAATATATTGATTACTTGTTTCTCCATTGTATAACCACGAGGTTGTGTGCATGAACTTCCTTTTCCTTCCCTTGGCCAATGAGGTGAAATCACTAAAAAATAAGGGTTGTCACTTGGTGAACAGTGTGAGTATCAAGTGTTATTGTTTCTTGCATCCATGGAAACATTTCATCAGACTCAAGATCTATGACAGGTGCATCAACCATTCCCTACTCTAGAAGAGGAGGCATATATTGGATGGGAGAGGCATTAATGTCGATAAGAGGTGATACCTCCTGTGGTGGTTCGAAAACTAGATCTTGAACAGTGTGATCTTCATCCACTTCTTTTTCTACCACTAGATCATCTTCTTACATTTTTACAACTAGGTCTTCCCTTTCCATCATTAAAACTAAATGTTGTTTAATCTGGCTCTCTTTGGTGACTTTTCATGAGAAGAAGTCTCTAATTCTATGGATTTTTCATTTTGAACTTGCTCCAGAGTGTCTTGAACTTGAAGTAACTTCCACAACTTTGACGATGACTACCAAGAAGCTTGTTTCTGACTTGTGGGGGTACCTCGTGATTGGATGATCATGGATCTCTTTCTCTGGAACCAATCCCTCATTCTCCTAACCACTTTCTCAATTCGTTCCTTTATATCCCTTGACTCATGAACGTGCCAATTGACTTTGAGGCAATGGGAAACCTTGATCACCGCATACTCAAGATCATACATTTTTATCCATCATCTTGCAAAATATCTTCATACCAAGAGAACCGAAATTTCTTCATCTCATCAACTATCATCCTCATATGATCCTTCTCTCGTACTTAAAATTCATCAACATAATTGGCCCAATAGTCTTCAACTTGCGGATCATGGCATAAGTTTGGGATATGGAAAGATTCATGATCATCTTGGATGTTAAAATTGGGTCTGGCAGTGTAGGAATGCAAAGTCAAATGTACAAAGGTAGCCTCCAAATGAGATGCATCATTCACATTCTTACATGTGAACACCCCAAGAGAGATGGGAAATGAAATCAACTTCTTTTTCTTGCTCTTGAGTTTGTTGTTTACATGTATGAACTACTTGCAGAGCTCAAATAGTACAATTTGGTTACTAAGGTACTTGGGAACCTTAGGGAGCTTGGTTGAATCCAAAACTCAAAGTAGGAGAAAGTTGAGAGAACTTGTATGAAATAGGATCCATATTTTTTGATTAAGGATGTCACTTGTGGCGACATCCTTGCCTCCAAATCACCCTCCAAATTTTGGACCACGTACATCATGAATTTATCATTCACATGGGTGAAGTGCTATGACTTTCCTCCATTACCAACTATGGGAGATTATCGAATGTGGGCACCTTGGTAGCAATGTTCTATGTGAGATCCAATCCCTTGAATGATCTTAAGCTGGTGAGTAAATAGACCAAGTAAGAAGTCATGTGGAAATTCTTTTTCATGGGTACCTGAGAAGTTGTAGATGTAAATTTTCACTGATTATCTACCCCCAATCAATTTTTTCCTTTCCTTTAGTCATTTTCAAGATGAAAAGGCCATCCAATATTAGAATTCCCTCATGTTTTCTTCTCCCATCACTTTGTTGAGGAGATTGATTGCGTCCGAATAGCCTTCATGAAACTTACACCTCGAAAGTGTTTTTAGCATCCTGATGGCTTTCTCCTTATCTTCATCCATGATCCTAGTGCAATCCCTTGCACGTATGCATCCATATTTTCCCACTCGTGCATGACCTTCTCCTTTGTGATGACGACCATGTTAGGTGATGTTGGAATTTTCAAAGAGAGTGAGATGGTTTTGGGATTAATGACTACCATTTCATGCCATTTTTTACTCAAATTATCCATGTTTTAGGATCTTAGTGGTGTGAGCATGCTAAGACTAGCTCGGTGCTTTATACGGATATGAGGTGTCCCACAACTATGAACAACCCACTTATGAATACTTGATCTTCAATCTTCCCTCTTTCCTTAGCATTCATGTGATCCTTCAAATTGTTGAAATCCATATAGGAGACATCATTATCTTCTATCTCATACTCGAAGTGAAAGGTTGTGCCGGCTTCTATCCTGAAAACTTGTATTTTATGATTCCTCAACACTTACTATTTTTAAAAGGGAAAATTACTATTTTTAGTAAGTGTGAAAATTCTTCTCGAACTCCAACTATAGCTGCCAATTTGAATGTTCAACTCTTAGAATGCTCCTTTGTGAAATTCACCCTCTGGAATGACTTATTATTTTTAGTAAGTTCCTATGAGACAACTTACTATTTTTAGTAAGTGTGAAAATTCTACTCTCTTAGAACCTTGACTGATGTGACAACTTGAGTTCCTCTTCTCCCTGTGTTCCCCTCACCTTCTAGGACTAGTTTGTTATTTTTAGCAAGTGTTCATGAGATCACTTACTATTTTTAGTAAGTGTCAATTCTGGACCAAGATGACCATTTCGATGATTTTTTCCTACAATACCTCTTTTGTGTTCACCACCTCCTTCGCAGCTTCTTTAGATGGTGGCTTTCCCAAAATAACGTAGTCTCCCATGTAGAAGGCCTGCTATTTTTAGTAAGTGCAATATTGGTGGTTGGATCAAGATAGAGGAAAGTTTTCTTATATGGGTTTTACCCAATATCACCCTCTAAAATTTTAGGCTTACCCGATCACTGGTTCATGAGATTTTAAATTTTAAATTTTTCACCTGGCAACAACTATGGACATGGCAGCCATTAATGAGCTTGAAAATTGCAGGTCTAGTTTTCTCCTCCGATCATGATGAAAATTATATTTTTGATGTGGGTTTTTTTCTCGTTCCATCGGTGAATTTTCTCTTCAAACCGATTGTCAATTTGACGGGAAATCTTATTTTTGTTTTTCGTTGTGCCAAGAAGAAGAGATTTCTTCATTGCAACAAATTATTGCTGAAAATGGGATTTTTTTAGTGTTTTTTTATGGCCTTTGAGAATGATTAACAAAAAATGGTTCTTTGATTCATGCCCTGGTTTGCAAGATATGTCGATTTCTTTGTCTCACGACAATGAGGGTTTTCAGACAAAGATCTTCATTTTTCTCTTCTATTCTTCATTCCTCGATCAGCCCTTCCTCTTATATCACTATGATTTAATGGTGTGATGGACTTGAAAAATATGGTTTGGAGTGTAAAAATAGTGGCAAGAAGTTCTAAACAAGAATGGACAGAGTTATGGTAGGGTGTGAAGTTGTGAAGAATAAATGGAGGGAAAATGGCTAAGTGTCGGCTTTAAAGCGTTTTTAAAAAAACATACCAAGGATGGGGTGCATTTTTATGTCCCTGATTTCCATTTAGCTAAAGGAAGAAAGGTTCATCAAATTGCACATCGCGCCTCCTTACGACACTTGTCAATCATCCAACAGTTGAGCATTAGGGATAGGGAGCTGGAGAAAAGCACCTGGGAGCTAAAAATGAACGTATGGAGGACCGGGATGCATACCTAGGGCTGGGAACATTTTACCATCCCCTATGTCCCTTTAGCTAAAGGGATAAAGGGACATCATTTTTCACATCACGCTGGAGCCGACACTTGGCGGGGCATCCGGTGGTTGTGCATTTTTCTCCAACTAGCTCCTGGGGCTAAATATTACATTATAGAAGGTCACATTGATGACTTAGGGGCCACAAGGGGCTAGGCACATTTTCATGTCCCTCATATACCTTTTCTTAAAATGAAAAAGGGTAATAATTTTACACATCGTGCTAGGTTGCAGGTTGCACACTTGTCACGTCATCCAATGCACTGAGGGGATAGGCTTTGGCAAGCTCTTGGGGGTTAAATTGCGATGCAGAGGGTTCCATGGGTGACCAAAGGGAAAAATAGGGTTGGGTACATTTTACTATCCCCTATTTCCCTTTTCTTAAGGGATGAAAGGGACACCAAAATGTGTTAGGCTCTGGAGTTGACACGTGTCCACTATAAGAATTGGCTAAGTATGGAGCACTCACCTTGAGCCAACTTGTGACGGCGATAACTTGAGCTCCCGATGGAGTTTTTTGGAAAAAAATTATATGAACTTGACTTAAAAATTCCCTTTGAATCCATGGTGGGGGTTTCAGCTCTTTTTCCTCCATTTATGCCCTTAAAAATTGGATTTTGGTTCCGCTCTCCCCGATGAGCATGAGAAAAAACTAAATATAGACCTATTTCACCTAGGTGTTGTGAAAAATATGATTTCTCCATCTTTTAGATATATGTATTACCTTTCTTATGATGTCTTTTTTGGCTCCAAACTCCATCCACATCTCCCATAATCGCTTCCTAAATCTCAATAACTTTTTTGGCCTTGTGCACTACCTAGGCCTATGAACCTTGTTTCTAATGAATTTTCCCCAAACCTCCAAATATTTCCTGAATCTTCCAATATCAATTCCTTGATGTTATTAGACTTTGATTCATCTCCATGTTGTATTTTTATCCTTTGTTCCACTCCATGGGGTTGCACTAGTCCTGGGAAGGCTAGTGGTAGCCCTTCCCACAACTGCCCAAATTTGAATTCTTCGAGAACTCCTAAAATCACCTAGGGGATTGACTTGACTTTCCTAATTCACCTAGGGGATTGAGTTAACATCCACTGGGGTCATTGGACTAATTGGGTAAGGTCGTGTTGAGGATGGGTAGACTGGGGTGTTTTGGAAAGGTAAAACTTGAAAATTTTGACACAGGGGTATCATTGTCATGCTTGAAAATTGTAAATTTTCCTATTGCACATTTGCATGACAACAACTAGATCTAGCTTGGGGACATGGTATGGACTAAGCGTAGTGAAGACATGGCATGAGGAATCCCAGAATATCAACTTATAACATATTGATGAATGTTTTATCCATTGGGTTATGTGAG
Organism: Taxus wallichiana var. yunnanensis; assembly: GCA_018340775.1. NCBI lineage: Eukaryota > Viridiplantae > Streptophyta > Pinopsida > Cupressales > Taxaceae > Taxus > Taxus wallichiana. Next base: position 719,924,950 of record CM031237.1, on the reverse strand, counting down.
TCATGTACAATTTACAAGAGAGAGATAACCAAGAAGAACACACACACACAAAAATGAAAAAAAAAAAAACACAACACACACGGAAAGGGAAAGACATACACAAAAAAAAGGGAAACACACCTAATAATCACCTATGGTACAAGGTGGGGATAACCCACTTTCACTGATTATATTGCTTCAAATATTGCCCACTGGGAGGCAATTCCAATGACGTTCCATCCAAATATGAGTGTAGAAATATGTTTTTTCACCACAAGCTTCATGAATCTAGAATGGGCTAAGCCATAATGAATCAAACTTTCATGGATACCTTTTGGTTCTCTCCTTTTGTCCCATAGTAGGACAAGGTATCCAACTTTGAATTCCCTTTCCTTAGCCTTTTTTTAAGATCTTCTTCACTTTAGTTGATGCTCTCTGATATGGTCAACCACTCAGAGTCTATTCTCTTCAAGCTTCTCAAGAAACATGATCCTTTTATCAATAGAATCCTTGTATTGTTCATATTCTATTCCCTGGAGCAATTTGAGAGATGGAATTTCAATTGTGATGGGAATTTCTGCTTCAACTCCATACAATAGCTGGAATGGTGACATACCTATTGCTTTCTTTGGAGTGATCTTGTCCCCATAGTGCATCATACAACTTCTTATGCCAATTCCTCTAGTTTTCATCCATGATCTTGGGACAATGGTCACGATGTTCTTGTTACTAGATTCGGCTTGACCATTTCCCTATGGATAGTAGTTTGATGAGTGGGATAGGGAGATTCCATATCCATATCAGAAACTTAGTCAACTCCCTTGAATAAAAATAGGTAGCATTATCTGCTACGATCTTCTGTGGCACTCTTTTGAAACATAATATGATATTATCTTTGATGAACTTGCATATTGTTTTGGTGTTAGCTTACTTGACTAGGAATGGCTTCCACCCACTTTGTGAAATAATTTGTTATTGTGAGCACATATGTGTACCTTGTGCTTGAGTGAGGATTTAAAGAACCATGAAATCTAGCCCCCACTACTGAAATGGTTCTTTGATGACAATTGACTTGAGTGGTAGTGTTGTAAGTTGTGGTCTCCTAATGAATTGTTGACATGCTTCACACTTGGAAACCCATTCTTGAGTATCTACAAAGAGGGTAGGCCAATAATATCTTCCTCGGAGAATCTTATGTGTAGTGACCATGGCTGAAAAATGCCCACCACATGCTTGGTCATGATATGATTTAAGCAACTTCTCTTGTTGTTCTTTGTCTACGCACCTGAGAAAGCATCCATCAAGACTTACTTTTGTAGAGCGTGTGGTTCCAGATCACAAACTTTGTTGCCTTCATCTTGAGTGTTCTCCTTTTCTTGTAATCAAGATGAGGGCATTATCCATAGGTTAGATAATAGGAAATTTTTGTATACCACTCATTAGTAGTAGTTACGAAGAGGACCTATGGATTATCTTCAAAACAATTTGAGCAAAGCGCAATTATCTTCACCATGTTGATCTTTGAGAGCTTTATATTTGGTGATCAATCTACACAAACCATTTCCCCACACCAAATTGGAGGGCTAGATATCCAATTCATACTCTTGAGTATTTTCAACCCAATCTCCTCTTTTAGCTCTGGGATCTTGTTGTGTCAAGATGGAATTGATTGCACTTTATCCGGGACCATCACCACCGAATGAGAGTTGAGTATGTAAAACCTAAAGTTTTTTACAGCCTTGACCACTTTATAGGCATGTTTCTCCAATTGGATGTAGTTTAGCTCATGCTTCTTCAATGGGCATCTCATAAAAGAAATAGGTTCTTCCACACCTTCATATTCTTCTAGACAAGAATAGTAGAGAGCATGTGTTCGATGCATAACGATACATGATAATATCTTTACTGAAATCTAGAGAAACGAGAGTCAAATATTTGGAAATGGATTTCTTGATTTCTTCAAAAATTTATTTTCCCTCGTCATTCCACTTGAATCTTGTTTGAGGTTTCATCATGGTGGTGATGTGCTTCATCAATTCTATAAACTCTAGAACAAAGCGACGAAGAAAGTTTACCTTGCCAAAGGAGTGAACTCCTTTCTTGCTTGTGGGTAGAGATAGTGCTTGAATGGATTTCACTCTTTCAAGATCAATGTGTGCTCCATGCTTATTCACAATGTGCCCCAAAGATCTTACCTTCTGTAACTCCAAAAATGCACTTTTTGGGTTTAAGGATATGTCGTGTTTTCTACACCTTGCGAGTACCTGTTCCAAATGGTGAATATGGTCTCCCCTCTTTTTTGAGAATATTGTGAGATCATCCAAGTATATGAAAATACAATGCTTCATATATTTTAATGCTAGACCCATTTCCCTTTGAAATGAAGCTCCCGCATTAATCAAGCCGAAAAGGAATTCTCATTGTATGCAAAGTGCCCCAGGTATTGTGAAAGTTGTCTTGGTGCGATCTTCCTCTGCCACCTTAATTTGGTTGTAACCCTAATATCCATCGAGCAAGGACAACATTTTAGATCCAGTGACTTCCTGCAAAATGTGATCCATGATGAGGAGGGGGTAATTATCTTTTAATGAATCCTAGTTAAAATTGTGGAAATCTACGCATATTCTTATTTCGCCATTCTTCTTCCACACTGGCACAATGTTTACCACCCATGTGGAGTGATGGATGGGAAAGATGATCCTTGCATTGAGCATTTTCATCACCTCTTCTTTGATGGTGTCCGCTATCTTTGGGTTGTACGACCTCTTTTTTTTCCTGAATGGCTTGGCATCCGGCTTTAAGGGAATTAAGTGATGCATTTCCTTTAGTTGAAAGGATTTAAGCTCATCATAAGAGTAGGCCAAAACATCTAAATATTTCTTGAGCAATGACACAAACCTTCTCTTTTCTTTAGAAAACAACACTTTCCAATGTTGACCATTCTTGGATTCTCCGGGTGCCAATGTTTTCTTTCTCAAAATTAGTTGGGCACTGGGAAGATTGCTTCGCCTTCTCTTGAATGAATCTATCATGTTTATCAAAGATGTCTTCTAGAGAGACTATTCCTTTAGGAATCTTGTTTCCTTTCAATTTGATCAATCCTTCATCGATTCCTTCAATTCCTTCCTTATCTTCTTCAGCTACCGCTTCCCTGTGTGGATTATCACTTCCTTCAAAGAAGAGATTATTGAAATTATCTCTTTGCTCTAGGAAGGCCAGAGTTGATTATGATCATTGAAGAGTTGCCAGTGATTTGCTTTATCGGGCACAAAAGGTCCAAAACCATCTCCACGGTTACGTTATCCTTGTCAAATGATGAGTGTAGTATCACCAGAGAGGCTGACACTACAAGGGATTCATCTCTTTCATTATGTTCTTGAGGAATGAATTCAATGGAGGATGCATCAAGATTCAATGTAGTCCCACACTCTATTTCTATAATGTCGAGCCTTGGATTCTTTACTTGGTACTACTTCTAGACCTACCTTACTATTACCTTTACATCACCATGGAATTTCAAATTTTTGATCCCCATATCTTCTGCTACGCCCATGCCCAAGAGGAGGGATTCATACTCCACCATGTTATTTGTGTTATCAAACTATAGCTTGTAGGAAAATGGGTACAATTCATTGGAAGGATAACACAACACCACGTCTGCGCCTAAACTCGTACTAGAGTGACTACCATCATATTCCACTGCCGATTTGATCTTCTTCCTCTTCCATAAGAATCGAGTAAGTTATCATCTTTCTCTAAAGTGAGGAAGTATTTTCCTAGCCCGTTGTCTTGAAATAGAATGTTTGCCCTTGGATCATCATATTATCAAACTGTTTACTTCATCTTCCTTACTTTTGGTAGTAATTTATTCACCTCGCCCTTTCTTCGGGATAGTTACAAATGACCAATCCATTTTGATATCTCTGCCCAAATATCTAAAAAATATTTGACTCAGTAGCATCCCAAAGGATGCTGGAATGTTTGCCACCAGGATGGTGATAAGCACCTTCTTCTCTCGGAAAATCAGCTACCGCTACTTGTGTGTCTTTGACTCTACCCACTAACAACACTTGTTTATATTCCATTGAATATTAGGAGCCACTTGTTTGGGTCAAGGTGAGGCTCGTTGGTATTCAAATAGGACTTCACGAAGAGCAACAGTCAAAGGACAAGAAGTCCCTCCTCTTTAATGGGAGAGGTTCCCTTATTCAGAAACGAACCTATTTACACATATACAAAACATGATTTTCTTGTGGAACTTGGATATTTACGAAAGTGTTTTCTATAAGGATCATCAATTACAAAAGGACTGAGGAATGAGAAAATGAGAATGAGCAGAAAGGCACCATTTAGAATTATAGATGACAGAGTAATTCTTTATGCATGCGAAGGTACAATGAATTGAAACAAGATCATTTGTATCATACTAATAAGATGAAATTTGAAAGACACAAAGTTCTATCAATAACATCTGCAAGAATACAAAGCTTCTTAATATAATATAGATAAATGATCTTAACAAGATTAAATGAAAAGCTTAGGGATAAAAGAGATCAGATAGACGAAGAATGAAAAGCCCTTCTGTATTGATTTCTTTATGATTTATTTACACTTTTAGAAAATAAGCCAAGTTCTTCCTCAAGAAAATCATGTTTTGTATATGTGTAAATAGGTTTATTTCTGAATAAGGGAACCTCTCCCATTAAAGAGGAGGGACTTCTTGTCCCCCGATCAAGGCTCTTCGTGAAGTCCTATTTGAATACCAACAGCTTTTGGCAACTCACTGGGAAATCATATTCCAGCTCGTAATTTTTATCACCTTTGATCCGCGACTCCGCATTTTACTCGAGGGAGAAGGGCCCTTGGTATTGAAGATTCTCGCCATCTTTTGGAGCAAGAGGGTTTTCCTTTCCCTTCAACAAGACATAGAAAGACTCGCTTCAATAAGTACTCCACCCGTCCAAGATAGAATCCCTACGGGTGATATTCCTTCAGAGTCAATCACTCCTAATCTTCGAGCTTTGATTCTTGCTGGTGTTACAGTTCCTCTTCAAGCCATTTTTCCAAGAATGGTGGTACCACTACCCTGGGGTCATTGTGTCGGGCCCCTTGCCCTTCCTTAGCCTTTGCACGAGTTACCCAGAGGTAACCTGGAAGAACTTCCCTAAATTCAAAGGCGATGGTAAAGTGCATCCTGATGAACACATCGCAGCCTTCATAGTTGCATGCGGAGTTCTGGGAGTTGAACATGAAGATGTCTCCGTAAGACTTTTCATTGAGACTTTACAAGATAATGCTGCTGATTGGTTCTATCACCTTCCGGCCGGTGCTATCACCAGCTGGGATACAATGAGAACTAGGTTTGAAAACCGGTTCAAACCAGCAGAAGACGTGCATGCCTTGCTAGCCCAAATCTCTCAAATAAAGAAAGATTCACAAGAACCCATGAGAGAATTTGTGGCCCGATTCAACAGGTTGATTAACAAAATTCTGCCAAATACTCGACCTGTAGATCAAATTCAAAAATGTTTTTTCCTAAATGCTCAATCACCTGAAGTTAGCTATGCACTAAGAAGGGCTAATCTCGCAACATTGGCTGAAGATCAAACTCTTGTTGTTAGTGTTGAAGATGATTTAATCATGTCAGGGAAGTTGAGGAGAGACCCTTCTAAATCTAAATCTACTTCTTCCTCCTCTTCCACCCCTGGACCTAATACTGATCCCTTGGTACAAAAACTTACGAATGATCTCATTGCCATTAAGAAACAATTGGCTCAAAGATGCTCCCCTATACGACGTTCCAAGGAGGAATTTTCAGCCCGTAAAATTGTTTGCCTACTACTCAAACAAGGCTAGCACTTGAAGGACCTCCTATTAAAGTTCCCGCAATACAACCTCGTGAAGTTGAGGAACCTGAAGATGAAGAGGTTAATGAAGATTGCGAGGAATTTGTTGAAGAGGTTGATGATGAAGCAGATGAACTTGAGGGATCTCGAGTTAATTTCTTCACCACCGAGGAATGAGAAAACTGTTGGTCGTCAAATAGGACTTCACGAAGAGCAACAAGGCCTAGATCGTTTTTAACTTTAACTAACATCACATTATCTGAGGCTCTGAAATCTATGATGCAATTATTGAGTTGGAAGCCTTTAATGAGAAGTGACAAGTAAAAAGGCTCAAATTTGTTGGTTTTAGAGGCACTAAGGGCTAGCATGTTTTGTGAAGGTGGTTTGGATGGTGTTGGGAGTAGGCCTTTGGAATTTTAGTTTGAATCTATTGAACTACCACCATGGACTACATCAACAAACCTATCAAATTGGGCAAAGTGTGTGTTTGTAAATATTCTAGCTCTATGATCTGGACTTTGGTTTTGTTTGTGTGTTCCACATAATCAAATGGGGTCATAGTGGATGAGGTTGAGGTTCTGGGGATGACAAAATATTTACATGGAAAAGTTTTTGCTACTTTGGGAGTTGGATTTTCTTTCATGGGTGTGATAACCAGCTTGGTAGAAGATGGGGACGCAGATTTTGATGGTACCTTAGATGATTTTGTAGGAATAACATTTGAAGAAGAATTATTTTTAGAAACTTTAGGACTAGGAGACTTACTTGGTGTGGCAATGTGATTCTTTCTAACCAATGGGTCTAGTTTTCTTTAGCCAACTCCATTGAAGGTGGTAGTGGCGATCCTCTGCTGATGATTTTATTTTGTGGAACTTCCACAGGAGGATCTTCTTTCTTTTTCTTTTCCTTCACCAAAGCAAGCAATTGAGGATGAGGCTTCTTTCTTGGATTTTGCACAAGTGAAAAATGCACACGAGAATCTTGGGGATTCTTCATCATTTTCATCTTCATCTCCATCAACATACTCAATTAGGCCATTATGTGTATCATTGTCAACTTCTTCAACCTCAAGATAGTTATCATCATCTCCTACATCTTCTTCTTCAGGTTCTTATATCTTTGCTTCTTCCTCTAGCTCCTTGGTGTCACAAGTGGCATTAAATAGTGGTGCTTTGAGAGTGATTCAGTGAGGAGGTGGAGTAATTCTTGGTCTATTGGGAGGATTTGGCTTCCTTGGAGTGATATGCATTGTAATGTCTGGGACAACTGTTTCTTCACGGAAACCAAGTCATTTGCCATTTTCATGAACATTGGGTCAGGTAATTGACCCCAAAAATTTCCTTTTTGCTTTCCATTAGGACCTTTCACTTTGTCATACAAGATCATATCATCTTCAGGCCTAGATTGTGAAGTCATGGGCTTCCTTCAAATCTCTGGTTGGGCTCTTTTGAGGAAGAAACCAACCTTTGGTGGTAAGGCATTGATGAAGAATCTCTTTAAATTATTTTTAGGAGGCAAGAAATCTTCAAGAATATTTCTTATTATCCGATTATATTTAGTAACAAAGTCCCTCATTGATTCGAAGTGTCTTTCTTCATTTGTACCAACTGGACCAAGAGATTCTGACAGTCTTCTATATATTTAAACCTATGTTCAAATTCACTTCTTATATCTTCCCATCAGGTGATAAACCTCGAGGGAAACATGTAATACCATTCACCATCTTTTTCTTGAAGTGACTCCACAAAAATATTGACTGACACATCTTCGTGCTCAACGCCCAACACACCGCAAATGGTGATGAACGTTGTTACATGTTCCTTAGGGAGTTGAGAACCATCCCCTCTGAATTTTTGGAAGTTTTTCTTGAGCCTTTTGTTAGCTCATGGAGTGGTTGAGTAAGGGAAATTGGGCTAGTGTTTCCACCCCATGGTACATTTGGCTTGCATTCTTCATGATCACAATCTGCCATTCCATTCCTAATTCTAGCTTCCAAACTTTCTAAGGTTGTGGCTTCATTACTACTCTTGTGTTTTCTTTGGCTTGAGATCTTTCAATATCTTCAATTTGAGATCTTATTTTTGCTTTATCTCTTGCTTCTCTTTCTCTAGATTCTTCTTCGGTCTCTACATTAGTGAAATCTTCAATATTCTCATTGATGTATGGAAACTCAACGTCCAATGGATTGGAAACACTTGGACTCCCAATGGAACCAGTTGTGTGATGAAGGGGAGACCTCTATTTCTAAGCAGCTCTTGTCTTCTTTGAAGTTCTTTGAAAATGGGATCAATTTTTCCTCCTTGTCTTTGTTGCTAGGTGTATCTTCTATCCATCAGCTTGAGAATCTATACTCTTCTTTGTGGTGCTTGAATCTACCTTTGTCTTTCTAATTCAGCAGCACGTTCTTCTTCAAGGTCGAGTACTCTTGTGGCAATGAAGTAGTGGTTGACACTTTTCCTATTATGCCAAATATCCTCTTGAATGTGGAAGAGTAACTTAGGTATTTCAATAGGAGGATTTCCTGGAATAGCCATGGTTTGAAGACATAAGGCTCGGTGATTATTAAAATTCCAAAAAAACTTTTTTGAAATTTTTGGATTTTCAATTTTTTTGTATTTTTCCAAGTCATTTGTTGGGTGCATATGTTGTTAAATCTACCCCATGTTTGGGCTTCAAAATCCGTTTGAGAAAATTTTTCGGGGAAAAATTGGTGGGTTCATTGCACAACACTCTAGGAATCTAAGTCCCTATACTTAAACGGTGCTTCCGTATATGCATTCGTGAGTGAGGTGAGTTTTATCCAGTTGGCCTTGCGGTCGAGGATCCAACAGAGCACTCCACCGACCTTGCAAAAAAATATTACGATATACCTTCCAGAGACGAGGAATTTGTGAGGAGAGTGGGAAAGGAAGTGATAATATTAGATAAGAGGATGAATGCTCCAAGTATAAAATTAGAGTCTTATATACATTAGTGAGAATTTTCATCGCATGCATTAAAATTGAGAAGAAACAACTCTGTAAATAACAACAAGACTAATAAAAATTTATGAGAACAAAATGTCAATAAATCCCTCAGTCAAAAGAGGCCTAGAAACTCCTTATATTGATGCTTAAACAAAATTTGTACATAGTATGAGAATAGAGGAAATTTGAGAATGGGGGAATGGAAGAATTGGCTATCTCTTTGATTTTTCACAAGGATCTCTCTCTCATGAATTCACAAAAAAGCTAAGAAGACCCTCAAATGAGGAGTTCATTATAATTTATAGAAGAGGAAAAACTCTTTAGCTTCCCGGTGGCTTTTCATATGCCATATTTTTACTTTAGGTTGTTCATATTCCTATTAAATATTAAGTCCCTTTTATAAAAACAAGGTGACTTAAATTTTACATCATGTTTCTAAAGTCACTTAAAGACATATCAAAAAGTGCAAATCCCAACGCAAAATTAGAACATTGAAGAGGGAGAGCATTGGGAAAAAAGAGAAGAGAGAGAGAGAGAAATAGAAGGAATAAGAAGAAAGAGGAAGAATTATCCAGAAGAATGATTTACTCCATTGGACTTGATATCGCTCCCCGATCGGTCTCCATTTCGTGCTACTAAGAAGATCTTCAGTTCTCCAAATTCTTTGCTGAAATGAGCTGCTAAAAGTTCCACCTTGTCGGTGTGAGGAATGAGCACACAACTTAGAGCCTCTATCCACCCATCAGATACTCCATTGATATCTTTGCACTTTCCAAACCATGATGGATACTTATTTATAATGAGTTCAATAGCATCCCGAATATCCGAGAGGAACTCTAGGGTATCCTTATTGAAGGACAATGGATTGACCGCTTATTTCTTAACATATTCCTCAAATGGCCTAATCAACTCATTGACAGCTTGTTTTTTCTCCCATTGCGGGCACTCGAGGTTTCGAAGTTGGTGATTGATGTTGTCTTGCAACTTATATGCTTGTTCTTATTTTTCATCCAACTCGACATTGGCTCGGTTGATTGCTTCAAATCTGATTGATAAGGCTCTTTCCCATACGCATGAAAATTCTTCGAAGGGGTGCTAAAAATTTCTTGTTAATCAAATCTTGAGAACAAGTGTTTCTCATTTCACTCACCACTTGACCCAGAGGATCCCAGTGATCCCTTTCTTTCTTCAAATCTTCTCAAAGTGTATGTGTTCTATCTGCAGCTTACACACATGTAAGTGAAGAGTTTGAATTCCTCTTGGAGCATCAAATTTCCCTTTTTTGAAATTGTATCGATCCATTCATCATTAGCTTTTCCCTACATCGTGAGATCATGTGTCCTCTTGATAGATTTTGGATTGAAGTTGTTGATGGGTTTAACTTATTCTATGGGAATTGTTGAGACATTCAGTCCACCAAGTGTTACACATATGACGAAAGAGTTCTCACATGTTCTTTTAACTCATCAATATTCTTATTATATTATTTTTGCTTGCCACCAAGCGAGAGAGAAAGGCTGCTAATACATTTGAAAATACCTTTCATGAGTAATCGACCCTAGTTGGATTGTGCTCATTTCATAACCAGATGGTGTCATTTCATCCACTGGTTCAATCACCTTCGGTCAAGATACTTCAATACACCGATTACATGTTTCTCCATTATAGAACCACGAGGCCGTGTGCTTGAACTTCCTTTTTCTTCCCTTGTCTAATGAGGCAATCGCTGATAAATCAGGGGCCATCACTTGTTGAATAAAGGCAAGTATCAAGTGTTATTGTTTCCTGCATCCATGGGAACATTTCATCGGACTCGAGACTCTATGATAGGTACATCAACCATTCCTTGCTCTAGAAGAGGAGGCATATCTTGGATGGGAGAGGCATTAGTATCGATAAGAGGTGATACCTTATGTGGTGGTTCGAATATTGGGTCTTGAATTGTGTGTTCTTCCTCCACTTGTGTTTTTGCCACTGGATCGTCTTCTTGCATTTCTGCAACCAGGTCTTCCCTTTGCATCATTGCAACTGAGCCTTTTCTGTCCTAGATCTCTTTGGTGAATTTTCATGAGAAGAAGTCTCCAATTATTTAGATTTTTGTTTTTAACTTGCTCCAAAATGTCTTGAAATTGAAGTAACTTCCACAAATTTTGACGATGACTACCAATAAGTTTGTTTCGACTTGTGGGGTTACCTTGTGATTAGATGATCATAGCTCTCTTTCTCTGGAACCAATCCCTCATTCTCTTGACCACTTTCTCAGTTCATTCCTTTATATCCCCTAACTCACGAACATGTCAATTGAATTGAGGAAATGGGGAAACTTTGATTGCCGCATAGTTAGGATCATACATTTCTGTCCCATCATCTTGCAAAATATCTTCATACCAAGAGAACCAGAATTTATTCATCTCATCAAATGTCATCCTCATATGATCCTTCTCCCGTACTTCAAATATGTCAACAAATTGGCCTAATAATCTTTGAATTTCATATCATGACGCAAGTCTGGGATATTGAAAGAGTCATAATCATCTCATATGTCAAAATTGGGTCTAGCAGTGTAGGAATGTAGAGTCAAATATGCAAAGGAAGCCTCCAGATGAGATGCATCATTTGCATTCTTACATGTGAAAACCCCGAGAGAGATGGGAAATTAAATCAACTTATTTTTCTTGTTCTTGAGTCTGTTGTTTACCTGTATGAACTACCTGTAGAGCTCAAATAGTACAATTTGGTCGCTAAGGTACTTGGGAAACCTTGGGGAGCTTGGTTGAAGCTGAAACTCGTAAGTAAGATAAAGGCATGAATTGTATGAAATAGGAGCCATATTTTTATTAAAGATGTCACTTTTGGAGACATCCTTGCCTCCAAATCACCCTCCAAAGTTCGGACCACATACATCATGAATGCATCATTCACATGGGTGAAGTGCATGTGAGTTTCCTCTATTACCAACTCGGGAGCTTCTCGAATGCGGGCACCTTTGCGCAAATGTTCTCAGTGTGAGATCCAATCCCTTGAATGATCTTGAGGTAACGAGCAAATGGACCAAGTAAGAATTCATGTGGAAATTCTTTGTCATGGGTACCGGAGCGATTACAAATGTAAATTGTCACCGATTATCTCGCCCTAGTCAATTTGTTACTTTCCTTCAATCCACTGTCCAAGATGAAAAGGGCCATCCAAAATTTGGAATTCCCTCATGTTCACTTCTCCCATCACTTTGTTGAGGAGAGTGATTACATCTAAATAGCCTTCGTAAAACTCACACCTCGAAAGTGCTTTTGGAATCCTTAAGGGATTTTTCCCTGTCTTCATCCATGATCCTATTAGAATCCCTTGCATGTATGTATCCATCTTTTCACACTCATGTACACTTCTCCTTTATGATGACGACCATGTTAGGTGATGTAGTAATTTGTAGAGAGAGTTAGGATGTCCTCATATTAATTATTCTCATTTCCATGCCATTGTCGACTTGAATTGTCCACATTTCAAGCTCATAGTGGTGTGAGTAGGCCAAGACCAACTCAATGCTTTGAGCAGGACACGGGGTGTCCCGATTCTGAAATAACCCACTTGTGAATACTTGATCTTTGATCTTCCCCTTTCCTTAGTAGGCATGCGAAGCCTTCGGATCGTTGAAATCCATATAGGAGACATCACTATCCTCTATTTCATACTCGTAAGTGAAAGGTTGTGCACTGGATTCTCGTCCTAAAAACTTGTATTTCATGATTCCTCAACACTTTCTACTTCCGGAAAGGACAACTTACTATTTTTGGTAAGTGTGAAAATTCGTCTCCAAACTCCAACTACATCTGCTAATTTGAATATTCAACTCTTAGAATGCTCCTTTTGTGAAATTAACCCTCTGGAATGACTTACTATTTTTAGTAAGTGCCTATGAGACAACTTACTATTTTTAGTAAGTGTGAAAAGATCACCTACTATTTTTAGTAAGTGTCAATTCTAGACCAAGATGACCATTTCGATGATTTTTGCCTATAATACCTCTTATGTGTTCACCACCTCCTTCGCAACTTCTTCATATGGTAGCTTGCCCGAAATAGTAGTCTCCCATGTAGAAGGCCTACTATTTTTAGTAAGTGTACTCTTGGTGGTCGTATCATAGTGGAGAAAAAAATTCTGATATGGGTTTTTGCCCAATATCACCCCTTTGAAATTTCAGGCCTACCCGATCACCGGTTCATGAGATTTTAAAATTTTAAATTTTTCACCTAATGGCAGCTATGGACACAAAGGCCATTAACGGAGCTTGAAAATTGCATGTTTGGTTTTCTCCTCTGATCAAGACAAAAATTATATTTTTTATGTGGGTTTTTTTTTGTCATTCCACCGATGAATTTTCTCTTCAAACTGATTGTCAATTTGAAGGGAAATGTAAATTTTGTTTTCGTTGTGTCAAGAGGGAGATTTCATTGCTGCGAATAATTATTGCTGCAAACGGGAGATTTTTTGGTGAGGTTTTTATGGCCTTCAATAATGATGAACACGAAATAAACGGTTCTTCAATTTGTGCCTGGGTTTGCAAGATATGTCGATTTCTTTGTCTCACGACAATGAGGGTTTTCAGACAAAGATCTTTGTTTTTCTCTTCCGTTCTTCATTCCTCGATCAGTCCTTCCTCTAAGATCACTATGATTTCATGGTGTGATTGACTTGATGGAGCTGGTTCAGAGTGCAACAATGGTGGAAAGAAGTTCTAAACAAGAATGGACAAAGTTATGGCAAGGTGTGAAGCTATGAAGAAAAAATGGAGGAAAAATGGCTAAGTGTCGAGCGTTAAAGTGTTTTTAAAAAAGCATACCATGGGTAGGGAAAAATTTATGTCTTTGATGTCCCTTTAGCTAAAGGGATGAAAGGGTCATCAAATTGCACATCGTGCCTCCTCGCGACACTTTTCAATCATCCAACGGTTGAGCATTAGGGCTAAGGAGCTAGAGAAAATCACTTGGGAGCTAAAAATTAAGCGCATGGAGGACCAGGAGGCATACCTAGGGCTGGGTACATTTTACTATCCCCTATGTCCCTTTAGCTAAAGGGACATCGGGCCACATCGCACTGGAGCTGACACTTGGCGAGCATCCAACGGTTGTGCATTTGGCTCCAACTAGCTCCTGGGGCTGAATATTGCACTGTAGAAGGTTGCATTGATGACCTAGGGGCCACAATGGGCTGGGAGCATTTTCATGTCCCTCATGTCTCTTTGCTTAAAGGGACAAAAGGGTCATCATTTTTGTCACATCCCGCAAATTTTTCTGTTTTGTTGTTTTAAATTTAATCGTAGCATTAAATAGTTTATAATTACGTGGCAAATACTGGAACCGCTACATTGTTTCGCATCTTGTTGTGCACACATATGCATAGCCAAAAAGGTATGCGTACTGCTTCATAATTGTATGCGGGACATCGTATCGGCTCAGTTGTCACAAGTTCCCAAATTGTTTAACATTATAATTCAATTTACATACTTGTAGTGTGTGCGGAATATTTTTGGTTATAGAAGATGATTTTTATTATGGGATACATACCTAGGATATGTACCTATTAAGGTTATTATTATTATTATTCTTTGCATGTTGAGTGAAGTAATTTGAAAAATATGGTTGAACTTATACACTATTCCCATACATTAGTCATTATGAGGAAATCATGATAATTGTTGAAGTACTAGCTCGGTATATCGAGCTTGATTTCTTACTCGATTGTTATAAGTGAGCTTGATCATTTCTTATATTAAGTATTATCGGATAAATGTTTGATTAATCCATCACTTAAGCATGATTGTGAATTTGTTGTGATCGTTATCTTCAACCAATCGTAATGCCATGCAAACATTTTTTAGTAACCACAATGATGATGCTAACATTGGACCATAAAAACAAGACGAAAATAATGCAACTACGAATGAGTTGGGACCATAGTTATGTTACTGGATTGCTTATGACTACAAAGGTCTTACTATAATTACATGGACATTAAGTTGATGAGTCTTATATGGATCTCATGGCATATTATTGAAAGGTTATAATGTTGACACAACCAAGGGCCTCGTCATGCACATGGGATTATTATTTGTTAATAATTAGTTGGTCAAATTGACCCGTGAATCCTATTGAATTCTACCATATGTTATGCAAATTGGTTACTTAATAATTTGAACCGGTGGAACAACCGACCAGCATGTGGGTGGTAGGCTGGTTGTAGGGGGTCACGGTTGAATATCAATATGGTTATTAAATTCTGAGTGGAAATCACGCCATGCAAAGCTAAGTAGGAAAAAGAGATTACCTGCAAAATCATGAGTGGAAATAGAGGGCAGTGATGGAGAAATGCCCAAAGCAAATACGTGGCTCAGTAAAAATTTATGAGAAATTAATGCCTTGAATATTGCGAAACTTCATCACAAGTTATCTTTTTCATGAAGTGTTATTTTCATTTTTCCTTTGCTCTGGTTTTGAAAGGAGATTTTGGCGAAGCCATGCAGAAAATTGGGTTTTGAACTTCAGTTAGATCTCGAACTATGCTAGTTATACTATGCATGCATTTTATTGGGTCTGCTGTAAATTTGGAGTTAAAATATCTTAAATAGAAGGTCGTCTTGCATTATTTGGGAATTTTAGTGGGAGATTTGTGCTAGTTTCTGGTACACTTTTCTTGAGGAGAAAAATTTGGAAACCACGAGCTCGACTTCGTTGGAATCGTGGCACAGAGATTGGGCAAAAACTTGGCTGGAACTATTCAATTTCTGGGAGATTTTTTGTTAAGAAGTTGCAGAGATCTTCTTTATCATGCATGAACCTTTTTACTTATCTTTTATGCCCCATTTCGAATTAATTTATATGAATTTTTGGTTTATTTCTCACTTTAAAATAAACTTGTATTCGTGTGAATAAAAGTCATAAATATCTAGTTAAATTTTGTATGGAAAGACAGTAGCATTTTGGGTAATCTTCTTAACTTTGTCTTCACTTACATAAATTAAAAAGCTTTTGGGTGTTGTTTATTGCATTTTGAAATTCTTCGTTCTGGTTATGCGTTTATTAAAACCCGGAATCTGGGTATCTCCCCAGATGTGACCTCAAATAAGGTTTTGATAAGAGAACTTCTTATGGATTGTTGGGAGTTCTAGATTTGATTCAGGCCTGTAAATATTTTTATAAATTCGTGTATGTTTTTAAACGATGCTCTTCTTTCCATAGCAATGTTCTTAGCTGAAAGTAATGGGTCTTCTCGGGATGAATGTTCATAAGAACTAGATAAATGTTTACCAATGTGGTACTTTCGTGTTCTAAGGATAAATGATTTTCTTGGGAGCTGTATGTTGTGATGTCGAATTCCTTGGCTATGAATCTTGCCATTTTCTTTTGAAAGATTGTCACTTGATGGCTGTTTTTGCTGAAACCCTTCCCCGGAATGATTTTATTTTAAAATCTTGTTTCAGTCAAAAATATGGGTTATCTATCAAGGGACACTTAGGAAATTATGGTTCCCTTCTGGTGAGTTAGCCTAATTACCATTGACGGTTGAGTTGGCTCAAGGTAATTGATAGATATAATTTATATATCAGGTGCTCTAGGTTTGTTATTCAAGTTTTCCTGGGAGAGGTAAATGTTTGGCTTGAATAGACAACCCCGTGCTATGCAAGATAATAAAGAATTAAACTGATCCTTTATATATATTATTTGGGCAGCAAACTAGCCAGGAAACCAAGGATGTCACTCATTTTGCATTATACTCTCCCTACATATTCTTTAGATCGGTTTACCGTATACTAGTAGATATTTATACGAACCTTGGCAATAAGTTCCACCTTGGAATGGCTGCCTAGTATTAAGTTATGATTTATTAAGAGAGGAGGCTTATCTTGCTTACATACACCTAGGACATTAGAGGTCCTTTCTAGTTTTGAGGATGATAAATTATATGAGATGAGTTATCTATTATTGAAAACTTGAATGTGGATAAGAATGTAAACCATGGAACGAATCATAATTTAGCTCTATGAGCTGAGTGAGATATATCTAATACCATTGACTTAGTATTGAAACCTACTTTTACATAATATTGTGATTAAATTGAATGATGACAAAATATCTATGAAAAGATTGATCTATGAAAAGTTGAGATGACTTCAGTAATATTATCGAGAATGTAGTAAATGTAAATGTAAATATTGTCCGAGTGGTTCCCTAAGTCTGTTGTTATGAATTTATTGATCTATATAGAATTGAGATCAATAAGGCAATATGATATGCCTCTATGAAGATATAAATACATGATGATTCATCAAAACATTAAGGATGTAACTCAAAGTATATATCTTCGTACATATATTTCTAATCATAGCAAGGGCGAATATGGAATTATACATATGGGAAACGTATCTTAGTTCCAAGATGAACTTATATACCATTATTGACCACATTCATGGAAAAGAGGTTACTCTATTTTATAGAAGCAATAATGTATTCCTATGTTGATTTAATTGGAATATTGTTGGGTTGTAAATTGTAACATATTTCAGGGTTAACACATAAACATGTTGTGATCAACTATTCACGAGTTATATACAATATAGGATGTTATTCATTTGATAATTAGACCTATAAGTATACTTCTACTGAGAATGATTCTTTGTTAAAATATAACAAACATAGGACTGTGGAATTAATTCTATAAGATAATCTAACCTACAACTTGTAATGGTTATAAGTGGGGATGTCAAATCATTGGTAATAATAACGAAGTATAGGAGTTCATGGAGTGAAGCCTTCATCGTAGGAAACCTTACGTGGTATTGTCTACAATCATGAGACCCGGTTATCAATCCATGATGTACAATGCTTCGATATCTGAATGCAATATTTGATGATTACTCTTGATTAATAACTCCGAATTTATACGTAAACAACTAAAATGAATCCTAATGGTTATGACTAGAATGGATTGTGAGGTGAAGGAAAGACAGGTTCCCTAAGACATATGTGCAGTCTTGGGATCCAACTTGCTAGACAACGCCAAATAACTATGGCCATAGTAATGCATGTAACTAGATGTGTTTTCTGTTCACCAAGTCTTTTGCTACAGTGTCGAGATTTGGATGATGGTTACATCCAAAGCAGATTTTCGAAGGACGTTAAAAGACATCACAAGTTCTCAGCCTATAATAAGGCTTAACCAATTGATACACTAGGTGTATTGGCTCGTTAAGAGTGTTTGAGGGGATCGAGTAGGATCTGTATACTCTCACAGTTGCACATGGTTGTCATAGGTTATCCGATTGGATTCTAAACTTAAATTAATGTTGTTATAAATCAGTTGTTGCTGCAAATGATGTTTTCATTTCAGCGTAAGAAACTTAAAGGAACTATAATGTTTGAATGTTGGAATTTAAATGTTGTGTATTAAATTCATTAAAGGCATAATCTGTATTGAATTATTTAGTAAAAAAAATTCCCTAAGTTTTATGAAGTAAAAAGTGGATGTTACTGAAGTTTGCACATCGCACCGTGTGACACTTGGCGTTCATCTATGCACCGAGGGATAAGCTCACAAGCTCTGGGGTTGAACCGACAATGCAAAGGGTTCCATGGGTGACCAGAGGGGAAAATAGAGCTAAAAACATTTTAATGTCCTCTATGTACCTTTTCTTAAGGGACGAAAGGGACGCCAAAATGCGTCAAGCTTCTGGAGTTGACACATGTCCACCGCGAGAATTGGCTAAGTATGGAGCACTCACCTTGAGCCAACTTGTGATGGCGATAACATGAGCTCCCGATGGAGTTTTTTGGAAAAAAATTATATGAAATTGACTAAAAAATGCATTCTGAATCCAATTGTGGGGTCTCAGCTCTTGATTCCTCCATTTATGCTCAAAAAAAATGGATATTTGTTTTGGTTCCCTAACTGAGCATGAGAAAATATAGATATAGACCTATTGCACCTAGGTGTTTTGAAAATTATGATTTCACCATCTTGTAGAGATATGAATTCCCTTTCCAACGATGTCTTTTTGGCACCTAACTCCATCCAGCTCCCGAAATCACTTCCCGAAGCTTAGTAGCTTTTTGGCCCTATGCACTGCCTAGGCCTGTGAACCTGTTTGATGAATCCACCCCAAGACCTCCAAATATTTCCTGAATCTTACAATATCAATTCCTTTATTTTATTATACCTTTATTCATCTCCATGTTGTATTTTCCTCCTCTGTTCCGCTCCAGGGGTTGCACTAGTCACGAAGGCCAAAGTGGTAGCCCTTCCCACAACTGCCTAAAATTTGCATTCTTCAAGAACTCCTAAAATCACCTACGGGGATTTACTTGACTTTCCTAATTCACATATGGGATTGAGTTACATCCACTAAGGATCATTGGACCGACTGGGTAAGGTCGGTGTTGAGGATGGGTAGACCTAAGGTGTCTTAGAAAGGTAAAACTTGAAAATTTTGACACGAGGGGTATCATTTTCATGCTTGAAAATTGTAAATTTTCTGTTGCATATTTTCATGACAACAAGTGATTAAATTCATACCCACTTACTCCAAACTGATTTCCATATTTTTAACAGCCCAAACATGAATAAAATCTGATTTTTAGAACAATAATGGACTGGAAAATAATGCAGAAATCTGCAGACCTGGGAGGCTGAAAATAACACTTTATAACCTTCCAAAAATTCTGAAAATAACTTACTTTGATTCCCAAAATTCAGTACAATGGATAGCAACAATTTTCAGACCTGGAATGTCTCCAAAATAGCTCAAAATAGCCAAGAGATGGGTCACTCCATCTTGCACAATGAACATACAGCTGCTGCAATTTTATTCTTCAAAACAACACTGCTGGAAATAGTAAAAATCTGTGAAGACTCAATGGAAAATCCTGTGTAGAAATTCCTCCAAAGCTCTAAGAGGGTTTTCGTCCTCTAGAGTCAAATCCTAAGGGTTTTCGTCCTTAGAATTTTTTTATGCAAAAGCTACAAGCTTAAGACACAAATCAGAAATTGTAGAATGATCATAGAATGCCTTCCCCTCAAGTCGACTTCTCCTTATAAAGGAAGAAGAGACCCAAAACAACCTCCAAAATGTCCAATCAGCATGCAATGATTTTCTCTATGCAATTTCTACCCTCCATTTCCCTTCCTAGGACAAGTCACCATTTCCCTTCCTAGGACAAGTCGTCATTTCCCTTAGGGAGAATACAAAAGACATTTAATAATTATTTTTCCCTCCCAAAGTTGGTCACATTTTTCCTAGAGGGAATACATAGTGAAATGGGATTTTATCCTTTCTAAGTTCCCATTCCCCTTCTAAGGCAAGTCGTCATTTCACCTAGGATGGATAAAAATTTATATTAGGGTCTTGTTGATGCAAAATCACAGCACCCCTGGATGCAGATCAGGCTTCTAGGTTGATCACTCTGGCATCCAGTGTGATTGCATAACATTGAATCCTTTCTCTAAGTGTGGGACTTGAAAAATGAGAAAGAATTCTCCAGAGAAGGCTGGTTCCTATTCCTCTGTTCAGATGCACACGAAATATGCAGAGGGTTTTCTCAAAACCTAATCTAATCTGCCAAGGAGACAAGGTAAGAGGATGCATAAAATAAATCTAAGCTAATAGAGGTGATGCACCGAGGAATGAAGAACACCTATTTTGCCAGTAAACACAGACCATTTGAATGTGATATAAGATTATGCACAGATGACAAAACCTGCAGTAAAAGACCAGGAGGATGCAAAAAATGAACACAGAGAGGGCTGAGAATCATCCACAGACATGCATTACTTGCTCCAAAGATTGATACAATACACCACAGAATGCCATGAGGCAGAATAGTATTACAGTTCAAATGAGAGGTTTGAATTCCACAAATTCGCCTGAGGAGAAGAAGGGAGAGGCAAAACAGAAAAATGTTCGACCTCTGAAAAGAAGCTCCTCTTTACAATATATAGAAAGAATGAGAGAGGGAAGAGAGAGAGGAAAGCCAAATCTACCCCAACCACCTCCAGGTTGCATTCCATTCATCTCATTATGGCAGAAGCGGCGGATCCTGGCAAAATGGCGGTTGTCTAACAGAAGTGGCGAACTGTCTGCTGCATTAAAGTTGTTTGTTGAAGCATTACTTCTGCTTGTTATTTCGCGCCAGAGGCGTTTCTTGATTTTCTCTCTCCAAACTGAACCAAAATGCAAGATTGACCCCAGAATCATGTAGAGAATTTTACCAGCTTTCCATTGATATAAAGAACGTGCCAATCCGAGCTCTGGATCGAAAGTTATGGCGATCTGAAGATTTAGGGCAAAAATGGGCCAAAACGTGTTTTGAAATCTTTCCCGCGCTCTGCCACCTGGATGACACGTGGCACGTGCTGATTGGATGAGCAATTCTCTCTCCTCTGCCTTTCACGGGCTTTCCTTTTGAAATTTCCTTGTGGGCCCCTTAAACTTGGACACGTGGCGCTATTTCATTGGTTCGGGTCAGTGCTCGAAACCTCGCCCTTTGACTTTTGGACTATCTCCCTTGTGACACGTGTCATGATTTGATTGGTCCGCGGGTTTGCCGGCTTTTGCGCCTTCGTGTCTTTATGTCCCGGATGTCCCAAACTGTTTGGGACAAAAACCTCCGATCCACCCGAAATGGGCTTCCTCGTCCCTCATTTGCCGATGACACGTGGCGCAATCTGATTGGCTCTCGGCTTTTTCGGCTATCCGCGTCCCTCGCGTCCCTGCGGCCCAGATGTCCCAGTACGAACTTTCTCTGTTTCGGCCGAACCGGCCGGTTCACGTCCATTTGTCCCAAATGTCCCAGTGCTTCGTGGGACAAATTCTTCCGGTTCGCCCGATCCGGCCGATTCGCGTACTTCTGGCCCAGATGTCCCTTTTGCTTCCGGACTGTTTGTTCTCATTTCGGCCGATCCGGCCGGTTCGCGTACTTCACGTACTTGTGTCCCGTTTGTCCCGGATGAAGACTTGGGCAAATTTTTCCTTCTTTCGGCCGATTCGGGCATTTCGCGTCCCGCGCGTACCTGTGGCCCAGATGTCCCTTTGCTTCACGGGCCGCCTGGAGGCTTTTCGGCCGATCCGCGCCTAGATGTCCCAAATGTCCCGACTGCTCCTAGGACTAGGACTTAGCCATTTTTCGTGATTTTTCCTGTTTCAATCTACTTGCCTGGAACTGCAAAACTCTGATGCATGTTATCGAAATTTACCCTGGGGGGTGAAATTTTGACAACAGGGCTTTTCTATGCAAACACCAAAATCTACACAAAGTCATTATTACATCATGTTTTTGTTATATTGGTATATACATGAGTTTTGAATAATGGAACAAGAGTTTAGTGGTACTAATATTAGTTTTTTTTGCTCTTTGTGACTTGATTAAACCCTATTTCTTACTATTTTGTCTCTTTAATTTGATTTTGAGTCACCTTATAGAGATATATTGCAATTTCCTTTTACTATTTTATTGTTTGAGCTTAATTAACACTAAACACCAAGGTCAAAATCAAACCATACAAACATGACATTTGTGTATGGTCTTGACCCCTCTTACTTTTCGGTTGTTTTCTCTTCATGGGCCCATTTGTTACTCTTTTATCTTCCAAATTCTATTTTCTAGGTCGGCCTTTCCTGCTAGTAAGGTCCTAATTTAAAAGTAATAACTCATATATATACAATTCTAACCTAAGCATTTATTATCGGTAATCACTTATCTATCTACCACTTATTGATTTAAGAAAACAAGGACTACATCTATATACTACATACACAACATATGACAACATAATTTTGAAGTTTTTATCTATAAACAAGGGTTTCTATTGGGATGGAGTATCATAGCTCATTATGGTGTTAAGGCACAAGATCCAACCTAGGTCAAGGGATATATTGCATGCACTTTTGCACAAAACACTAGGTGTAGACACAAAATCATGCACTTTAGACACTATTTAGTCTCGAGTCTCATACTACTATTAAGAGGGTTTTTGAGTGAAGAAAGTACTAATTAACCCTTGTCTCTTGGCCATTTTTATCTTACTTCTATCATCATTCCCAACCTCCACCACACACATGCCCAGTCATTTTTCGTCATCTTCCATCATTTTAGCCTTAACTAGGGCACCCAGGCTAGTATTGAGGCACCCAGTCCCACCATGGGCACCCCGATCCTTCTTGAACTTTCCCGCCACCTTTTGGGCACTTTCTATCTGTTTTAGCTTCTTATCTTTTTGGTGGTCGACCATTTTAGGGTTAATTGTGAAATTAGATCAAGAGAACCTATAAATATAAAGTTATGAGACCATAATGAGGGACCAAACACTAGTCACTACTATCATCCATCTAGAGTTGCATCCATCTATTGCATTGGAGATCACTTGCATCCACATAACTCCATCACAAGGCACAAGGCTAGGTCATCTACATCACACATAGCATGGCGGGGGATTCAGTTATTTCTATCTCGCGTATTGCACCATCCAAAAATATAGAGAACTCTTATGAGACGGCTTGTCTTTGCTACCTAATCTTGAAGGTAATATAGATGTTTGGGAAATTGATGGTGACTAACCATCTTCCCCCACACCTGGTGATGTTCCTCTTGAGGCCATAGATCCCATATATTATAGTGATGATGAGATTGTTTTTATCTTGCATGAGGAGGATATCCCTTCCATTTTTACATTGATTGATGGTATTCCTTGTATTTATGATAGTGATTCAAAATACACCCATAGTGAATTCCCTAGTGATGATATGCATGATGATTATTCTATTATACATGACCTTAATTGTGTTTCTACTCTTCCTCCTGAATGCAAAAGTAATGCTAATAACTATACTATGCATATGTCTCTTGAACATGTTTTTACTAATGTTTTTGTTGCTTCTATTGAATATGACAAAATTGTTATTGTTATTGTTATTAATATTTCTAATTTCATTCCTACATGCACTAACTATACAATTGATTCTATTCCAATTGCATTGTTGGCGAAATAATTTTTCGCAAGGTAAAATTAGGGTTACCAATTCTTTGGAACTAGGTCCCTCTACTTAGGAATGGGGCAGCTCCATTTATTGAAAACAGAAAATATATACACTACTCTAACCATTGTGGGTGGATTTTCGACCGAGGATCACACAGGAATACTCCACTAAACTTGTGTGCAAAAATGAGGTGGAGGAAAGGTGTGTGTATGGAGAGAGGGGAGAAAGTGAGAAGGGGTTTTACTCAATAAATAACAAGATGAGTTTATTGACATAAAACTAGAATATTTCCAAGTTAATAATGAGAAGACACCATGTCAAGGAAAAAGGAACAAAACACAAGTAAATCCAATTTTATTTGCATAATATTGCATAAGTAACCATGCTCATGGAGTAAAGTTGAGATGGAGAGGAAAACATAAGACAAGGAGATAGAAGAATTGTATTTTCTTGCTTGTAGTAAGACAATGGGAGCTATCAACCAAGAAATACTAACCCTTTAAAATGGATAATTCATTCCAATTGATAGCTTATAAAATGCCTCTTCCTCCCCCCGTGTAAATTTTCATCTCACCACCATGTGAATGGAACTAAGTTTTTTTCTTTTTTGAATATGGACTTTTACAATGCAACATTAAGTCACTTAAGTGAATAAGACAAAAGAGTGAAAAAGTACATTCTCAATGAAGAAATAGAATGTAGAGAGAGAGGGAGGGAGGAGAGAGAAGAAGAGAGAGAAGTGAAAATATGGAGATGGGAAAGCATTTTGTTGACGAAGAACCTACTTCTAATGGATCTTGAGTGAATTCTCCATGAATGAAGTTCCCTTCCTTTGACCTTCGCTAAGTTGGAACACTGTGATTGTAAATTCCTCCTCCTATGAGATGTGGACACACTCTAAGGCATTGAATGAGTTTTTAGAAACATTGTTGCAAGACTTGCACTTGATATGGAAACATGATGATCCTTTTTAACACAAGGTTGGAGTTAGAACATGGAGATCATCACCTTGCTCTTCTTGGATTCAAAATTCACCTCCATGACATAGATGTTTCCTTTTTTAATGGAATCAACCCTAGATTCTCAAACACTTTCTTTCTCATCTTTTATTGGAAAATGTCCTCTCCTTCATTCAACTAAAAATGCATAGTGTGAAATCATGAATCTATCAGGTCACTCAGGTGTTCTGCATTGTTTCAAACTTATCCAGTGCTCTTTCTTCAACATGAGAGGCTCATCATCCTTATTTCTTGACCAATATCCCGACACTTACTATTTTTAGTAATCCTTATTTTGAGAAGTCCATTTTAATTGTTAGTTGCTTAATTTGGCACTTTTGAGTTTCCCTGATGTGCAAGGGAAATGGAAACTCTAATAATGAATTATTTGTAGCACTTACTATTTAAGTGGGGCTTCTCAATGTCGAAATGGAACGAAAGTGGTTTTAAAATTTTTGTTATTTCATAAGGATGTTTTGCTCTAATTTTTGGAGGATTTCAATCGCCAAAACTTTGTAGATCTGAAAATGAGTTTTTGTTTTGGGAAAAAATTTCCATCCATTAAAAATAATATAGAACACCATTGATGCAAGGTTGGTATCATTGGAAATGTGTTTGAGATATTCCATGTTTCGTGGAAAACAAGCATGGGTTTTAAAAGATATGAGCAAAAAGCGTTTTTGAGTGTGGAGGATGTCTAAAGAAAATTGGAAGCATAACATAACTATAGCAGAAATCAAGGGAGATAAAATCTCAAAAAAATACAAAAAAATGCCAAGTATAAAGTTATACATCTTTCAAATTTATTTTCCCTCTCACTAGCTCCATTTAAATCACCTTAAACTCAAACTAGATAACCCATGTTTGGTGGAGGTTAGAGGTGTGGTTTCACCCTAAAAATAGGGGTAAAAGGTACAAGGTTACGTCGACCTCTCCAAAATGC
Source organism: Taxus wallichiana var. yunnanensis (assembly GCA_018340775.1). Classification (NCBI taxonomy): domain Eukaryota; kingdom Viridiplantae; phylum Streptophyta; class Pinopsida; order Cupressales; family Taxaceae; genus Taxus; species Taxus wallichiana. Next base: position 719,899,202 of record CM031237.1, on the reverse strand, counting down.
ACCATGGGTGAGGCTCTAATGGGGAGGGGGTCATGTTTTGTGAAAATGGTGAGTTGTTAGCACTACCCTGACACCCAAGTTATCAGTTTCAAGTGACGAAAAGTTTCCTCAATAGTGGGAGTGCACTTTTGTGTCCCCCATGTCCCCTTATCTATTGGTTAAAAAGGGAAAAAGTTACGTCATGCCTCCATAAGTTTGTCATGGGTCTAGTTGTCATGAGTATGGAGCAGAGATCAAGTTGTGAGTTTATAACCTCTCCAAACACCTTAAGTTGTCATGCAACAAACTATTCCATAGGGGGTGTACTTTGGTTTCCTCCATTTCCCCTTACACCAAGGGACAAAGGGAAAATGGATATCCACGCTCCAAAACCCCGCTCAAAGCTGATTAGTTGTACTTATGTCATCAAACACAAAGTGAAAATAGACTTAGGAGTGGATTTTGAGTTTGGAGGTTCAACCTTATTTTGTTTTAACTCCAAAGGACCCACTAAGTTCACTACCAACATTTTCAAGACCTAATTCAACTTGTAATTTTCCTTTTCAGTCCATTTTCCACTTTTGTCTACGGGCGTGCACCAATAAACGGAGTTTCCACCAGAGTCCAGAATGAGTATGAACAAATACAACACATGTACCATGTGGAGGGTCCAATGTAATATATTTTTACCTTTGGTTAATCTCTTAACTCTTCTAGAGGTGTCTGAAAACTCGTTGAGCAAGTTTTTCCTTGTAAAAAGACTCTTGAGATGCATTGATGAAAAGGTTTCCGCATTTTTATACTCCCAAAATTCTATTTTGATTATTGCACCACAAATTAGGCTCTATCATATTTCCAATTCCTATGATTTGGCTTCCCAATATTTCCTGAGGCTTCTGAAACATGTTGAACAAGGTGACTAGCTCCTTTGAAACATACATTCACCAATATTGTGCCAAAAAAATCAATTTTGCTTGAAAGTTTCCCAACCTCTCATGGTTCTAAAAAAACTTCCTAAAATTCCTTGGATCATCTCAATACTCTCCCGTATAACCTCCCGATGTTTTTCCTTGCATTTATCTTCTTATGGATGTCCTCTTGTGACAAAAAGACCAAAAATATCCCTTTTGAAGCCTTCTGCTAAGCATTGTTCTTTCATAGATCTCAGTAACTTCAAGAATAAAACTAGGTACACTTATTTGCACATGAAACACACTTTAAAATCATGTTATCATGTTCCTCTCAACTAGAATGAGGGTGACACAGTTGAAATGTTGACCGGAGGAAAGGTTTACATTGACCAAGAAAGGGAATTTCAAGTGTGGGTTTGGTTGTCATGACCAAAATTTTAAATTTTTGCATGTTATAAATTTAGCATGAAAAGATGCACATAGTAATATTAATTCAATTAATGTTTATACTTCTTATATTGAAATTAAAATTCATGCTTGTACATATAATTCATTTGTAAATGATATTGTGCCTAATCACGATATTGTTCCTACTTCTCTTAGCATAAATGAACATGTTGATGCAAATTGTTTAGCTTTATATTCTTCTCCTAGTGTGGATAATGTGCTTATGGATAGTATCCCTTTAGATCCCCAACATGAGGCCAAACCCATAGAACCCCAAGTGTTACCCAAGGTAGTTTCACATGAGACATCACCTCACATTACTTTTAAAAAAATAGTGTCCATATGGCTACCATTAATGGTAAAGTGCAACCTTTGAATGATCCTCTGAGGTTTATGTCATACCTCCTCAAGAGGTCATTTCCCTTATGCATGCAGTAGGTGATTTACAACGTAAGGTTCAAACTCTAACCTTGAGAAAAAATCTTATTATGCTAGCATTGATTCTAATACTATCTATGGAAATCCCATTCCGTGCAATATTTTCCGATCTCCATTCCCTAGGAATTTTTCCATGCCTTCATTCCCCTTGTTTAATGAGACTTTGTATCCTTATTTGCACCTTAAGCATTATAGGGCCCTTATGGCCTCATATAGAAATGATCGATTACTTCTTAAAGCTTTCCATCGTAACCTCATAGGAGATGCTTTGTATTGGTTTACACATTTACCTAGCAGGTCTTTAAGTACTTTCCTAGAACTTGAAGATTTTTCCTAGCTCACTTTAGATTCAATAAAGGCCCCAAAGCTACCTATGAGTGTTTACCATCTCTCCATCAAGGTGAAAATGATATTTTATCCAATTTAGATATGCAAATTTTATAGAGGCCTCATTTAACCCCTCAAAGAACGCTTATTATATGGAACTTGTGATTCTTTCACTAAGATATATATTCCCATTATGGACCTAGAGCACAATTTTATCCTCCCAAATCACCCCGAGCATATGGATGTAGATAATACGAGTTGCTTCTATTTCAAATGATTATAATCCACCTTCAAGACTTTGTCATTTACTAATAATAAAGTGAAGGTTTTACATCATGGTAACACTTATTATCAACCTATTACTAAACCTAAAAATGTTAAACAAGATCCTCCTCACCCTCAACATAGACCAATTTACTTTAACAAGCTTGTTTATCAACTACATGATATTTTACTTTCCCTCTTAGATAATAGGTTGACTCATTTAACACATAACAATAATCACCATCCTCACCGACTTACAAGAGAAAGACGTTGTCCTTTTATCAAAATACATTGCATTAATGGACACCACGAAAATGATTTTTATGCACTAGATCGAAGCTCAAGTTCTTAGAAGGAAAATGAATCATCACTTTTGATACGTAACATTCTAATAGATCTACTTCACCTCCTCCATGTCGTCGGTTTGCAACAAGTGTAACTCTCACATCTTTCTATAGATGTCACCAATGATGTTTCTCGCAATGACACAACTCCTCCATGGGACCCTCCAAAACCCACACAAAAATATGGCTTTCCACGAAGTAGAGGTGGGTACCAAAAGTTGCATAGGTGACTTCCACCTCTTCTTAAGCACCATCCATAGAACATATGGTTAATTTGAATCTTCATGTATAGTCTACACTAGTGTTGTCTCATTAGCTCAAAAATGATTCTCATTCATCATGTCTTTACCACACCATGATCCAACCCGATATCTCCTTTCCTTTGTTTCTATCACTATTACCGTCATGTTTTTTTCTTACTAAATTCCCGCGTGGCATATATGAGGATATCCTTCTAACCTTGCACAAGAACATGTCTCCTCGTCGACATGCTCATTGGTACTTACATGGGAGCCACACACACCATACTCATAACATTTGTTAGGAAGATAGAATTTTTCTCTAAGGAGTGACACACAAATGATGTGCACGTGGGAACAAGGTGCATTTGAATGTGTGGGAAGAGAGGAAAGGAAATGTGCGCCAGAACACTTTGGCTCGGGACTTGGCCATTTTTATGGATAAGGGCTATTTTTGGAGATAGCGTGTAGAGAACACATAGGGACGAAGACTTACGCTTCACACAATGGTATTTTGGGAATGAGTGGATGATAAGCATCATGCATGGTTTGAGCTAATAATAGGATTGCTTCTTCCAGTTAACTATAGGACATCTATTATTAGAACAATTGTATGTGTGCATGCTATTGTAAAGGTGCATGGTTATTATCAGCATGTGACCTATTTTGAGAAGTGCATAGGTAGTGAAGGGCAAGTCCCCACCTCTATAAATATGTATTGAACTATGTAGTTTAGTGTGTGTGAATTATTGTAGAGTTATGTTGTTGGATCTGATGCACACATGACTTATGGATATACTTTATAATGTAAGAAGCTTCTATGTTTTATAGTGTTTAATGTAATGGAGTATATTGGCTAGATAATGGTGTTGAATATAACTGAATTTGGTTCATGTATGGTTAATCTTATTATAGTTATTGTTTAATTCATGATTCTCTAAGATCTAGATCTAGATTATGCACTGTGGAATGTTTATGTTTAATTATGGATTTGAATATGTTTTATCACCATCACACTAACATCCTACACAAGCAACTCTAAAGAGGGGCCTGGTACCTTTGCACATTTCAAGTGAGTGCTCAACTCAGTGAGGTGATGTGTCACCTCGCCTAGGTTTTTCGTAGTAGATTCTAGGCTGCATATAGGTTTCATTTTCGCGACCTATTTTTCAGTTGTTTTCATGATGTTTCGTGATGAAGACGTACCAATTGACACTAGCAATTTTTGAGGAGTGGAAAAATATTTGGAAGAAGAGTACGCTCGGAGGTTTAGCATTGGATCTAAGATTGACACATGCATGTGGGTGGAGCATAATTTGTATAACTGTTTGTATGAGATCTTCTTTGCTATCTTTCTGTAGAGTTGTACGAGTGGTTGGTTGCTTATGCGTCTAAAAGGAATTGGAGGTATCGCACACTTGTCTAGACGTAGGAAGAATTTTAGGCCCTTTATGATGCTAATCTAATTTGGATGTGCACTGTGGATACTTGGTTATGTGGTGTTCTGAATAGCTATATTTTGGAGTACTCAATTTCCACTTACTCTTTCTTAGAGGTAGTTGAGTTCCATTTTTATGGTATCCCAAGGAACTTATTTACAAGGCATTCCACTAGAAATTAAAATTTTGATGGTAACCCTGAACTTGGAAGAAAATTCGATGGCTAACTAAACCCCACCACGCGCGGGGGCAGGAACAGGTTTGGTGAAGGATGGTGGACCTAGCAACGAGAGAGGAAAATAGAAGAAAAGTGGCTTAATTACAATGAGGCGTGTGAGAGGGAGATAGAGAAGCAACATGATATTACAGACGGATGGTGTTGAGGAGAGAGATGGCTCGTGAAGGATTTGGAGCTCACGTAGAAGGCGTGGAGCTAGAGCATCTGGAACTCCCCCATTTGGGAAAGCATGACAGGGAACCCTCCTCAGCCTCATATGGGAGCGCGCTAGTAGAGATGACATGGGCCGCAGTGCACATCTGAATCTACCTAGAAACCTAGCCCTTACGCTTGGTTTTCCAGTATCTAGTACAACTAGTAGTCAGCAAGCTAGTTTGGGTAGTAGAAGAATAGGAGTAAATCAAGTAGAAATTGCATCTATGGCTGGGAAAATGTCTTCTTTATTATTTGGAGGTACCTTTTTAGGCGCATCATCGGCACAGAACTCAAGCGCGTAGAATTTTGGACTCACTTTTGGGAGTAGTACCACCTCACAAACTATAGGAGTTCAGTTTAGTACCACTATTGGGACACAGGGAAGTACATCCACTGGTCCACTTCCAGCTATAGGTGGAGGATCAAGGGGCATAGGTGGCTCTAGTTCTGGTGGATCTAGTGGGTATGGAGGTAGAGGTAACACAAGAGGTTCTGGATCAGGTGGGCATGGTCCTCACCAACCCTAGAATATTTATATGGAGATGTTGCTTCATCTTCCAGAGTATAGGGAATATAATATGCTTCTGAGCATGTGCACATGTGTGAGATATTGTGGCACACAAAAGGAATCACAAATTCTGAGTGCAAGGCAAGTCAATTTGTAACTACATTGCAGGGATGTGCTCACAGTTGGTATAGAAATTTTGACCCTAATCAGATTTGCATAGATTATGCAGCACTACGTGAAGCTTTCCTTACTTATTTTTATATCCTTGAGTTCGAACATAAGAGTACAAGTGTGCTCAAGGATATTAAGCAGGGAACTACTGAGAGTGTTCGGGAATATGATGCTTGTTTCAAAATGCTCCCGTTTAAAATTTCATATGATATCCATGCAAGCCACCATGCACAAGTGATTTGTTGGGGACTTAATCACACCGTTTAGGAGGTCGTTGTCCCATAAGGTGAATAAGAATCCATGGGAAGCACTCAAAGCGGCGTTGCGCATTGAGGCGATCGGAAGTATAGACAATGGGGTGAGCCCATTCCTAGAAGCACAAATTATAGATATGGCAAAGCAATTTGGAAAAACTATCAGCCAATTCAGCACATGAGATGCGCACTGGGATTTGGTGTACATATTGTGAAGTGGAAGGGCATACTAAGGATAGTTGTCCCCATGTCAATACATTCATTGTTGTTGGATTGTGAGATATGTCATTTAGACCATGATGCAAGTCGTTGCCCATTATTACAACGCATGATAAGAAAGAATGTATCTTGCTATTGTAATATTTTCCGGTCCATGACTCACAATATAGAAGACTACAGGTTGATTGGTCATATCCATGATGCTATAGATATTGGTGTATGATAGATAGGAGTATCGGATAATTCTAAAAGTAAAAGTGAGCACCATGATTGTGATCACACTCAAGGGTGCTATGATCGAACAAAGGGAACTTTGAAGGAAGTCGTGGCAAAGGTCGAGGATACCATGGTGGATTCGGGGCCGAGGCCGTGGTGGTGGATGAGGTGATTTTCCTCGTGGAATGTGTTTTACATGCGGATCTCCTAACCACTATAGGCGTGAATGCCCTTAGAATATTACTTGTTCTTTTGTGGGAAGAATCATAACTATGAGGAATGTCTAGACTTATATGAGCATCTTAGCAAGCAGCATAAATAGGAAAACAAGGGTGTAGGGATGGTTAGGATACATCACGCCATAGAAAATTAGTGGACGCCAAAGTTGGCACCAGAACCTGAGGTAGTACCTGTGAAGATTACTACACGCGCTAAAGTTTTGCGCACTGAGAGAGATGTTACAACAAAATCCTACCATCTTTAAGGAGGGGGTTTTACATGAAATATATCCAGATCCTACACATCAGAAGGAGGTTTATTAAGAAACCATGGAGGTACTCAGAAATATTCAAGGTGAAATACAGTGTTTAAATCAACAGTCACAGAAGTTGGAAATGAATAAGGCGGTAAGAAAGACGGTCCAATGTCGGATGTTGATGATTTGAAAGAGGTATGCAAGAAGAAACACCAGGAGAATATTATTCCATTACTAGGGAATTGGTTAAAGGGAAACACTCCATACATAGGTATTGAGAATGGATGGCAGATCCTGCATGCTAATCTTCCCCTCATAGCTTGGATTATGATAAGGAGATCACTCTTGAATGTTGTTGTGGATGGATGGATTTTGAGCAGTGTATTGATTGACACAGTGCAAAAGTGAATGTGCTTACTTTAGATGTGTGGGTACATATGGGAAGACCTCCATTACAACCATCCTCTAATGTATTGTTTATGGATAATCAAACTAAGGCCACTCCAATCATAGTTTTAAAGGATGCATCCATTACTATACAAGGGGCCAAGTTCACTAGGGACTTTGAGGTTTTGGTGCTTGCAGAAGCGGACAGCTTCCCATCTCTACTTGGGCACCCTTGGTGTTATGAAAATAATGTTGATCTACGGTTCAACAAGGGGTATATAAGTTTTGAGAACAAGGAAGAAAGAGTTATTATCCCTTTGACATATGGGAAATCTGCACCTTATGTTGAACCTTTGAGTGAGGAAGACTGAACAAAATTTATGTGCACACCATTAGAGATCTAGAAGTACTTGAGCCATCTAAGGAAGGACTTCTCCAGTTGGAAGATGCACAGTCTATTAGTGATACTACAAGTATTACTTGTGAAAATTTAATGCATGGCACCTCCGATATCATTGGGCACGAGTTATGAAGTGAATTTGTGCGGAGGAACAACCCTCATTGTATTAAGAGGATAGGTAACACTCTGTACCCTGGTATACTAGAGAAGGAAATCCTACAGTATTCCCGGGTGCCATGGAGGAGTAGTGGACAGATCAGTGGAGAGAAGTGTATACCCTACGTAGGATGGCAGTTTCCTGGTGGATGGTTCACAAGGATAATCTCATAGAATGGAATAAAGTCAAAATTTCTCTAACAACTCGTTTTTCAGAGCAATGTGCCTACTCAAATCTACATATATCATGGTAATCAACATGTTCAGCACCACATTTAGTAGTGTGAGAGACTCTAGATAGAGGGGAAGGAAGCTTTACCACCTTCACTTTGGGTGTATAAACTTTATTCCACTTTGCAAGGTTGTGCATGCGTTTAGTATGTTTATGCGGAACTGCATAGGGAGACTGGAAATTGGCAGGACTTGATTACAGGAATGACCCAAAATTTTGACTACTTATCTACTAAACCTCCAGTGAGAGAGGCATTACGGGTTATGGAGCGCTTGACTATGGGAGACAAAGGTCAGAAAAGGTGAAGAACTCATTTAGGAGTTATTTGGTGAGGAGGAACAAGGAGTGTGTTTTGAGGAAGCAAATGATACAAATGTCAATTTATTTAAGTGTGTTTGCATTGAGAAGGAGAAAGGAAATATGGTCTACATAGTGGATGATGCATAAGTAGAATATTTGGACATAGATCATTTAAGCGGTACGTGCGACGCTTTTAGACAAAGGCGCCTATCATGAACCTATGAATACCAAGAAAGTGAACATTTGCATGGATGTTGAACCTAAAGAGGCAATAATTGGGGATTATTGGTTTGATTCTGAAGTAGCAAAGATAATTAAGTTACTACATGATTTCCAGGACTTATTTCCTAGGGGCTACCATGAGTTAAAGGGGGTGCATGAGTCATTAGGTGAGATGAAGATTAAGCTAAAGGAAGGTGCACGCCTAGTCAAGAAAAGACCTTACAGGATGAACCCTAACCTATGCGTAAAAGTTAAAGAAGAAATTGACAAAATGTTGAAATCTAGCATCATTAAGCCCCTAAAAGAATCAAAGTGGGTTAGCCCCATGGTAATCAAGTATAAAGAAAGATGGTCGATTAGGATTTGTGTGGATTACAGGGAGCTGAATGTTGCATGTGTGATTGATCCTTTTCCTACGCCTTTCACCGAGGAAATATTAGAAGGTGTTGCAGGGCGCGAAGTTTACTCTTTCACATATGGATTCTCGGGGTATCCGTATGATGGAAAAGTGACAAGTGAGCGTGGGAATCTACAAGTAACTCTTCCTCGCACCCGACCTCCCGAGGTCATTCCGAGACAGCTGGTGGGGATGGAATATGTATGGGATGCAGAAAAACTAGTTAGGCAATCTAATGTCTTCAATATGCACTAGTGGAATTTGTGAATCTAAGGCAAAGAAGGCCCTTCTAACCTGAACTGGTGTGATAGATCGATCGGCAAGGATGACTTCTCGAAGGCTCCAATCAATATCGAGCTCTGGCATGATTCGATCTATGGGTTGTGGAATACATGGAAAATGACCTGGGATAGTTTTGTATACGTCTCTAGATAAGGTCATACGGTGGATGGTAAATATAGTTGACTCTATGGACGATTCTCTGGCCTAGTCCAGAACTCTCTAGCTTTGTTAGCTGTTGTATCTAGTAAGGATAACTGTTCGATGATGATAGGTGGAAGTGGAGTGGATCTGAATACTAGTGTGCGTAGGCCAATGTCTATGTCTGATTGACTTACGGATTTGTTGGGTTGCGGGATTTGTGGATCGCAACCGTAGACTCTCATTTGTTGCGGTCTTGCTATGGTCATGCGTAGAATTAGTTCCTAATCCCTAACACCCAGTAATCATATGCTTTCTCAGCCTCTATATTCAAAACTAGTAGCTATGTGATCTTCTCAGAGTGCCTCACAGGTGTTCTTGCAACCTAAATTCTTAGGCTAGTATCTATGTCTGTGAGAATGTCTCTTGCATCTGGCTGTGAGACCAAAGGATCACAACCGAATGTTTGCTCTCTTTCAAGCCCTTCTACAGTCATATGGATGTTACCTAGGGTAATCTGTAGTTTGGTTGATTCGACCAAAACGTGTGCGCTTGGTCATCCTCTATGTTTAACCCGCTCAACTGGGAATTGATTTGTTGCAAGCTTACCGTTGTTCAGAAGACTTGGATCCTAAGATTTTGATCTATATCAGTTATTGCTATGATGAGATTGGGCTGGGGCACGATTGGCTCGAATACGTAATCCCTGGGCTCCCTAGGTCCCATGATTGTCATACAAAAGTAACAATGTAAAACGAACTGTAGCAAAAATAAAATTTAACTACGTTGAATATATCTATAGCATATATGATTTCTCTATTTTTGTATTTTCTGATGAACTATTCGAATGAATTTAGCAACTAATTTAATACATCTAGAAATTGACAGCTAAGATAACAATTTAAAACAAACAAGATAACCGAGTATAGCTATTTGTCTGTGCAATTTGTAGATCTACTCTAAACAATGAAATAACTGATCTAATCTATTTGCAAGACTCTCGATCCTACCTCAGAAGTGAGGAATGAATCATAGTCTCTCAGAAACTATCAATCCCCACAACTTCCTTGGCAATATCGAAAGTAAAATTAACTGAAATAAAGTGATCAACTACTCTATTTGGTATGATTCTAATTTAGAACTTTGAAAGCTAGAACCCGGATTCCACAGTAATGCTGGCGAACCCAATGGTGTGTGTGATCTTGTCCCCTCGAGTGTGATCTCCTCGCCCTTTGTGTTCATGTGGATCCGAAAAGCGTGTAATGCTAGCATCAACAAAAGTAGATATTGGGACAAAGGTAGCTCAAGGTGCATGCATCGAATACAATGCGAGTAGGAGAGGGATAGCAAGACTATAGAGCTTGGCTTATGCAATTCCTAGCGGGATTTATTGTGACTCATGCAAACATGAAACGTCCGTAACTCCGAAACTATCCTGTTTGAAGAACAAAACCCGTAACTTTAATGGTTTCCTATTGGTAAACATACTATCTTATTCTAATGGATTGGATAAAATAACAGCAGTACTTGCACAAGATGGATATGTGGCTTACTAACAGTAAAACAATGCTAACTAAGCATGCAATGAAAGAAACTAAGCATTCTAAGCAAAATGAAAACTAAACCTATTGCAAAGAGAAATCAGAGGCAAATTTTGAGGGGGCCATTTGCTTGAGCACAAGCCAACTATTTATAGCATTTGCATTTACCCAAGGTAAAAACCAAATAGAACTCTTAAACTATAAACAATGGCAAAACACTATTCCAGGGAACCAGAATCATAAATGCAAGCTTATGGCGGTGAAAGAAAGTTGGTAAAATGTTGAAATTACGTGAGTCGTGTTAAAAGAGATTTCTGGAAAACGTGTAAAGGACCGCTGCCCTGAGCAGGGTGGCGGTTCTGAGACCGCCGCCTCACTGTTAGGGCAGCATTCACGAGACCGCCGCCCAGGCAAGGCGGCGGTTTCGTAACTGAAGAGCAAAAGGCCAAGAAAAGAGGGGAAAAGGGAAAAACAAAGCACGTGGGGGCTAAGCGGGGCATGCGGGATGTTAACGCACACTTGGAGATCTTTTCCGGATCTCGAACACCTTGCGAGGAGACCTATATCATCATTGGGCACATGTCACGTTACTTTGGCAAAGATAAAGACCTTACAATTTTGGGTACGTACAGTATCACCAGTTAGAATTACATAAGAGCATCAAGAGAAAATGAATTTCACCATTAAATGGGGAAGTTTTGTATATACTATGATGCCCTTTGGTTTGAAGAACGCACCTATTGTATTTTCATGCATACTTGTTATAGCATTCTAGGATTTTATTCACAAATTCTTGCAGTTTACTTAGATGATTAGACAAAGTATGGGCTTGCATTGAGGATCATCATGTGACAACTTGCACTTAATGTTTGAAAAATTTAGGCGCTTAAGCATATCTTTAAATATTAAGAAGTGTGTGTTTGTTACACCTTTTAGAACTTTGATGGGGCACATCATCTGCCAAGAAGGTTTGTTAGTAGATTCACTAAGGTTGTTGCGTTAGCGTAGGCATGGAGGAGCCTACCAGTCAAAGTGAGGTGTGTGGACTTTTGGGCCACACAGGGTATTACGTAAAAATTTATCAAAGGATATGTAATATTGTCGCACCCTTGGAGGAATTACTCAAAGGAAAAGGGACATTCTTTTGGAAATAACTGTAGTAGTGTGCATTCGAGGCATCAAGAAGAGACTTACTACAGGCGCCTTCTATTCTACATTTTCTCTCATGGAACCAACCATTTTACGTACATGTGGACGCCTTTAGCATGGCCATTGACGCAGTTGTTCGCTCACCCCGAGAGAAGGTAGTATAGATCATCCTATCGCCGCTTAGTAGAAATTTGACTCCTGTAGAACATAATTATACAACTACAGAGCACGAGGCCTTGTCAATGATCTATGCACTATAATTTTAAACAATACTTGCTAGCAATACCCTTTTTATTTTATACAGATCACATGGTGTTAAAATACTTGGTAAATAAGTCCGTTTTATAAGGGCGCATATGTCGATGGGTGCTCTTATTCCAAGAATTTGACTTTACAATCGTGGTAAAACCAGTAAAAGTAATTTTGGCCCGGACCACTTATCAAGAATTCAATTAGGAGAGGACACGCAAAAATTAAAGATACAATGTCGGATGCATAGTTGTATAAGTTACATCGCGCACCTTCAGAATTGGAGGATATTGCTATCTTTTTACACATAGGTATGGCGTCAGAAGGAATGAAATCCTTAGAGAAGAAACAACTTACAATTCACCTTTGCACCCTTCATGTTAATCAGTGGTGACTTATACAAACTAGGTCGAGATGAAGTATTGCATTGGTGTGTATTGGAACATGAGCACACATATATCATGGAAGAGGCTCATGGGGGTATTGCAGTGGGCACTATGTGGGTGACACCACCACACGTAATATTCTACTCACAATATTATGGTGGGAGACTCTATATAAGGATTGTAAAAGAGTATTGTAAGGCGTTTGATCATTGTCGCGCCTTAGAAAACTCCGGGCAAAGAGGTGAAATGCCTTTAAGGACTATTACTAGTATAGAGCCATTTGAAAATGGGCTATGGACTTTATGGGTCCTATTTCCCACCGCGTGTAGAACCGGATCGTGCTACATAATAACTCCGTATAATTATCTTACGAGATGGGCGGCGTAAGAAGCACCTCTGAAAGGATTGTACAACACCTACAAAGCAGCAAGGTTTGTAAGGGAAAATATTCTTACTAGGTATGGATTTCCATTGAGTTTAACAAGTGAAAGGGGCACACACTTCTTGAATGAGACGATCGTATATTATTGGATGAATTTATGGTCGCACCACAAGACTACACCTCATCACCCTCAAGCAAATGGGACTATTGAGGATTTTAACAAGATATTGAGCCCGACCTTAACAAAAATTTGTGATGTTTGAAGGAAAGATTGGGATGATCAAGTTTTTGTTATACTTTGGGCATATTAAACAACCTACAAAAGGTTGAATAAGGCTACAACCTTTCAGTTGGTGTTTGGTGCAGAAACATTTCTTCCTATGGAATTCATGTTACCTTCTTTGTGTATTGCGCATGTGGGAGGTCTAGTTGATGAGCAAGCATTAGAAGAGAGAATTGAAAAATTAATACAACTTGGATGAGAGGTGCGCCATAGCACATTGGAGTCAAAAGAAGGAGAAGGCCAGACAGAAGGCATGGCATAATAGACACATTAGGGATAAGAATCTTGAGGTTGGATATACGGTACTTCTTTATGATTCCAATTTTATGCGCCATCCAGGTAAAATTAAGGTGCATTGGTTGGGACCGTATGTTATCACTCACATACTTGAATCAAAGCTTGTCGCTTAGAGGTGCTTGATGGAACACAGCATCCCGGTTACTTTTTAACGGGAGTAGGTTGAAGCCCTACTATAAATAAGTCTTCTTGGTGTTTGTAATAAGGCATTATTGCCATTTAGTATAGATTTCCCTTTCGTATTTCTTTTAATGTAATTTCTTCTTCGTCGTTATGCTTTGTCAATTTAGTTTGGTGTTTTGTGTAATAAGCGTGTTTGCACTAGAAGATAATTACAATTTGAAGTATTTTTATGCGCAGAGGACTGCACATACCATTGGTTTGGGGTGGTTGTTATTTATTACTCTAAAATGGGTACACATAAGAACAAAATTTTACTGGTATTATTCAATTATGGAATGAAGATTACTCCTAAAGAAGATCATAGCTGGAAATAAACGAATGCACAATATAACGTGAGGTAAGTTGTGGCCGTAGAAACTACTAGAGGAAGGCACAGTGCCGAGGTACTTTGGTGCATGGATGCGCACGTATGAGGAGGTCTGTAGCCGAAGGTAGGTAACGCATGCTATAAGATTATAGGCAGGGCGCGTAGGTGTGTCGTATTTAAAGTTAGGAAAATGGTCAATTAATGAGAGGATCGGTGTTAGGTAAAGGAGCAATAAATGTAATAAATTTTCAAAACAATTATATAAGGACGTGATGCGGGTTCATTTTTACCTTTGCAATCACAAGTATTTGAGCGAGCTAGTTGCGACCGAGCCAAGTGAAACGTATTGAGGTGTGGAGAGTTGTGAAACAAGACGTGGAGAGCAGATTTGTGCGCGTAAGTGGCTCAGATCCTCATTCAAGAAGGGTTTAAGCGAAGCAAAAGCATTGAGGAGTTAGGGCTCGTGGTTTCAAGCTAGGGCACTGGTTTTGAGCTAGGGCATGAATGTAATGAAATTACTTGTATAATTCAGATCATGAGCAAAAATATAACACCAAATAACACAATATTCCATAATAATGATCTCAATATGCAATTAGAATAGCTTTGCCACTTCGAGGGGGCAACCTCCAAACCATACAATAATACTCAAATGCTCCAATGATGATAAAATACTACCTACTAACCTCTATATATACTATTCCTATGCTATGGCCAACACCAAGGCCGACCCACTAATGAAAATATAACATATATGAAAGAGATACATAATGATAAGAAGTTATGATAGCCACAAGTCAGCTATATACATCCAATATAAGATATATGATTAAGGGCGTAGCATGCCCCTCCCCTTCGAAGCAACATTTTCCCCAATGTTGAGAAGATCTGGATGTTGCTGCAGAAATTTACATCCTCCCAAGTTGTGTCTTCATTGTCTAGATTTTTCCACTTGATCAAATACTCAGTGATGACCCTTGTCCTCAATCGCTTAGTGTGTGTCTGAAGGATGCATTCTGGTTCCAGGATGATTCTACCCTCTTCATCAAGCTCGGGTAACACTGTCTGGGTTGATATTGTCTATCCAATTACCTTCTTTAGGCAAGATACATGGAAGACTGGATGAATTCGAGTAGCTGGAGGAAGTTCCAGTTTGTATGCTACATTGCCAATCTTCTGTAACACTTGATAAGGACCATAATACTTAGGTGAAAGCTTGTTATCCTTTTTGTGTTGTTTTAAGGACATTTGCTTATATGGTTGTAAATGCACAAAAACCCAATCACCGACTTCAAAATGTCTTTCACTGCGATGTTGGTCTGCCTGTTGCTTCATGCGGTTTTGTGACATGGCCAAATTCTCCTTGAGACTAGAAAGCACCTCTTGTTGGTGTTGAATATGTTCTTCAACTGCTCAAACCTTTGGCTGGACTCTCAAAGATGAAGTGATAGATGGTGGATGGTACCCATATAATGCCAAGAAAGGAGACATTTTAGATGAAGTATGAAAGGAGGTGTTATACCACCATTCTACCAATGGGTAACCATTGGACCCATCTCACTTGCTTATCTGATGTAAAACAACGAAGATATCCTCCAAGCACTTGTTTACCACCTCTGTTTTCCCATCGACCGGGATGATAAGAGGAACTATGAGCTAGTTGTGTGCCCAAGCATGAGAACAAGTCACTCCAAAAATTACTAGTAAAGATAGGGTCTCGATCACTTACTATAATCTTTGGTGTCCCATGTAGCTTCTGAATTGTATCCTCAAGGCCGTTGCTACAGTACTTCACAACAAATGGATGTGATAAAGCACAAAAATGGGCATATTTGGTGAGTCTATCCACCACCACCATGATTACATTTTTACCTTCTGATTTAGGCAATCCTGTGATGAAGTCCATGGACACCTCTTCCCACCTCTGGCCAGGAATAGATAGAGGTCAGAAAAGACCCGGGACTTAATTGTTTCGCCTTATTTTGACAAACCATGCATTCTGCCACAAAATTTTGGACATCTCCTTTTAGCCCTTCCTAAAAAAAATCATGCTTGATTCGATGATAAGTCTTTAAGAAGCTGTAATGACCCCTCACCGGAGAAGCATGAGCTCGAGATAGAACCCTATTTTTAAGGATTGAATTCTTACATAGATATAATCTATCTTTATACCATAAAACATCTCCTTTCCATAAAAATTTTTCTCGACATGTTTGATCTTGTTGAGATTCTCAATGATATTTTGTTTACCTGGGTCATTTTTCCATTCAGACCTTGCATCCTCTATCCAATCCTCCTGTAATACAAATATGGCACACAACAATGTCTCAAGGCAGATTCATCCTTCCGAGATAAAGCATCAACAACTACATTCTCTTTCCCTTTCTTGTATATTATCTCAAAATCATACCCCAACATTTTTGAGACCCATTTATGTTGTTCTTCTAATGATAAACGTTTCTCTAAGAAGTATTTCAAACTATCATGATCTATCTTTACTTTGAAATGTCGTCCCATTAGATATGGTCTCCATTGTTTCACTGCATGAAGTATTGCTAACATTTCTTTCTCATAAACTGGTTTAGAGATATTCTTACCTTTGAATTGGCGGCTCTCGAAGGAAATGGGTCACCCTTCTTGCATGAGTACTGCCCCCATACCATACCCTAAAGCATCACATTCAACAATGAATGTTTTTGAAAAATCTGGGGTGGCTAGAACTGGAGTGGTGCACATGGCCTCCTTCAACTTCTCAAAGGCCATAGTAGCTTGCTTGTTCCAATGGAAAGATTCCTTCTTCAATAAAGTTGTGAGTGGTGCTGCAATGCTGCCATAATTCCTTACAAATCTACAATAATAACCTGTAAGCCCCAAAAATCCTCGAGATTTTTTAGGTTTTGGGAACCTTCCATTCAAGCATGGCTTTTATCTTGTTAGGATCCACTTTAACACCTTCATAAGAGACAATATGACCCAAATATTCAACCTCCTTGACACCAAAAGAACACTTAGAAGGCTTTACATAAATTTGATGTTGTTCAAGAGTTTCCAACACCTTATTTACATGATGCAGGTGTTCCTCCCATGTTTTACTATAGATTAATATATCATCAAAGAACACTAAAACAAACTTTTGAAGAAATGGCTTAAATATGGAATTCATCAAGCTTTGAAATGTAGAGGGTGCATTTGTTAGTCCAAAAGGCATTACCAAGAACTCATAGTGTCCTTCATGTGTCCTGAAGGCTATTTTATGAATATCTTCATCCTTGATTCTAATCTGATGATATCCAGAACGAAGATCAAGTTTTGTAAAGTAAACAACACCATGTAACTCATCTAGCAAATCATCAATTATAGGAATAGGAAACTTATCTTTAACTATGTACTTATTGAGTTCCCTGTAATTTGGACACATGCACCAATTGTCATCTTTTTTCCGTACCATCACTACAGGAGAAGAGTAAGCACTTTGACTATGACGAATAAGTCCTGCTTCTAACATCTCTTGAACTATCTTCTCAATCTCACTCTTTTGCATATAGGGTACCTATAAGGTCCGATGTTGTGGTCACTCCTCGTACTAGCCGGATGGCATGGTCATGGTCTCTTTTCAGAGGTAAACCCTTGGGCATTTCTCCAAAACCCCGAGTGCTCATCTATAATTGCTTGCATATCTCATGGGTATAAATGTATTGGAATGATGTGCTTCCAATGAAAATAGTTGTGCTACAAACCCTTCTGCACTTTTCTAAGAAATTTTTGCATCTGATGAGAACTTACCATCTGTGGGGACTTTGCTCTTAGTCCTTTTAGTTTAAAATTCCTCCCTTCTGACTGAAATTACATGAATTACTCTTGAAATTCATTTCAATGGTTCCCAAGGTGGTAAGCCACTGAACTCCTAACACAATGTCTACTCCTCCCATGGCAATGGCATACATATTGCTAGTTAGCAAGTAATCTCCCATGGCGAGATTAATGTTATGGCATTTTCCTGAACAACTAACAATTTTCCCATCAGTGATCATGACTTGACATTCTGGAGCTGGATAAACAAAGCAGTTCAAGCGTACCACTAACTTATGATTGATGAAATTGTGAGTACTTCCCGAATCAATCAACACTGTTACCCTCTATTTTTTAAGAATCCAACTACTTTGAGAGTTTGGGGAGTGCTAATACCATAAATTACATGGCATGATATTGTTGGTTAGGGATCTCCTAATTCCTCCTCTGGCTCTACCTCTTCGTCTTCTTCATTTTCTTCTTCTTCAATAGGTCCCTCAATGTAGAACAACTTCTTTTCCGCACACTTATGTCCTGGTCCAAATTTGTTGTCACAATTAAAACATAACCCTTTGGCTCTCTTTTCTTCAATTTGTTGAGGTGTCAGTCTCACTAGCCGAGGGAATGATGGTGGAAGGGTGCTACGATCTCTGATAGTACTGACAGTTTGTTTCCGACTTGAAAGAAATTTTTCCTTTGCCCTACGTGCCATGATCATAGAGTCTAAAACCTTATGAGGATTAAACATACGCACCTCAGTCTCAATTTTTTCTTTAATACCCCCAAGAAATAAGTCATTCAAATTATCTTCAGGAATATTTTCCACCCGTAAGGAAAGGTTTTGGAATTGATGGATGTAATCTTTGACTGTTCCTATTTTTCTAAGCTTTGCTAATTGGCTGAAATAATTCTCTGACACACTAGAACTATAGTGCAATTGCAACTCTTCGGTGAATACTGTCCATGTAACATTGAGGCCACTCTTTTTCCTTTGAGCACATAACCATCGATACCAAATGAATTGGTCAGGTTCAAGATACAACGATGCCATGGTAACCTTTTGTCCCAATGGAATCTGATGAAGATCAAAGAAATTATCCATCTAGTTAATCCAATTGAGTGGATCCTTTCCATCAAACTTACGCATTTCCACTTTTGGAAGCATGTTACAGGCTTGTAGAGTGTTTGTATTTGGATTGGTCATGTTTGCAGATCCACCCTGGCTAGTTTGTTTATTACTTTGACCTAAAGATCCACCATGGTTAATATGAGTATGATTGAGTTGTGGCTCATTAGGAATGATATGATGACCCATGATATTGTAGCTAAATTGTTGAATGAAATCCTCCAATCGTTGTCCAATCTTTTCTACATCTTCTTTGTTGGCCACTCTACCTTCGAGGTTTCGCAACTCTAACTCAAGATAGCTGACCTTATGGTCAGTTGAAGTAAACCCTAACCCTGAGGACTCTGTAGATACCCCTTCTGACTCTAACTCCTCAACTATTATCTCATCCTTATCAGGGGTTTTACTTGGAGTGATGGGATTCTTTTTGCCTCTTGTCGAAGGCCCAGCCATGATGCCCCAAAATGGTAAGATTTAAGGATCAAGGTCAAAATTTAGGGTTTGGGATTTCAATAGGAATTCGACCAAATTTTATAAAACTCAAAGAATGAACTCAAACTAATTTTTAATCTTCTTTCTGGAAATGTAAATAACTTTGAAAATTTTCACAAATTGCACCCTATGTAGCCGAATTATGAAAAAACATAAAACCGCTATAACTTTTGCAAAACAAGTAAAAATTATTAAAATTTTGAGGAGGCTTACTTGACTGATTTTTCCACACCAGAGAAAAATTTGCAGAAAAATTCACAACCAATGTTGAGATATGGATGAACCTTAAAAATTAGGGTTTGACACAGTGTTGGCCGAGTTCAAGCTCTGATACCACTTGTAATGAAATTACTTGTATAATTCAGATCATGAGCAGAAATATAACACCAAATAACACAATATTCTAGAATAATGATCTCAATATGCAATTAGAATAGCTTCACCACTTCGAGGGGGCAACCTCCAAACCATACAATAATACTCAAATGCTCCAATGATGATAAACTACTACCTACTAACCTCTATATATACTATTCCTATGCTATGGCCAACACCAAGGCCGACCCACTAATGAAAATATAACATATATGAAAGAGATACATAATGATAAGAAGTTATGATAGCCACAAGTCGGCTATATACATCCAATATAAGATATATGATTAAGGGCGTAGCAATGAAAGCTTACTCGACATTAGACAAAAGGCAAGATTTTTATAATGGCACCGAGGAAGGCACTTACAAAGAAGTACAAAGGGGAATAAGAAGGTGGAATTCAAGGTCAAGTTTCTCCCGAGAGTAATTTTTCATAAATACAAGATTCAAAAGGAGTGATCATCAGGCGGGATTGGGATTCCCATATCTGCGCAGATGCAAAGTAAGTGATTACAACCACCACACCACCGATAACAAGGGAGAGTTGGATGCTTTGCTGAATAAGAAGACCAACAATCACTTGGTGGATGACATACCAAAGATATGACAATGCTGGGAGAAGTTTCTCAAGAAGGTAGGGGTGTATCAACTATTTGAACTCCCATATTTTGGAAAACCAAAATTTATACCAATGTCTTATGAGCACACAATCTATGAGGAATTTTTCTATTTTGTTGATTTGGAGAGTAAGGATCACCGCGCCTTTGATTGCTACGTTGACTGGATTGAAGGGCACAAGGATAGAGGTTAGTAGTGATCTAATGGATAAGGCAGTTGTTATAGCCACCAATAAGGAGTTAGGATACACCAAGGGTCCATGCGAAATGGACATCTATAGATTAAGGAAGTACCATGTGGTGTAGGCAGCCGTGCATCTGCTCACTAAGTTGAATGATCAAGAGAGATGGTCGCAGTAAATACCATGTGGCTACATGTTGCCAAGAAGATGTCACAAGGGGAAGTCTACAATTTAGCAGCTACATAGCAGAAATAATTACTGAGGAAGCGCGCACAGGTGAAAAGATAATTTTTGGCACTATCCTACTATCTCTTGTGTTTATAGAAATTAGAGTGCCCGATGGGCCAAATAACAAAATTTGGGAATACCCCTTTGAAAAGAAGTCCCTCGCAGAGAGTTTTGAGAAATGTTTTTGTGACGGAACAATGAGTGGCCCATTCAAACAAAGGGCATAACTATGGTATGATCTACCACCCACGACCTTTGAGTAGGAATGGCGCATTCTAAAGGAGTTACCCCCAAGAATGGATAAGGCGGTGCGAACACGGTGTATCAACTTTTTTCAGCATCGCATGGTTTATAATGAAGGGTAGGACATGGGGTCTCTCGTGTAAACTTCCATATGCCTTCACAGTGCACTATTTCCAGTGCAAAGCAATACACATGTTTATTTATGCACGTTGGTTGAGCTTTAATGCGGACAAGGTAGATTGTGACTACCATACTCTCAAAAAAACTTATGTTTATCCAAGTCATCTGCCTACATTGAGAGGCTCATTTCAGATGTTATAAGTATGAAGCCGGTAAGTTTGGATATTGGGGACGGTGGGGCCATACTTATCTATCTCACTCAAGCCTAGGTTGGAAAATGGAAAGTATGTGGAGAATGAGTTCATACTCCCATGGTCACCTTAGGGAAAATACACAAGTGAAAATGTGGCAGCTCCAAAGCCTGCCTCAACCATAGAGATAGACGAAGAAGAGGAATGTGAGGATAGTGGAGGCTTGGACCATAGAGGTCGGAGGCAGCCCATAGAAAAAGTGGAAAGTGAGCACGCAGATACTTCCCCATAGGCACAAGGAGAGGAATAATTGGACGTAGATGCATTCCATGAGGAGTGCCAACTTAAGAAGGTGTGAAGAACTGGGACCCAAGGCGCAAGAACATCACAACCTTTACAAAGGTCACCTCGACTCTCCCCTCAGAAAGAATCACCAAAGAAAAGAGAAGAAGAAAGTTGAAGATTAACAAGGAGGCAGAGGAATCCGAAGAGAGTGCCCCAGTGACTCACTCAACTAGAAGATGTGGAGGAACCCCAGAATGAAGAAATGAGAGATGATGAGGAAGGAGTAAAATAAGCGAGAACAAGCTATGCGCGAGCAATCCAAAGGCACCGATTTACTCGGTAGGAGAAGGGCCAATTCCAGACCTTAGTACCCAAGTTCCTAAGGGCTCAAGGACAAAGAGAAGTGAAGAATATGTTGTCCCTAGTATGGGCTATGTTAAGGACACAAGAAAAATTATTTGCGCCCAAGTTCAAAGCACTATGGGCCTTAAGGAGTTATATGGGTGGGAGATGACGGATCCAGATATTACCACTACGCGCACAAGAAAGCAACTATCCTAGTCCATGCAGACTCATATGGATGAACCAGATTTTGATGTGTGTGAGGAGTCATGTGTCTCGCGAAGAGTGAAGAATGCACCCCAAAGCAGGCACATGGCAAAGTATAACCTACTCTAACGTCTGATGAGCAGTTAGCAATGCCTTGGTCAAGGTATTTGTTGAGGTGGCACAAATAAATGTTGATAAGGCCGACACACCGAGTAATCTTGATGGAGGATAACAAAGATAAAACTACAAGAGATAACGCGCTTAAAGGAAGAGAAGGAATGAGAATGGGAAAAGAATGAGGCTTTTGTTGGCATGGCTGAGGAGATTGGTGATCACATTCTGAAAAAAAGGCCTCATCTAGAACCTAAGGTACCTAAAAATTTCCTTCTACTATGCATTATGTGCGCACTTTGGTTGATTTGGTGTTAGAGGACGGACCAATTTGAATGCCCACACCAAAAGATGTTGAACAAGAAGCAGAGAGAGCATGGGCCTCTATGCTTAGAAAATTTCAACTTACAAGGCATTGTTCCAAACTTTAAAGGATGAACTGAAGAAAGTAGACCAAGCTCTCAATTTGTGTGCGGCACCAGAAGCAGTAATAAGGACCATAACTCTAGTTGAAGATAATGAAGTTCGTAGCGATGAAAGATGAGACTTTAGGGCACGCAGAAATATTGCACCGGTGAAAAAAAGCGTGAAGGCCTCGCACAGCCCGGATCCACATAAAGAGAGGATTGATGAGATTGGGAAGTTCATAGCGCAGAAGATGGATCTCCTGGAAGGAATGATGTCAAGTATGGCTAATGTTGTCTGGATACTACGAATGAGAAAGAAAAGATTACTCAGGACGAGTTGGATGTCATGGCCCTAGATATTCCAGAGAAGACAAGGACCACGCTAGATGAATGGTAGACATTGGAGGCTGAGATCAAGAATGAATATCCAGAGCTAATCCTCCCAATTGAAGAAGAGGGAGTTGCAGAGTAAAGATTCATTTGTTTGTATAGTGATTCTTTAATTCTTTCAATACTTATTCTTTATTATTTGGGAACATCAGAAAGAATTCCCATTGTCGAGACGAAAATGTACTTTAGTGTGGGGTAATGTTGAGCAGATAGAATGTTGCTCTAAGGAGTAGACACACAAAGGATTTGTGTGCAGAGAACAAGACGCATTTGAAGGTGTGGGAAGATAGGAAATTAAACGCATTCCAAAACACTTTGGCTCGGGACTTGGCTTTTTTTATGGATAAGGGCTATTTTTGGAGATAGCGTGTGGAGCACACATAGGGATGAAGACTTTTTCTTCACACAATGATATGTTGGGAATGATAAGCGCCATGCATGGTTTGAGCTAATAATAGGATTGCTTCTTCCAGTTAACTATAGGAAATCTATTATTAGAACACTTACATGTATGCATGCTATTGTAAAGGTGCATGGTTATTATCAACATGCGACCTATTTTGAGAAGTGCATAGGCGGTGAAGGGCAAGTCCCCACCTCTATAAATATGTATTGAACTATGTAGTTTAGTGTGTGTGAATTATTGTAGAGTTATGTTGTTGGATCTAATGCACGCATGACTTATGGATATACTTTATAATGTAAGAAGCTTATGTGTTTTACAATGTTTAATGTAATGGAGTATATTGGCTGGATAATGGTGTTGAACATAACTGAATCTAGTTCATGTATGGTTAATCTTATTATAGTTATTGTTTAATTCATGATTCTCTAATATCTAGATCTAGATTATGCATTGTGGAATGTTTATGTTTAATTATGGATCTGAATATGTTTTATCACCATCACACTAACATCCTACACAAGCAACTCTAAAGAGGGCCTAGTACCTTTGCATGTTTTGGGTAAGCGCTCAACTCAGCCGGGTGATGTTCCAACACGCTTGGGTTTTTCACAGTAGACTCTAGGTTGCATCAACATTTAACCGTGTATTGTTCACCACATCATATTTTCCTACTTCATAAATTTTTGAGTCAATCCATGCTCTAAAGTAATGAAATCCAATCACGCACATTAATCATACAATAAGAAATATATATCATCTAAATGTCAATCATACATACATCCTAATTCAATGAAATCGCATATCAAGTAATCAACGCATAATCATGACACCTTTGTACTCATCACATCAACTACAACTCTTACACAAACCATGGAATATAAATCGCAAGTTTTACAAAAATTCCATATACAATTTGTCAAGGGTATAACCCTTCATGTAGTCACTCATCCTCCTCACTACTCTCAATAGGCACTAGTCCTTGTGAGCTCAAGGATCCTCTTGTGTCCCTGCACTCTCTCAATCGTGATCTATCCCAATAATGTGATAAACACTCCCGTAGTATATCATTCTCTGCCAAGAAGTGTGCATACTATGTCCTGGGAATCCACCAATAACAATATCAAGTTTTACACTAGATCATCCCTGTGAAGCAAATCAAACCTGCCTAACTAGCTCGCTCATCTCTCATCTCGCTCACTCAGAAATGGTATAGGTGGTTACATCCACTACCACTTCGTCAAATAAGTAGGTATACTCGCATTACTATATCATTAACATGCTCTAGCATGCCACCTATCACCACATCCCCAAGAACATTGCAGAGTAATGTTTGCAGACAGATGCATCCACGATGATCATCCAATAAGTGTCACCCGTAATTAACACAATGTTTATATCAAGAACTATATACTCAACATTATGATTCTTTCCACTCAATACAAATCAAAATACCATACAATACTTACATCAGTGCCACGACATTTGCCACCACATCTCCATTGGGGTACCTCCTCTCTCTCTTCACCTCTCCACCTCCATGTGGAGGCATACCGCACCACCTACATCTCCAAGGACTCGCATCATCTATGAATCTCATCAATATATGAAAAATTCAAAAAATAGGGAAATCTACCTTATTTTGCACAAAATCGGCAAAAGATTAAATACACTTACCAACTCATCCATCATTTAAAACCGAATCGCATCTCCCATGCTCTCAAATCAGTGACCACACAACCTCTCCAACTCTCAACATCCTCACAAATTCAGATCTCCTATCACACTCAATCGCAATCACATAATGACAAATATCTTTTACTTTTTCAATTTACTATTTGTAGCGCCTTTTATTGATGGAATTTACACACCCTACTTTACTATCTACTCAAATCATCCAATTAGGGCTCTACAATGCAAGCACTCATATCTATGGATTTGCTTGCCCATTTTTCATGTCGTCTGCAATGGTGTGGTCATATTTCTCATCACTTCGCATCTATACATCACTACTCTACATCGCACCCATTATCAAGATCTACACATGCCTTTTTCCCATCACCGATATCATTATATCTATTTGCACATTTACGATATCGCCTATCATTGGTTTCTCCATACAAGATCAATAACTCACATTGCACACTCTACAATTCATATTTGTTACACTCTAACATATTTGCATTATTCTCACCTCTTCACTCTCATTTCAAGCGATTTCGTTCACACTCTCCCTTTCGTTGAAAAGGGGAAAATATATGGGGGTCCATGTATATGAGTTTTGAACAATGGAATAAGAGCTTAGTGAAAACAATATTATTTTGTATTTCTCTTTGTGACTTGATTACACCCCATTTCTTACTATTATGTCTCTTTGATTTGATTTTGAGTCACCTTATAGAGATCTCTGACAATTTCCTTTTACTATTTTATTATTTCTAATCCTAGTCAAAACCGTATAACAAGGTCGACCGCACCATACGTTCCTAAACTTTATGTGTGATCTTGAACCCTCTTACTTTTCATCTATTTTTTCTTCATAATCCCATTTTTACTCTTTTATCTTCCAAATTCTATTTTTGATTGACCTTTCTTCTACCAAGGTCCTAATTTCGAAGTAAGAACTCATATATATACCACGGTCTAACCCAATCATTTATAATGCGGCAATCACTTATCTATCTACCACTTATTGAACTAAGAAAACAAGGACTACATACACATCATGGGATGGCATAATTATGAAGTTTACATCTGCACATGAGGGTTTCTATTGGGATGGAGTAGCATAGTCCGCTATTGGTGTTGAGACACAAGGGCCAACCTAGGTCAAGGGATAGTTGCATGCACCTTTACACAAAGCACTAGGAGAACTACATTGAGTCTGAAATGTAGTGTAGCGCTCGATGATTCACAAATGGGGTGACCACCAAGGTCAATCTAACTCAAGCATTTGTATCTTTATTTTTAGAGATAATTGTTTTTAAATATGTTCTAAGATAGTTAGGGTTTTTATAGGTTTCGTGTCCGACATCTAGGGTTTTATATGAAGTCAAGACATCAAAGAGAAAAAATAGTGACACATAACGACACTAAAATTTGCATATCCTACCTACCTAAAGGTTAAAAAACGTGTGGTTTGGCCATAAATCGTGCCATCCACTCCTAACCTCTTTGTATGGTCTTGACCCAAAGAGTTCTACTGACTCTGTAAAAGTGATTGTTCCATATTTTGGTTTCTTCCTTGCCCATATCACTCATCGAAACATCCTAAATGCTTTCTAAACTGGCTAAGTTCCTTTTTCCATCGTGTTTTTGCTTTAAATTGTATGTGTTTGATTGTATGATTGATTAGTATGATGTAAAGTGTAAATTTGAGTGATTTTCAACTATGTAATATTTGTAATATTACATCAAATAAAACCTAATTAAATTGACCTAAAATTTAATTAAGGTTAAACACAAACTTCTTTTCCACAACCCGCAACTAGCTCCAAGAGACTTCTTTTCACAACTGTAATGGACTCTTACAAGAGCCTCATACACTCAACCCGACAAGGAAAAACCTTGCTCGATACCACCGATGCGCCTAGGTCACGGCCAAATGAATGAAAAATGATTCCTAATAACCCAAACACTTCGTAGTGATTTATAAGCCATTTCATGTTATCCAACCCCTTTTGGTGCATGTCCACTTGAAAACTAGAACTTTTGTCTTTTTAATGAGAATTTTAAACTAGTAAGCTAGTGAATTGCACTAAGCTCATAATATGTGGGAATGAAAGAGCATATATGGTGTATAAGTACTCAAAACTAATATCTTGTCCTATTTAAACACAATCACAATCTCTATTGATCCTTACACGGAAATCATACTATTGTTTTGGCCAAAATACAGTTTTTGGGCCTCTTAAAAGGAAATACACATATGCATAAACAACACAAAACTCCATGGGATGAGATTGGCTTTATAATTATTTAAAAATCAGATCATAAACACTTCAAATGATCTTATTACATACTCAACAACATTCTTTTGGGGTTAAAAATGTTATTGGAGCTTACAATCATTTACACATTTTCGGCGCTTCAATACTCTCTACATGGTAGGAATTTCTCTTCGAGTATTTTTGTACCTTCTACATCAAAAATCCATCACCAATGTGGGTTTAGATCTTCCCCATTGTCTTAGACGTCTCACCAATAACTCCCAAAAATTGTCTCTTTTCCTCCCCTTCTTTCACTTGTTTTTCTCATTTTTGTTATTGCCCTCTCTCCACTTCTTGGTTGCATTTTTCCATCTCTTGGGCATCCCAAAATGCCTCCTCATCAAGAAATTTGAACAACCATTGCAAAAAATATCCTCTCATGAGTGTTTTTGGGTTGATTTTCATACATGTGTAACTCCTTGTTCGGCCTTCTTTTCCCAAATGGTTTTGGCTACACCATGTCCTTATAAAAACAAACCCATATAATTTGTTTTTGTTGAGGTGGCCTGAGAGTCTCCAATCAATAACATGTGTATGCCAACTGTTTGACAAAATGCCAACAAGAGAAAATGAGCCAAATTTGAAATTTCTTTATTCTTCTATATATATTTTTGTGATGTAAGATCGCAAGTAATCCTAGATGCTCATGCATTGAATTAAGGTTTTAGGTCAAGGTGGTTAATTTCATAGGGTTTTACATATTGTCAAGATCGATATTGTAGACAGAGACATGTATCAATTACTCTCAAAGGTCTTGGGAGTTGCAAAGCCCCATTTGCAATCCAAACCAAACTGTCCAACAAGACAAAACCACCAAACATTTTGGCCCTATGCAAAACAGTTTCATCCCTAAGCACTGTACAATTCCAAAATTAAAGAACATTTGCAAGAGATTTCCAGCCAATTCATCCTTCTATCACACCCAAATCAATTTCCAAACCAATCAAAGAGCTAAGTGCACTCATCTTCTTATGTTTTACAATAGTTACCAAGTGTCATAATTGAATTCAAATTCTCAATATCACTTTATATGTACTATTAAATTTGAATTTTGAAGCATTTATTTAGTGATCTTATTGCCCATTTAGTTTCTAAGATCAATATCCAAACCAAAGTTCCTTAATTCTAATTTAGGTTAAATCGTTAGTATGGAGATGAGTTGTTGGGGCTATGCAGTCTTTATGATTTGGCAATCTACAATGGCATGAGAACATGGCCAAATACATATAGCATCGCATGTAAAATATGTAAAACATGCAATGGACAAAGTGTGGGAGATAAGTATTTGTTTACACTAATTTATATTGACATTAATAGAGATGGAAGTTACAAACAATCGTATATAGATGGAATCTAAACATAATACAATATATATGTAAAGATTGGCATGCAAAGAAACAATCTACAAGGAGAAAAGAGCCAATATAATCAAAAGAAGACACCTTTGTAGAGTAATATCCTCGTGACATGTGAGAATCAAGAACTCTTTAAAGTAGTGCTTGAAAAAACTCTACAAGAAGCAAAGAATGGTATATCATGTACATATAATTTTCTCTTAAAATAGTAATATATTGATACCCATATTTCACAAAGCCCTAAGCTCATCCAAACAACCTAGACTCGAGAGGGGAAATAAAAGTAACTCTCCAACAAATTCGTGGTACAAGGAAGATCGCAAGGTAGTAAAGATAACTTTGAAGGAACTTGGGATGGATAAGGCAAATAATAAGGCTTGCGAAACATTGATATGGTCTAAAAGGAAAGTCGTATGAGCACTAGGAGGAAAGAATTAATTTCTCTTGGGAAACGCAATCCTAAAGGCTTTTGAAAAGAATTATAGTAAAATAGAAAACAAGCAAATAAGAATATTACGATACCTAGTAGTAAGAAAGCGCAAAAGTATTTTATGAACAAGATCCGGATAAAGATATCCCCTTAATAGTAAACAAAAAAATTGAACTTGATCTACATGGGGCGTTAGAAAAGGTACGGAGAGACTAGTATGGGGCAAGGCAAAGACATTGACAACTCAAAGTTGGATATATAGAATGGCATTTGAAAGTTCTCATGCCACACATCAAAAGCATGTCGGATGGTGGCATTCAACAGGGCTTCCCTATTATTAAATGATGCCATGTGTCATTATTCCACATTTTAAAATTGGAAATATCAATAATCCATCAAACTATCGATGATCATGATCATGAATAAACATCTTTTTGGAAAATTATTTGGGAGCATGGTACAATACACAATTAACATATGGGCTGAAAAAGGGTAAAAGAGGAGGATAGTCAAGTTTCAAGCCAAAACACTCCACCATTGACCATAGTGTCACTCTTAGGCACCTAATTGAAAAAAGTGTGATAAATAAAAGGAGAAATTTTGTGTTGATTTGTTGACTTTAGAACAAAGATTTGGCTTGATACTTAGAAGAAAACTCTAACGCAAGATGGAGGGACTTGGAATTCCTACTAAATATAATGCAACAAGACACATGATTTATCATCAAAATTAAGCAAAAACCAAAACAATTTAAGAAATGTCAAAATGTTATGGAAGTGACATTAATGTTGAACACGGTTGTCCACTATCCCCATCAATTTTTGGGCTCTACTGAGAGATAAATTGGAGGTGGGTAAAAAAATTAGTGGTGGGCATGTTCACTTAGCTAACCATGTAGTAAGGCTTCTCTTGTATGTGAATGATCTTATCCTAATTGTAAAAATAGCAAATAGCGTGAGAAAATATTTAAGGGCCCTAGAGATTTTTTTGTCACAAGATCAAGGTGCAAGTGAATACCGCAAAACCAAAATCGTGTTCTTTATATCGTAGAGAAAAAAAGAAACAAATTAAGTTTGTTTTCAAGCATGCCACTTGGAAGTATTGGAAGAATACAAGTACCTTAGTCTTGATTTCTACACGCATAGTTGAGAGACTTATATGACAAAAAGAATTTAAAGAGGGTTGTATACTCCCCACAAATAAGAGTGGGAAATTTTGGATCATGGGATTAGGAAACCATGGGGACAATTGGGTTGTTAGCCACATCATTGGTGCTCTATGGGTGCAAAGTTTTGGCAACAATATGTGAGATATGAAGTGTAGGCAAGTATAGAGAATTCAAAAACACCTAATAATAAGTAACCTCAAAATTAGAACATTGGTCTAATATAATATTTTTATTTACTCAAATGTGTTTTTTCCAATTTGAAGTATTAGCTATGATAACATAGAAACTCAACGTTTGCCCATAATGGTAAAGGAGGCAGAGTCACAGGAGGAAGAATGTGTTAAATGGAACAAAAGAAGTGGATGAAAAGATGAAAATTTAGCATGCAAAAGAGTTGGAATATCCTCTTATATCATTGAAGTTATTGAAGTGTACAAAACAATGAAATACCTTAAAATGAGACTTATAAACTATTCTTGTTTTTATTAATTTTCATTTTTGTTTTGCTTTTCACTTTTTCCTTATCACTGCTGATAATTTTTATTTTGAAAATCATAACAAATTTTAGCAAAATCCTAAAATATAATCTTATTCATAATTTCAAACTCATAATAAAAGGAACTTATAAAATTCTTCAATGGAAGTCGACATAATATTCGATATTGATATATGTTCTTCGATGAGCTTTTTATTATTTATTAAAATCTATAAATATTAACATATGCTCTGCAAAGAACTATTTGATCATTGATTAAAAACTAGCAATGAAACAACATAGTTTTGATGACAATATAACTATCTTACAACTTTATTATACAATTGTTTTAATTTTGATTGAAAGATTACACATTATGCTTTTTTAAAACGAATAAAATGTGAGACTATCCATTCAGCGTTGACATATGCTCTCCAGTGAACCATTTGATCATTGATTAAGAAACTATCAAGAAAACAAAATTTTGGTGATGATATAAGTGTCTTACAAGTTTAGTTAAATGAAAGTGGTGAATTTCAACCAAAACTATTATATTGACACACATTTCAAGTTTACTTTTTAAAAGATCCCATGAAAACAGTTGCTAGTTGTTATGGTGGCTTCAATTAACAGATGAAATTACACCATAACAAGATTTTCTGAAGAGAAGATCAAGCATTTGTTATTAAAATATATTTTAATAACAAGCATTAGTTGTAGCCTATTTGTTATTAAAATATATTTTAACAACAAACATTTGTTGTAACCTGCTTGATCTTCTCTTCAGATAATCTTATTATGGTGTAATTTCGACTGTTAGACCGAAGCCACCATAACAAAAATATTGCATGCTCGAAACATTTCACCGTGCAAGACAAAGCCAGAACACTAAATGTGAAACCATTTATCATGTGGCTCCCTTCCGCTTATGAACATACCCGCCGAATAGAGCAATTCAAAT
Source organism: Taxus wallichiana var. yunnanensis (assembly GCA_018340775.1). Classification (NCBI taxonomy): domain Eukaryota; kingdom Viridiplantae; phylum Streptophyta; class Pinopsida; order Cupressales; family Taxaceae; genus Taxus; species Taxus wallichiana. The sequence continues at coordinate 719,867,361 of CM031237.1, read as the reverse complement.
TTTAAACCGTTTACCTGATCAATTCAAACTAAACTAAGCTGATAAGATTTAGAGAGAAAACAATAAAAATGCCGACCGCAAAAAGCAATCGTGATCTAAATATAAATATTGTTTTCTTGTTTATCGTGCACAAGACTGAATTTTCTATTCCTTCGAGGGATTGACAAGATTTAGAGATGAACCCTGAAAAATGCCTATTGCCTACAGAATATACTGATAGCAACTGCAAATGGCAGTGTGATCTAATCATTGATAGTGTTTGCTCATTTATTGCGCACAATATTGAGAGTTTTTATTCCTACAAGGGATATACTATACCAAACTTACTAATCCAACAGGGCTTACAAAGAATACCAGTACCAAAAGCTGTCAATGGAGTAAGAGGCTAGAAGGTAAAAATTCGAAACGATTGTTACACACCCCTAACATCGCTCTAACAGTTTGGCAAGTCATGACTACTGATTATTTTGAAATGCTTTGCAAGTCTTCCATTATTGCTGTTTGTAGTTTATTTACAAAGAAAGTGGCATATCCCACATAAATTGAGGATTTCATTTCACTATACAACTGTTAATCTACCTTTTTACGTTTGTACAGTTGCATTGACCTGACCTAGCTTAATAAACATCTTGTGGAATATATACGACTATTTTAAATAGTGTACATCCATGGGTGGGGGCGTACTGGCATGCATGAGCTCCTTCATATCGACTAGTTTATCCATATTGATGTGGGTATGTTATTGCCACATAAAATAGCAGACAACACAACACAACACAATTCACCTTCAATTGTATTCTCCATTTCGGAGAATGAAGATAAAACTAGAGAACTTTTAAGGTAAATATACGACCACGCTCATAAGGATTATAAGCCTTACCCAAGAGACTAAAATGTACCAGTGAATCGTGAGAAAGGCTTTGTTACATATGGGTTTACATATTTTAATAAAATCACAATTACCAAAATGAAACATTACATATTTAAAAACATACATAAAACCATAGTTACATGAGGAATTTGCATATTGGATTCAAATGTTCTCACATCCAAATGAGAAAACTAAAGTGCATTGTTAGACGTTGGAAAACATTGCATACACGCCTAAGTTTTCAAGCACTATTAAACATTTCTGCCTGACATTAATGGCAACCAAGCTTCACAGAGGAAACACCAAAAATGAACCCCTGGCCACACATTGCATTAAAATAAAGACAATATACAAGCCCGCTTTAAGAAACACCCAAAATCTAACCTATGATGCAGAGTTCCAATTTTGCCTTGAAAAAGAACATAGAACAAGAACTGTGGATTGATCAAGTACAATAATAGACACCAGTTACGCACTAGAATTAGAGATGCAATCCAGTGAGTGTTCTGAATGAGCAAAAAGAAAGCAAATAATTCAAAAACAGAAACGACCAAAACCTTCTCGAATCAACAGACTAGTCAGAACTTGGAAAGTGCTAATTTGCTTGAAATTTTGAACGGTTTTTTTGTCAGAATATCTTCCAATCAAAACACTTTTTCTAATTTCACCTTCAACTATGTAAGCGACATGCACTCCAACCTAGCTTTGCATTTTTACAATGCTTATGTTAAAAGTTATAAACAGGCTCCTTTTCAGAGCTCAATATTTCACAATACACCGGGGCAAATCTTTCGATAGACAACAGCAGCAAACATTAAAAAAAACTAAACCCAAGACAGGCTCCAACACCTAGTTGTGCGTTCTTTGCTCCCCATATCTGATAAGATGCCCTTAATGTGCTTGGACATTAAAACCCTGTTGAGCTCGTCAATCATTGCTGTCATCAGTTTCATTTGAGACAGGACCACCATCTCCTCTCAACTGTATCCCATCAAAGTATTCATCCCATTCATCACTTTCATAGAAATCTTCATCATAAAGCCATTGAGAGTAGTCATAATCATAGTAGGACAAAGAATCATATTCATCATCATATGAGTTGTAATCTTCAAGGTCAGAATAATCAGAGTCATCAACTACAGGGCCCAGAAAAACCTTTAGTCTACAGCACCGTTCAGACAAGGAGTCCTGCATAGCTACATTCCAACAGCCTCGAATATCCAAATGATCCAACTCCTTGCACATGTTTAAAATGGCCCCAATGCCTGAATCGGTGAATAAACCATAAGATAACTCCAAATGCTTCAAATGAGACATGTGCTTAGCAATAGCAAATGCTTCATCATCCTTTGGGGATCGACTTGCAGTGCATGGTGGATACATATTCCTGCTCAAATGTGTGAGGAACTTGCAGTGCTTCCCCAGGGTTTCCAATGAAGACGAAGTCATCTGCTCACACCAACTGATATCCAGGTAGGTTACAGTTGCCAATTTAGGAGCCACTTGATTAGTGATTGTATCTGTAACTTCGCTCATCGGTATGCGCAGGATCTGAAGATTATGAGCACTGCAGAAACATAATGACAGAGACAAATCAACACACTGGCACAAATAAATAAGAGGAATCGGCAATCTTTATTCTCTCACAGGCAATTTACCAAACCAGTTTCATTCAACAGAGCCCTTAAAAATAATCTGAATGCTTCATTATCCCCATAACCAAAATCCTTGCACTTCATCATGTTAGCTTGCATTTCACCACTCTAGTCCAGCCTATGTGCCAATTCTCATCCTCACTAGCTTGGAATTCTGCTACCAATAGATATGTGTTTGACAACATCAAGAATCCTTAGTTGAACCTCCACCTACTAACGTAAGGGTCTGACTAGTCTAACTACAAGCTTAAAACACTGAATAAAGAGTACAAGCATAAAACATTGTGAAAGAATGGCATCCCCTGATAATCTTCCAACAAAAATCTGATCAGAAAGGACTGCAGTGTAAATATTTCTGACAAGCATATAGTTGATTATTAAACAAAACTAAAGAAACTTAGGCTTCAGAAATAGATAAATCCCACGATTATCTAATGTATTGGTTGGTAAGCTACCTCACTTGACCCTTAGATATCAAGCTCTTTCATCAGCCTAATGGAAAAGTTCCTCACTATGAAATTTTCAAATGTTTACAGCATCTATAAACCATGAGAAACATAGAGAGTAACCTTTGGCAAAGATTTAGCCAAATGTTAAGAAAGAGTACCGTTGTATGTGAAGAGACTCTTACAATTGAAAAACTAGATGGGTTGAGAAGTCCGATGTGCAGATTATGCATAAAATTAACTCATGTTTGTCAGAAATTTGGAACATTTAATATCGTACCTTCCACCTGCCAAAACATCAAATTGGGAAGTTTACCATTTTCATTTCACCAGAAGAGGCCCAATTTTTTAATACTCCATTGATTTTTTTGATCTGTTATTTTGACATTTGTAGTGCACAATTGCTTCATATATATGACTGCTGCTTGGTTCATGTCTGTCTTGCTTCATGGAGAGAGTTCCAAAATAAGATGTTTCCACCTCACACCTGACATTGCTAAGAGGATTCTAAACTTTTATTTTTAGATATTTATAATGGTGGGTTAGTTCATCTTAAACTTATGCAAGCAAGATTGAATACAATAACATGATACTCGAATAACACACACATTGGCATCTACAGAATATCACCAGCATTGCACAATAAACAGCTATAACCATCCATTTATTGAAATGTAAATGTTGCAATCTGTACATAACAGACACCCAACCAAATTTCAAAGACAATACGGTCACCTTGAATCTGTAAGACAATATCCAACACCAAAATAATTCAAGTTTGGAGCTACTTCCTATTCAACTCAAAGCAAACTCAGTGTTTACAAGAGGTTTTGACTTGATGGAATGGTGAGACTACCTATGAAATACGCACAAGTGTGCACCAGATACACACCAGTTTGTTCATTTCAAGGACGAGGAGCCATGTAATTATGCCATTGCCAGACTAGCTATGGCAAAATTCTTCAACTTATAGAGTTATAGCCAAGTGATAACACAAAGAAAAGTTGAGACAAAACTATAGGAAACTTAACATGGTGAAAGGAAAGCATGCATTCACAATGATTCTAAGCAACAATCATAATAGCCTGAAAGAATATCTGATATTAGTGAATCCCAAAAACAGAACTAAATATGGACTTGGATAGTTCATTCAAATGAGAAAAAGAGAATATATTGTTAATAAGTTTAAAAACATACCAAAAACTTTTAAAACTGCACTATATATGGGCTTGCATATTTGTAATCAATCAAGAAAATGAAAATGTATTATTAATATAAATCGAAAACATACACAAATGTCTGTCTTGCTTTTAAAGACCCTGATCAAAGCACTATTTATATTTTCTCACATATGAAAGGCAAACAAGCTTCATTATAGGAAACCTAAGAGAGGGTCCATCCCTAGCAACATACCGCTTTGAAAGATATATAAGCAACCAGGCTTCTCTATATAATACAGAAGATATAGTCTGCAATGCAGAGTTCCCTTTTGCTTTAAAAGAAAGATACTGACAAATATACCAGTTAATCATGTACAACAGTAGATAGCAGGTCAGCCCAACAATTAAAGACACAATCCATTGCCTGCTCTAGGGAGGAGCTTAAAAGCTACTAACTCAAATGAGAAACCACCAAACCTTCTCAAATAAAAGAAGTACTCAGGATTCGGAACCATTTGATAGCTTGAAACTTTGAAGGCTCTTTCTTCTTCCCAGAATACCATTCCATCAAGCCACATACCACCTTACAAGGTCGTCTCCTATCATGTAAGAGTTTCTCCAGCACTCCAAGCTAGCCTTGTGTTTTTACAATGGTGATGTTAACAAGTTGATACCAAATTCCTTTTCAAAGTTTTTCATTCCTAATTCACCTGAGATAACCTTTGAATAAACTTGGAAACATAACCCCGTATCAAGACAGTATCCAAAACCCAAGAGCGTATGTTTAAGAAGCCCCAGGGTCTGGAAACACTTCCATCCTGTGCTGAAACATTAAGACCTTGGGGATGTTGGCCAATCACTGCTATCATCACTGTCATTTGATACAGTACCATCATATACTCTCAACTGTATGCCATCAAGGTCTTCATCCCATGCATCATCACTTTCATAGAATTCTTCTTCGTAGTCCCTTGGATAGTAGTCATAGTCATAGTCCGACATTGAATCATATTCATCATCATAAGAGTGGTAATCTTCTAGGTCGTAACAATCTAAATCATCAACAACAGGGCCTAGAAAAACCTTCAGTTTATGGCAGCGCTCAGCAAGGGAGTTCTGCATAGCTACATTCCAACAGCCTCGGATATCTAAGAGTTCCAAGTCCCTGCACATGCTTAAAAGGGCATCCATACCTGCATCAGTGAGCAGACCGTAAGCTAACTCCAAATGCTTCAAGCGAGACATGTGCTTAGCAATAGCAAATGCTTCATCATCCTTTGGGGGTTGACCGACAGTGCCCTGTGGATGCATATTCCTGCTCAAACATGTGAGGAACTTGCAGTGTTTCCCCAGAGCCTCCAATGAGGAAGAAGTCATCTTCTCGCAACAACTAATATCCAGATAGGTTACGTTTGCCAATTTGGGAGCCACTTGGGTGGCAATGGAATCTGTCACTTCACTCATAGGCATGCGTAGAGCCTGAAGGCTATGGGCACTGCAGAAACATAATCACGGACACAAATCATCACTGGGCACAAATAAACAAGAAGAGGAATCAGCAATCTTTTATTCTCTGTTAATTCTCTCTCTCCCTCTCTCTCTCTGGCAAGATATCTCCCAAAACTAGTTTCACACTTGATAAGGACCAATAGATAATGTAAACACCATATTGCTACGGACAGATCCCTGTGTTTGCAACACTCAACCTACCAAGAATGGCAATGGTTTTACTGTAATGCAGAAGATTGTAAGTGCCTCAAAAGGAAGAAGTATATTATACTAATGTTTTCAAATGACCATAATAATTCAATCGGACTCAAGTACCAAGAGTTGTAATCATGAATGTATAACAGGAAATCCAACAACTAAAAATATAGAGTATCTAAAACTAAATCTAGAATTAAAAAGCCAAATAAAAGGAAGCAAATACTAGACAGATCAAAATAAACAAAATCATAGAATACAAATCAATCCTGCAAAAATAAGACCCCAGTTCAAAAGTAATAATCCATGGTGCTTAGAAAAAGGGGGTTTTGGAGAACAAATATCCCAGCCAATCACCACGAAAGGGGCAAATCTAAGTCCAAAAACAATCTCAGAAGAATGACTTGGACTAAGAAGACCCAACTTACTGAAAATACCACACCAGTGTATCATCAATTTTGATAAGGTCATAAATGGTAGTCACTCATCCCTTGTCAGTCTCAATGGAACCTAGCAGACTAATTGCAGGTTCAGAAGACTTGCATTATTATTTCATCAATGCATCTTAATTTTGTTTCCATAAAGTGGCATAAACAATATCATCATTCTTGCTCTCCTTTAGCGCAAAAGCATTTTAAACCCCTATTAACAGCATAAAACCAACCATTTAGTATTTTTTCACAGAACCATCATTTTTAGTCTGTTTCATTGCAAACACAGCAGCATAAACAAGGAATAAATCCGAATAACGAGGTTCCAAAATGGCCATTCTCAGAATCTAAAAACCTACTTAAAAGTTTAGAAGGCCAAAATTGTTAACTCTTCAGTGAATCTTGTATCTTATTTTATAAACAACATAAACTTGACTGCTCCTCCATGCTTTAAAGGGCCAATTATGGTTCTTGCTCTCCTTTACTGCAATAAAACAACATTAAACTCAATCGTTCCTATATTACTCTTTTCACAGAGCCAGAATGCTTAGCCTGCTTTGTTACAAACACAACATAAATAAAGGGTGCAGAATGACCACTCCTAGAATCTACCAACTTAAAAGTTTTGAGGGCCCAAATTCTTAATTCTCCAATGCATCCTGATTTTTATTCCTACAGAACCGCATAAATTGAAACAATCCTACATTTTTAATAGACTCGTCATAGGTTTTGCTTTCCTCTGTTAAACAAATACTAAATAGCATACAAAGAATATATTCAAATAACAAGTATGACGGTCCTCAGAACCTAAAAACCTCTTTGCGAGTTTAGAATGCCTAAAGTCTTAATTCTTCCATGCGTCTTTGTTCTCATTGCTATAACGCTTCTTGTTCTCCTTTATGCAAAAACACTAAGATATCCCTACACCGCACTCCCACTTCCCCCTAAAGAACATTAAAATCACCCGTTCCTACACATTTTTCACAGACCCATCAGTCTAAATCCGCTTTATTGTAAATATAGAATATAAACAAGGAATAATTTGAACCCTAGAATATCTTTAAAAGCCATTATCAGTCTCTCCCCCAAATGCAAAATAATTTAAATCCCCACAATCAAAATAAAAACCAATCATTCCCAAATATTTTTGAAAAAACGTTATTCTTCCTATTCTTTATTACAAACATATTGTAAACAAGAAAGAATTTAAAATATCAGGGGTCCAGAATGACCAACCAAGCCCTATCAATTTTGCAACAAGAGATTACAAACTAGCTCAAACCCAGGTTGAAATTTGCCGCTTGGCATCACTTGTTTACTTCCAATGTTTCAGCATTCTGTTTTCTTACAGAAAAACATATCACTTGTTCACTTCCAATGTTTCAGCATTCTGTATTCTCAAGGAAAAACATAGCCAGTGATGCCTGTAGGCAAATTTCAGACCTGGATAAATATGGGTTTGAGCTAGTTAACAGTTGCTCCAGCACTAACGAAATACATAATTCAAAAAATGCAACCAAATACTTACTAGCTAGCAACGAAAGCAAAGATCGGGTCGTTGTTCAATCCAAACACACACAATTTACGCATCGATCCTCGGCTCCTGTTGACAAGCATCTCCACCATTCTGTCCATAGTTTCGGGCTTGCAACGGCGGCACCAGTCCTCGATATCTATCTCTTGCCAGCAATCCGGCTGCATCGCCACCTTCCTCCAGGACTTGCAAACAGCAGGCACCACTGTAAGAATCTCCTGAAACGACATTTTCTTGAATATCAAGGCAAGAGCGTCCGGGATAAGCTCCTCCCATGGCCGACCAAACTCTTCTCTACTATCCTGCATCCTCAAAATAATCCAAAACACTTGTTTTCAAACCCTATGATTTTCACCTGAAAAATACACCTCCAAAACCTCAGCGAAACCTGATATTGCTCAAATCCTTCCGAGATTCATTTTAAGCTGAAAAATATTTTGCACAGATTTGCAGAATTTCAAAACATTGATTTGCAGCTCCAAAAGTTGTCACAGTTGACTTCACCACACATGAAACTCCTCAAAATCCACTAAAAAGCTCCGGCCCTCAGCAAACCCTAATGCTTTGCAAATCTTTAAGATATTCCCACGTTTTGTTCTAGAGTAAGGGCAATGTGTTATCCACAACCCAATATTTTGCTCAGATTTGTATATTTTGCAAATCCTTCAGAGATTTCCACATTACGTTCTGAAAGAAACGGCAACGTAGAAAAATATTGAGCTAAAATTCATTAAATTGCAATATTTAAAACCCAAAATCAGATCTTTTGAAACTCTCAAAAACCACAAACCCTCGAGTAAACTCCAGTTGTAATACTACGGATCCATGTCTCCCATTGTTTCCCAATTCCCCAGAAACGAAACCCTGGGTTAACAGATCCTCCTAAACCTACCAATCAAATTTCCAGCAACTCCTTCAAGCCAAGTTTGACCGAACCCTGAGTTAACGAGCCCTCCAAACCCTAACACGACCTCACGCTGCAGCATAATCGCCCAACACAACCAACTCCTCCGTTAACCAACCCCTCGTACCCTACATTTCACGCTGCAGAAATTCACACCAAATTCGACCAAACCTCACGCTAAGAAAACCCTTCGACAATATCACGTTGCAACATTTAACCCCAAATTCAACTAAACCCCGGTGCAACAGACTCTCACTGAAAATCTCCGTTTCTGCAACATTTATTGATGGCAGATTACAGTGACGAATTCATGAACCCTCGCTAGAACCCCGGAACCCATTAAAAGCACCCAATTAAAACAATCTCCAACCTTAAACCGACGCAACCCTCACCTTTCAAAACCCTGGACACCATTAAAGAGACCACTCCAATTTAATCCCCCAACCAAAAAAACACACAATTCAGTACGAAATTAAGATGCAAAATGCTCGTCCACTATCAAATTCAAACACCCATTAAAACATTGCATTCATCGAAAACCTCCCGCCCAACTCCAAGTTAATGTTTTGTTTCGCTTGGATTTTAACAAAGCCTACGCACAGGCCCTCAAGGAGGGGACGCGTCCCTTGGAGGAGGAGCAAGGACACGTGTCCGGCATCTTACATGCGTCAAACATTCCGTCTTTTATTAAATTTACTTTGAAGGGAATAAAGGACTTAAATGACACTTTTCGCGGACCTGTTTTTAAAATACATTTTCCGGATTCCATAATGATTTTATAAAATCCGAGCGAACTATTTTAGTGAAATGCGGAGGAGTCTTTTCCTGTAGTAATTAAGGACAGGGTTATTATGGTATGGTGTACTAACTAGACACATGTAAATTTATGTGATCTGTTCCGGGGTCAGGAACATGTAAATGTGGTGGAAATGAGTCATGCCATTTTGGTGGTAAAAGTATATTTGGGTTTGGGAAAAGGTCCTTTTAATGCAAAGGGCAGGTAATGTCTCCTACGGTACAAACGAAAAGGATGAGGGTCCGAATACAACCAGCCTACATTGGAGGAAGGCTAACTTTTCTATGTGAGTTGTAACATCAACAAAGGGAGAAAAAGAAAATGAGAACCATGTAGATTTTTAAAAATACAAAACGCTGAAAATTCCCAATAATCCCATAAAAATACTAACATATGTTTTTAAAAACGTAAAATATTATTAAAATTCTCAAAAACAATAAAATATAAATGAAATAAGATAATACAAAAAGAAATTATGAACTAATCTTAAAGATACTAAAATAACTATCGCCTTGATGCATGCAAGCACTCACCTCCATCAAGAAAATCTATAAAACAATAACTTTTTGTCTATTATTACTCTAAGAATTTCGATCGTAATTTCGTGTTTGTTTGCTTGCGTGTTTTTAAGTGCAAGATAAAATTTGTAGGAAACAAATGTAGATCCACTACAATTTGAATTTACAAAATTTACGTACATGTCCAAATCACTTATAAGATGTAAACACTCAAATACGGCTCAATTCACTATTTTTTAGTCCTTTACCCAAACTTCCAAACTAGAAGATAGGGAATAAGTTCAGGTTAACCGATTGGTGATTCACCCTTTGGCACTATTAGTTTTGACAATACTCCTTTGTTAAGACAACTATCCACATCATATTCCCACTCGGTCGCCTCTCTCCCAATTTGCATATTTATACACACTTATGTGTCATCACATTCTGAATATAAATGCATGTCATGATACATCTTTCAAACTACATGCATTGAGCCCTATCGAAAACCATGCAATCTAGTCATGATGTGGAATTCGTTCTCCTAGCCAAACCTGTAAGGACCCATACCAACACATCCTCCAACTTTGCTTTCAATTTGATTATCTTTGTTGGATCATTTCATCCTTCCGGTCGGCCTTGTCATAACAAATTACCTTCAAAACCCTATATAAGCAAGTTAATATCCCTTTGTTTACTTACATAGCACTCTTACGAGCTTTCATTGTAAATACTAACACTAAAGACACTCTGGGCTCCCTAAATATTGCCAAATAGGGCAATCACTACTGCATTTTTGAAGCACTCAACCAGGTCAAGGAGTTCGACGTCTCTTCGTAGACACTCAAATTCGATAATCCACTCTTTAACACTGCTAGTTTTGACAATGCACTCTTACTAAGATAAGTACAACCTTCCCATTCCTACTTAGCACAATCCAAGGTCTTTTATGTAGTTTGTTTATCTTGATTTAACTTGAATGGTTAAATTTATAGGGGGTAGTAATTGATGGTATATTATCCTAATCAACTAGTTTCCAAAGCTAATTGCAACAATATCAAGATAATACATGAATCAAAGATAAATAACAATAGAAAAATGAAACAAAGTACTAGAAATGAGAGGGAGAAGAAGACTTAGTTGATATTCGAACTATGTGTCGATCTAGCCGACTTCGATGACTAGAAAGGGTCAAATGGTCTAAAAAGGTCATGTGTCTAAAATTGTGTCCTACAACGCTTGCACTCGGACAAGGGTGTATGTCGGGGCTAAAAGCGTATGGCCATTTTGGCCCTTTTGTAGCTCTTTTCCCTTTATGCTCTCATCTCCTAAAACTTTACGGGTTTGCACACTCGCTTCCTAGCATATTCTTGTATGAAATATGGCCCTTTGACACTGTACAATGCTCATTGTGCAGTTGATTGAATCTTCAAAACCCTAGATGGTAAGGGAGGCTTACAAAACAAACATTAGTTGAGTTGTGGCACCCCTATGCACCGTCAATGTCACCACTACTATGAAGAGGGCTCAATGTAGACATTAAATCACCCATTTTTGGTATTAGTTAGTCTCAGTCTCATACTATTATTCATATGATTTTTGAGTAAATAAAGTACTAATTAACCCATGTCCTTTGGCCTTTTTACTTTGCTTTCAATCGTCATTGCCGACCTTCAACACATACTTGCCCAGTTTATTTTTTTCATTCCACATCATTCTACCCCTAACCGGGGTGCCCCAAGATCTTGTGGTGCCCTGGTCCCATTCGGGGTGCCCTGATCCTTTTCCCACTTTACCTTCATCTTTTGGGCACTTTCTAGCCGTTTGAGCTTTCCATATTTTTAGTGGTTGGCCTTTTCTGGGGTTAATTACAAAATTAGAACAAGAGAACCATATAAATATAAAGTTATGAGACCATAATGAGGGACCAAGCACTAGGCACTACTATCATCACCTAAGGTTGCATCCATCAAAGGCTCCATTTGCATCCATCTAGCTCCATCACAAGGGACAAGGTTGGTTCATCTACATCACACTGCATAAGAGGGAAGTTTATTCTATTCCATCCACTATTTATTACATTTCTACATCTAGTTATAGCTCATTACTTCACAAAGTGTGACTGGCACATGAACACTTATGACATGGCTTTCACACACACAATAGAACTACATTTGATCTCAAATGCAAATGCAGTGCAAGACTCAATTAGTAAGTCCACCATTGCGGCCATTGAGAATAGTCTACCCCCTTCATATGCATCTTTATTTTTTTAGGGTTTTGATGTTTGGCTTGGGGTTTTGCAGGTCTCTTCTTTGTCACTAATTACAAGTGACATCCGGCATAGTGCAACAAAATACACGTGATGTAGAAGCGAAGGCCTCAAATCATCTAAAGAACCTCATGCGAGTTTGGTTTTTTGACCTCCTGCATAAACCAGGGCACCCAAATCTCAAACCAGGGTGCCTCGTGCACCCTCATCCTTCCCATGTGCCCCGGTCTTCTCGTATAACTTGGATTTGCCATTTCCCGAGCTCTTATGTGGTCGTTCCTACATTTTGTTCATCTAGTCTATTCTATGGTATAGTCCCGAGGCATCGTTAAATCAGCTAAGCTCTTTCCAACCCTTCTTTGCACATTAGGGTTTTACATTTCTACTTTCTTAGTAGTTTGGGTCATTTATTTCATTTATTTAGTTGTCATTTATCACAGCATATCATTAGATTAAACTACAATATAGATCCCCATTTCCCATTTTAGTTTAATCATTTTGGTGAACCCAACTTTTGAAGTTGCTTCCATTTTTGGTCTTCTTATGATCTCACCCGTAGTGGTCGTTTTGGGTCTTTTCAATATTGTGAGCTTCCTCCATTTACCCATTGCACTTCTAAGTCAATGGCTGATATAACTACATCTATGACTACCTTTGATAACCTCTTAGAGCATTCCCACCATGTTCCTCTCCACGAAATAGAAGCATCTAATAGTGAGAAGTCCTACGATGAAGACACCAATGTTGACCAAGATCAACTCAACACTATTACTGACTTTCGACAAGCTTTGCGTGAAAATCCCACTCATCTGCCACATGTCTTACATGCTCTAATTGTTCCTAAGAGAACTCGTGATGCTTCAACCTCTATAATTGCTCATTCTTCGGCTCTCATGGTCTCCACTACACCCACTGTGTTTCCGATGCCATTCCTACAACCACTTCTCATGCCATTCACCCTAGGACCCCTAATATACAGCTTGGATCTTCCTCGAATACTCTTGATTTAACTTTGTTATATCAAGATTTGTAAACCCAAATTCACCAGCTCTAACTTGCTACTTCTCATACTTCACCATCTTTAGACTCTACTTCATTACTACATACCCCTTTTACACTAACTATCTCTTCTTATCCATTGCCACCTAATTTCATCTCTCCCAAATTACCCATCTTTAAAGGCCATGGTGACCCACAAGAGCATCTCCGAGATTTTCATGTAGCATGTCTTGACTATGTGGATGATCACACTATACTCGCTAAGCTTTTTCCTCATAGTTTACAAGATTATGCGATGCGTTGGTTTTATGACCTACCTATTCATTCGGTAGTCTCTTTCATGCATCTGGCTGATATTTTTCTCACTCACTTCTCTATTAACATCGGCTCTAAGATCTCTTATGCTCAACTTGCACAACTTAAGCAAGGGTCTAATGAACACTTGTCGGATTATGTCTTGTGTTACAAAAACAACTTAGCTAAGATGTCTAATGTGCTTGCAGATGTTGAGCTTCAGGACTTATTCATTCAGAGTCTTTTACCACCTCTCCAGGAGAGTGTTCTCTTTGAGACCTCTCCTTTGTTCGATCAACTTTGTCATACTCTTAAGCTTCATAAAACTAATCTCTTAGCTATAGGAAAACTTAAGTATCAAGAGAAAGCATCACCCTCTACACGATTTCAAGGTAAGTCAACATTTAAGCCATCTATGACTAAACCAATGGACACAAAAGTCACCATCAACGCAGTCTCTCTACTACTAAGGAACTTCAATCACAACCACAAAGGCATATTTTTCTAGGTTTAGTATCCCTTCATGAATTTTGCTACTACTACAGGTCAATAGGAATCTTATTACATTGCCTTCTCCTCTACAAATCGACCCATCTTGACCAAAAGGACGTAATTTCAATGAAAATTCCCATTGTGATTATCATCAATGTGTAGGACACTCCACCGATCGTTGCTTTTGACTACAATTTCTCATTTAGGGTTTGATTGACGATGGTCAAATTGAGCTTCCAAAATTTAAAACGTCTCCACCTTTTAATGAAAATGAAAATATCAAAATCTTTAACAACACTCTAGCCAAACATGATACAAAAGCGGCAGACTCATTTGCTAATTATGTATCTCACACAGTGCCTCCTCCTGCATTAGGGGCTCTTGATTTCTTAGTTGCACATACTAATACTTCATCATCGATCATCTCCTTCTCTCACCACGATTACCATGTGAATTTCATATCCAACCATCGACACACCAATGCATTTATTGGTTCGCTTCCCATCGATAATACTAAGGTTGACCCCTCTTGACCCATTAGCGCATGTTCCATTCCACTTCTCAGTGCTATTGGTTTCCCTCTCTCACAAATTGAATATCATATGAACAACCCATATGGTGTCGTCAAACTACACTTTATGGTTGGTTCTCTTATTATGTTTGTGTCTTTCCTTGTTGGAAACACAATTGACGCTACGACATGCTTGTGTCTACTCCTAGTTCACCTACTTGCACACCATCTACGTGGCCTCACCACTTTGTTAGTCCTACGCATAGGTATCAACCCATTCCTAGGATAGTTACTACATCTCAATGTAGGTCGCCACCTCAATTTATTCCATGAGGGTGTCCATCACCTTCGTGCTCAACTTCACATAGATCTCCATCACCGACACATTTTTTTACACCATGACATTCATCATATATTCATCCATCGCATGCACATATGCTTCATTCACATTGTGAAACGCCTATATACTATACCACCACTACTAGAACATGGTCATACGCTTTCACCACCACATGCATCAAATGGAGGACCTTCGTCCTTCACTATTATTGGATAGTTCATTAATTCACACACACTTGGGGGGCATAACATCCACACATATCCCCCCATATTAGTGTCAACACATCTCTCATACATGCATAATCATACATCAATCTCCTAGCATAGGCATACTCATCTACACTTTAGCATCGACCATTACCCGATGACACACTCTTGTGCTTCAGTTCACACTTCACTGTTGAGGGCATCTTACACACATGAACCTCACACACTACACAATAGATACTACACATTGCGACTCTTCATACATCTCATGTCATATGTCTTACATATTATATCATACACTCTACATTTAGTCTACATCATTTCGATATTTGTGCATCTATACATCATACATCATATTAGTCTTTCTCATACATGTGTCACACTTTTATTGTCTACGAGTCTAACATTACATATTACTCATTATACATACTACATAACGTGCATCTCACACTATTAGGCTATCTACACATCTTGCCTTACATTCTACACATTGCATACGTATACATTTTACTTATTCCATGGTCGTTTAATCATCACACATATCACCTACATCTACTCCTACACGTTGCACTCACTACCCTATAACGTACTCTAGTTTCGTGGTCCATACTCAACTGCCGAGGGTTTACAAATCAAATGGACCTCATCATACTTACACGTTCATCATTTGACCTTCTATCATGTGACATTACTAGGTTAGTGACATACGTTATAGGCTAAATGGTCACCTATTCCTTCATCCTATAGTGGTATATGCTTTAGGCTACATTACCACTCCCTCTATTTAATCTTGTAGTGATATACGCTTTAGTCTAACTCATCGCTCCTACGCTCATCTTTTCATGATATACACTTCGGCTATAGGGTCACGCACACACTTCATCTCTAGGTCACATATAATCAACGAACACACACACTCATCACAATGCGTTAGAAATAATACACACTTCAACCATTTCTCGATGACACACTCGCTTTTACGGTTCATTCTTAATTGTTAAGGGGTAAAAACTAAATGAACCTCATTGCATATAACTCCATTCACTCGAGGGGCATGCGGATCCTATCATCCATCTTGCATTTGACTCCATCCATCCACAACATGTTGCATATCTTGGTTGCATTTACTTTTGATTACATTTTATTATTCGTGTTCGCTTTACTATGTATTCTAGATAGATCTCTTGTATGTCATTATCTTTACCATCCAAACATATGTGTTCACATCTTTCTATAGTTATGATCGCAGATACAAGTCTCTTACATGTAACATGAATGGTCGCCTCCTACCCGTCCTACAATGGTTGTTGGGGGCATCCATATACGTCTACTACAGGTGTTATTGTTTAATTTTGTACTTATCACTTTACATTACTTGGTTATACATGCTTTTGACATATTGGTTATCTTTCTAAACCATGCTAACTTGGTGGGTAAGTGCAGGAAGTTGATGGAAAAATATAGGGTCATCCGTGGACGTCATATTGCAAAAAATAGCGAAATCTCAACTTGTAGGGATTATTAGCTATATGTGCACTCTAAATAAGAAAAATTTATATAAATATGAATTGTAGCATTCAAAATCTAGTTTCTAAAATACTAATTTAAAAAAAAAAACGGACAAGTTTAGCTATATTAAACACTTAAAATTATATGACTTAGTTTTTTTTTTAAAACTTATAAGATTGTAGTCCATTTGCCCACATTTTGAATGACCAAATCTTTTTTTTTTTTTTTTTTTTCCTTTGGTGAAACGTTAGATGTAGTTGTCATCTTGGAATGGATTTTATTTTGTATTTTTTTGAGCAATATTTTTATTTTTATGATTTTTCCGTGAAAGTAGTCTCAAAATATTTAGAAAACAGAGTGCTTTCCGTTTGCACTGTCATAACTATATCAAAAGATATCGAAATCAAATATATTTTTTAATGTGTATAGAATTTTTCCACGCTTGGGATGGTATAGGTTTTATCACATTTTGATAAGTGAAACAAAAGTTACAGTCTTAAACGTAGACATGAACATTCACGGGAAAAAATGTCTTAAAGACCTATTATTAGTAAAAAATTATAAAATGATATTTATCTTATTCTATTCACTTTAAAATCAATATTTCTACGAAGCTAACAAAGATCCCCACGCGATGACACCATTTTTGTGAAATTTTTCAATTTTTTAGCATGGTTCAAGTCTTTGGAAGAGCAGATTTGAGGTTTTTTGACCTTTTACACTTCATAATGACCTTCTATAGCTTTGGTTGGGGAAAAACAAAGATTTTCCGAGGCTTATGTTCGGCAGATAGATCCATGATCGCGGTTTATAAAGTGCGATCGCGTTTTTTAACACAAACCAGAGCGCTTTATAAACCACGATCGCGGTTTATAAAGCACACTCACGGTTCATAAATCATATTTACACACATCCCAATGTCTGAATTACCATGTGATTTTTACTCTGACCTTACCATACGAATTATCAGAAATTCTATCTTTTTTCGCACGTTTTCTTATCACCGAAGCAAAACATCATGGGAGACAAAAACGAAGTCAAAAAAGGAAGTCATTAAGTAAAAACACCAAACGAATTAGAGGCCAACAAAATTCAAAATGTTGAGTGAATGCGGAAACTTCATGAATCAAGAAGAGGTTCATCTTCAACCCCAACTATTGTAAGTAATGAAGAACCGTGTAATGTTTCTACCATCCAATGTTGAAGTTGAATTAAATACTCGTGATGAAGATGTTTTTATCATTAATGTTGAAGAAGAATTAAATACTCGTGATGTAGCAAATGTTGAAATTGAAGGAGACAATGAAAATGTGAATAAGGAAATTCATGTTGAAACCAGAGACAAGCAAAATTTGACAAAAAAACTCCTAGGATTTTACGTAAGAAACCTAATTTTTTAGTGAAATTGATGAAAACATTTTGAAACCAATGTCCACAAACTTTCTCGAATGACAAATCGAAGAAAAGCCATTGAAATTTGGGATTATCATTTTGAAATTTTAAATGATTCCCAAAGATGTCAGTTGTTGGTTAGTTTGATGAAATTGATTAAAATGAGACCTACATTAAACACCTTAGGATTGACAACATCTAATATACGTGGTCAAACCTCTACAATTGTTGAAAACCTTCATGATGCATATCACACTGTTGGTGTTAAGAGACGCACTAGGGATAGTAATATTGCAAGCCGTGTACTTGCTTACTAGTGTTGTAAGTGAATCAATAAAAACGCGTTTGATTACGCAAACAAGTCGAATGTTGCAAGTTAATCAAAAACTCTAATGAAAGCAATTGAAAGACGTAATATCCTTCAATCACTCAATAATGCCGATTTTTGGGCATTTTCTGCTAGAGCACCGCGTAAGGACAAAAATAATTTTGATGTTATAAGAGAAGTTATTAAATTTTGGCATGATAACACTAGAGTTTCACCTAATACAAGAGATGTTATAAAACAGAGAGTTGGTTCTACTAATCGTGAACCACATCTAAAGCATTTCTTAGATATGACTCAAACTCAATTTTTCGTAAGTTTGAACAAGAGAATCTAGAAATTAAAATTAGTCAACGTTTTTTTGAAATGTTGAAACCATTCTATGTGAAAATCAACCACGCTCGCACCACTTGTTGTTGTAGGCAACATGTTGAATTTGCGATGCATTATGCTAAATTTTTACGTATTCATTCTAATTTTCATTTTGAAACTATGTTATCGAAATGTGGTGTTCAAGTTCCACCAATATCTTCCAGGATTTCATTCCTACTATATTTTGTGAAAAAGAAGTTGGACAATTTTTTATAGTCAGGATTGTTTAGATGGAAGTTGTAGTACATGTGGTGAATTATCTAAATTAGAAAGTTGCATCCATGAACAAATCAAGGTACAATAGGACATAAATTAGTTGAGTTAGATAAATATAAATCAGCTACATACCAATGGTTGAAAGATGGAAAATAGTCTAAACGGTGTGAGCTAGTTACAAAATAAATGTCTGTTTTCTAATTTTTGAGAAAATTTAAGAATGAAATTGTTTATGAGTATGCAAGACATACACATAGAGCTCGATGGTTGGATGAATAGTTCAAGCTATGCAAAGACACATTTCCTATTGGTACTATTGTTTCAAAGGGTCGATTTTTCGAGAATTACACATTGCAACCACAAATGGAGGTTCAATCACAATATTACAACTCAGTATAAGTTGTCATTTTTGTGCATATAGTATTTCTACATTCTCCTGAAAGTACAGAGAATGATCAATTTTTTTTAAGAGAGTACCACTTTTATATCAGTGATGATCGTACTCATTCTTCTGCTGAGAATTTGTGCAAGGGTCTTTCCAATTATTTTATGGAAACTTGTCTGATAGGGACATCCACTTCAAACAACATTATATATGGTCAGATAATTGCACGTCTTAGTTTAAGAATGCACGAATGTTTTATTGATGAGCATAATGCACGTCAAGATGGGTGTGCAACATATTTGGAGTTTCACTGAGGTTGGACATGGAAAAGGAGAGCATGACGGTGCATGGGCATGTGTGAAAAGAGCTCTTGTAAGAGAAGAGTTGAAGTACAAAGATGGTGCTAAATTAAAAGATGCAAAGAGCATAGTGGAATGGTGTATTGACAACATGGCCCGAGGTTCTCAAGAAAATTTCACAGTTCACAGATATTTTTGGTTGATAGAGGAACAACAAATTGCTAACTACGAGGATTGTATGACACTCACTGGGTCTAGTGATATGCACTCATTTTGTAGCTCAGACGCTACTTCGTGGGCCATATGGACAAGAAAGTTGACATGTTTTTGTGCATCTTGTATCGAATTTGTCATTGCTAAGTGTGATTCACAAGAATGGGTGGATGGATGGATTTGTAGGCCTCTAACTCCACTTCCTAGTTATCAACCTCCACAAGCATTACGACTTGTTTCTGCAGATGAAGTTGCAACATCCAAGGACTTTGATGAAATTTTGATTTTGGTGCGACAAGGTATTTATGGTTATTTATTTAATTTTTGTATTGAGTTATGTCCATTGAAATTTTAATATGTAATTTAAATTTGAGTTGTTCAACCTTTATTTTTTTAGGACATGTGTTTGCAGAATTGCGACAAAAGACAATGAAGAAGGAACAGACTATTTCTTATGTCATTACATCGAGGAAAGAAAGAAGTTGACTTCTCCTATTATAGATGGTGAAGATATTGAGTATCCTACAGGGTCAGTGGTAGTTACTAGAACTTGGCTTCAACGGTATCCATTAAAAACTCCTTTATTTGGGTGTTTGAAGACTTTGAGACACACAGAAAATACTCTTATATTCGCATCTAGTTCTAGCGACAAATATTCAGCTGTATGGATATCGAGGAAGGCCTAATACCAAGATTCTTTGGAAGGTTCGAGAGTCGATCATGAAGCAATCTTATGTCTCATTATTCGAGTAGATCCAATCCTGATGGTTCATTGGAATGAATTTACAATGCTCATGTCTGGTATATATAATTTCTTTTCAATATATATATATAAATTTGTTAGTTTAAAGATCTAGATTTAAGTTTGAATATATTTTATTTTAAATTTGTGTATTTTGTATATATAGATAGTATATGGTTTTGATTTGAAACTTAAATTTCTTTAACTAACACTTTTATGTTTAGGTTAGTGGTGCCAGAAAAGCTTCCACCTTCACGTGGTTGGCACTGTTAGTAGAGAATTTTAAATTCTCGAAGCTAAGAGAAGCTTTCATTGTTTGAAAAAGTTGTAAATTTTGAAAATGTTGTAAATTTTGAAAAAGTTGTAAATTTTGACAAAGTTGTAAATTTTGAAAATGTTGTAAATTTTGAAAACGACTCCTCCCCAAGTGTTTACAAGACCATACCTACGCGTGTGCACCGATTTGGGAAGGAAAAATCTGAGAGAGGATATTGTAGAGGGTCCCTACGCCGAGGTGTCGGATCAGACGAGACGTCTCTAGGTGCCACGGAGTCTGAGTAGTCACCCGTCGAAGTTGAACGATATTTTGGTCTCAGGGCTCTTAAGGGACTATGCTCGAACGAAGTAGCTCGAAAGTAATGACCTTGTCACGCATCGAAACACCACCTCTTCTAGTGTTCACCTGGCCACCCGGACATGCTGGCGTAGTCGGTTCGGTGCCACGACCCACCGTTTGCAAAATATAGCATTTGACAACCTTACACTGGCTCCAACTGCACTATTTCGCACGTTTGCAAACAATAGGGCAGCAAGAGCACCAAAATGAGAAGGAAAAAAATGAGAGAGGCTTTTGTAGAGGGTCCCTACACCGAGGTGTCGGATCAGACAAGACATCTCTAGGTGCCACAGTCCGAGTAGTCACCCATCGAAGTTGAACAATATTTTGGTCTCAGGGCTCTTAAGGGACTATGCCCGAACGAAGTAGCCTGGAAGCAACGACCTTGTCGCGCACCGAAAAACCACCTTTTCTAGTGTTCACCTTGCCACCCTGGACATGTCGGTGCGGTCGGTTCGGTGTCACGACCCACCATTTGCAAAATATAGCGTTTGACAACCTTACACTCGCTCAAACTGTACTATTTCATGCGTTTACAAACAATAGGGCAACAAGAGCACCAAAATAAGAAGGAAAAACCGAGAGATTCTTTTGTAGAGGGTCCCTACGCCGAGGTGTCGAATCGGGCGAGACATCTCTAGGTGCCACTTGAGTCCGAGTAGTCACCCGTCAAGTTGAACAATATTTTTTGGTCTCATGGCTCTTAAGGGACTACACTCGAACGAAGAAGTAGCTAAGCAACGACCTTATCGTGCACCAAACACCACCTCCTCTCACGTTCACCGCCACTCAAACGCGCAACGTAGTCGGTTCGGTGCCATGACTCACCGTTTGTAAAATATAGTGTTTACAACCAATCACCGCTCCACTTCGCACTATTTCACGCGTTTGCAAACAACAGGGCAATGAGAGCACCAAAAATGAGAAGGAAAAAAACCGAGAGAGGCTTTTGTAGAGGGTCCCTATGCTGAGGTGTCGAATTAGACGAGGCATCTCTAGGTGCCACGGAGTCTAAGTAGTCACCTGTCGAAGTTGAACGATATTTTGGTCTCAGGGCTCTTAAGGGACTACGCCCGAACGAAGCGCCTTAAGCAACGACCTTGTCGTGCATTGAAAAACCACCTCCTCTAGCGTTCACTGCCACCCGGGACATGTCAAAGCCATAGTCGGTTTGGTGCCACGACCCACTGTTTGTAAAATATAGCATTTGACAACCAATCACTGGCTCTAACTGCACTATTTCATGCATTTACAAACAATAGGGCAGCGAGAGCACCGAAATGAGAAGGAAAAAACCGAGAGATGATTTTGTAGAGGGTCCCTACATTGAGGTTTTGGATTAGACAAGATGTCTCTAGGTGCCACGGAGTTCGAGTAGTCATCCGTTGAAGTTGAACAATATTTTGGTCTCAGGGCTCTTTAGGGACTACGCCCGAACGAAGTAGCCCGGAAGCAACGACCTTGTCGCGCACCGAAACATCGCCTCCTCTAGTGTTCACCTAGCCACCCAGACGTGTTGGCACAGTCGGTTCGGTGCCACGACCCACCGTTTGCAAAATATAGTGTTTGACAACCTTACACTGGCTCCAACTGCACTATTTCGCGTGTTTACAAACAATAGGGCAGCGAGAGCACCGAAATGAGAAGGAAAAAACCAAGAGAGAATTTTGTAGAGGGTCCCTACACCGAGGTGTTGGATTAGACGAGGCATCTCTAGGTGCCACGGAGTCCGAGTAGTC
Organism: Taxus wallichiana var. yunnanensis; assembly: GCA_018340775.1. Classification (NCBI taxonomy): domain Eukaryota; kingdom Viridiplantae; phylum Streptophyta; class Pinopsida; order Cupressales; family Taxaceae; genus Taxus; species Taxus wallichiana. The sequence goes on along the minus strand of CM031237.1, from coordinate 719,844,441 downwards.
ACCCATCAAGTTGAATGATATTTTGGTCTCAGGGCTCTTAAGGGACTACGCTCGAACGAAGTAGCCCAAAAGCAACGACATTTTCACACACCAAAACACCACCTCCTCTAGCGTTCACCTGGCCACCTAAACATTCCGGCACAGTCGGTTCGGTGCCATGACCAACCGTTTGCAAAATGTAGTGTTTAACAACCAATCACTGGCTCCAACTGCACTATTTCACGCGTTTGCAAACAATAGGGCAACGAGAGCACCAAAATGAGAAGGAAAAAACCGAGAGAGGATTTTGTAGAGGGTCCCTACACCGAGGTTTCGATCAGACAAGGCATCTCTAGGTGCCATGAAGTCCGAGTAGTCACCCGTCAAAGTTGAACGATATTTTGGTCTTAGGGCTCTTAAGGGACTACGCCCGAACGAAGTAACCCAAAAGCAACGACCTTGTTGCGCACCAAAAAACCACCTCCTCTAGCATTCACCTGGCCACCCAGATGTGTCGGTATAGTCGGTTTGGTGCCACGACCCACTGTTTACAAAATATAGCGTTTGACAACCAATCACTGGCTCCAACTGCACTATTTCGTGCGTTTGCAAACAATAGGGCAGCGAGAGCACCAAAATGAGAAGGAAAAAACTGAGAGAGGATTTTGTAGAGGGTCCCTACACCGAGGTGTTGGATTAGACGAGGCATCTCTAGGTGCCACAGAGTCCGAGTAGTCACCCGTCGAAGTTGAACGATATTTTGGTCTCAGGGCTCTTAAGGGACTACGCCCGAACGAAGTAGCCGGAAGCAACGACCTTGTCGCGCACCAAAACACCACCTCCTCTAGTGTTCACCTAGCCACCCTGGACATGCCGGCATATTGGTTCGGTGCCACGACCCACCGTTTACAAAATATAGCGTTTGACAACCTTATACTGGCTCCAATTGTACTATTTCACGCGTTTGCAAACAACAGGGCAACGAGAGCACCGAAATGAGAAGAAAAAAACCAAGGGAGACTTTTGTAGAGGGTCCCTACGCCAAGGTGTCGGATTAGAAAAGGCATCTCAAGGTGCCACGGAGTCCGAGTAGTCACCCGTTGAAGTTGAACGATATTTTGGTCTCAGGGCTCTTAAGGGACTACGCCCGAACAAAGTAGCCCTAAGCAACGACCACATGTCACGCACAAAAACACCACCTCCTCTAGTGTTCAGCTAGCCACCCGGACATGCCGGTGCAGTCGGTTTAGTGCCATGACATCCTGAGGCATGATTTCTCACTCCTCACCTCCGTTCATTTCCTAGGACTCAAAACATTCAATGTCACTTGTTTACCTTCCATCTCTCTTGTTCTCTTTGACTTGCCTATGTCCTCTTAGACTGCGCGTCATCACCGTCCTTGCTTTTCTCTCTTGAGCTATGTTATTGTGGTGATCTCTCTCCATCCTCTACGCCCCAACCTGTGTGTGCTTACATGCTCATTATTTTTGCATTGTAATAGGATTATTTATCATAGATCACTAGACACAAAATTAGGATTATAAGTAAATAATCAAACAATTAAGGGAACACATGTGTGAGGACCTTTTATTCATAAGTGCCATCATTGATTGCATGAGATTAATCATCTCGCCTCAAATTGAAGCAATGTCTCCCATCCAAACTTCAACCTCCCACCATTAAGTAAGATCAATCATTCTTACTGCAAAGAAGGACATGTGACCATTGGGTGAGCATGATCCTTGAAAAAGGGAACATGATCTATTTCCCGAGATTATCTTTGTTTAGATTGTTCTCGGTCATATTTTTGAAAATCAATAGGAATAGAGTTGAGATCAAGAAAGAGAAATTCCATTAGGAAAATAATCTCCCATTTGCGAGTGAGATGAATAATTTGGATTCTCATTCCTTAGTGAGCTCTGTGTGTGTTTCATCCGACTTAGAGAACTTGTATGACATTTTGTCCCATACCATCACCTAGAGGTTTGATGCTCTAAAAGAATCCATTTCGATTTTGAATCCCATGAGGAGAATGTATCAAAAATTTGGAAGATCTTGGCACAAGAATGCATGAGCTTGTACTCCTCTCGGGAGAATAATTCCACATGAAGAATCTTCAGATTCAAATTTTAAGAATTGTTCAGAAAATATTTGTGACCCTTTCCTTCAATAGTCAATACTTTAGTTCACCCTTGAGAGATCATGGGTTATATCTCTAGAATCCTATGAAGAGTTAAATGAAAAATATTTTAGTCAATGTGGAAATATCAATGCCATTCCTGAGAATTGACTCAACACATTGGAGCATGTGAACATCTTGGAAGATGAGAAAGTTTCATTTGTAGTTTCCAGATTCAACAAGATGGTCTATGGAAAAGCCTCATCATTCAAGATCTTCCGCAGAGGAAGACATGAGTTGATTCTTCATTAGAGGAGGATTCTTCATGCGATGGGTGGAACCTAAGAATACTAATAAGGGCTTACTGTCAAATTTTTACCCTTTTCAACTTGGGACATCAGAATGCACCACCACATGAAATCTCTCCCTTTCGTCACTTAAGGCTTGTAACATTCTCACTAGGTATTCAATTCCTTAGCACCCCAACTTGATTATGTTGCCCCCTCTCATGAATACTTAACCCCTTCTCACATTATCACCCCTTTAAGTCCCTTTGTCACTTAAGGCTTGTAACCCTACCCTGTCATGCCATGTAACTTGGGTTAATCCAGAATGGTCAAGGATGAGTTAGAAGGTGAGTTAGCTAGGTTAATGTTAAGAGGTGAGTATAAACATACACTTAGCCATTTTTTAATCCCTTTTTAATATTTCCTTTTCCTTCATTGCTGCTAGTATTTAGTTATGCTACTAAATTTTCAAGAAACCCTATTGCAAAAATCACATTTTTGCTCATATCTCCTTCATTTTTGCTCCATTTCCCTGCAATTTGCCCGTAACTTCTACTCATGAACTCCTTGAAGATGATCTAAAAATATTTTCCATTGGTACCCTAATTTTTTATAGCATCCCATTTAAAATTTCAGAGAAAAAACTTGCCTTTTTAGATCCTTGCAATTCTAGAGATCGAAAACACTTGAAATTTGAAGCAGGAAACCATATGAAAATACCTAATCTAATGAAAAAATTTCATCTCAATCCAAATACAAGAAGACATGATTAAATATTTAAATCAAACATACATATCAGAGAACTAATTTAAATGGTTATGAAAACATACATAGAAGGATATCATACATGCAATGAAATCAAATCAAACATATAGTCCAGATTTATCGTTATGAAAACCAACACACATGGATATATAAGAATCAAACAAAGTGTGCTCCAGACACACGTCTCTGAAAATATATACATAAGTTCATAATGTATGTGTACATCTCGAACTAAGTGTGTCATAATGTACATATGGGACCACATGCGGTCGCAAAAGGCTATATATATATATATATATATATAATGGACTATATGAAGAAACATGTTCACTAGGACTAGATGGCCCATATATATATCCATGTACATCTAGGTGGACTATGAATCTACTCATGAAACATCTTCCTCTTTTCGCCTGCTAGAAGTAAGCACGTTCACGACCTAGAGATGTAGTGGAGGGAGATGTCACTATGGATTTCATCCGTGTGGTCCTAGTGTCTCTAAGCATGCCTGCAATGAACCTACACATTCATAAACAAAAATTTTTAACACCCAAAATTTAAAATACATTCAAAATTTAGAAACTTGTACAATTTAGTTAAAATGCATGTGAAATTTTACCGCAATGTCATGATCCCTATCAATTTGTTGTTGATGCATCGCAGGACAACAAATAGACTCAAGAGGGTAAGCTACATACAAATAATTAATTTTCAAATTAAATATTTCACATACATACAAAATTTGATATTGTAGATTTAAGTAATAAGAAATAATGAACCTCCAAAATTTAACAAATTTGAAAATTTTTACCTCAGTTAGTGGATCTGCATTCTATGGCGGTCTCTGCATAGCCTCCACAGTCTGCATATATGGAGGAGTCTCTCTAGTAGTCATAAGCTATACAAAAAACATGTACAAATCAATATTAAAATCTACATGACTGTGCACCACATAACAGAGGTCCAAAGCATGTAATCCACGTGAACTTCCAGTAATTAGAAACAAAGTGTAAAGAGATTTACTAACCTGCGTAAAACTCATGTGAGGTATGCCAGTAGCCTCAGTTCCCAAAGCAGATGATGACCCACCAGGCTCCTGTGTATAAAAGAGAAACATATTAATATGTACAACATACACATGAAACATTATAATAATAATCTAGTGCAATCAAATGAAATTAAAAATGTAAGTTTGTACAACTTGAAACTTACGTTTGAAACATGCTGCAATTTCATGAGCTAACATGTCGACGCCGGATGTTTCCTTCATCGACTCTTTCTATTTAAAATAAAATATAAATTATTTTTTTACATGTATGTACATGACGTATAATCATATATATATATATATATATATATATATATATAAAATCTCAAACATGTGAATTAAACTAATGTATATATATATAATTTATATTTATTTGAAATTTACCTATGAAAGACCAATATCAAGTGGCACCGAGCCCAAAAACATTCCCAACATCTCATCTATAGAGAAGAAATCCTGTGAACCAGCAAATGATGTCTCGCCCGCAGTGCATACGTCACCACATGATCCATAGTGGTGTGGTGCGCTAGAACTGGTGCCTCCATCAACATCACCAGATGCAATTTGGTCACTATCTTTGGGTCGAGTGTCAGTGAGCTCCCTCAATGCATGTAATGTATCAATCTCCACAACCTCCTTCACTGTAGGAGGGATAACTGAAGGCAGTGGGGGTTTTGGGGCATGGGGGATCCTAGGTTGACCTATGCGTGCACCAAGTCTACTCATGCAGAGCCACCTCCTCGACCAAAAAAGTCAGAAAAGTCAAAATAATTCGGGACCTCATTGAGCACGAACTCGCAATATAATTTCTTCAAAAAATAAAGAGGAACCTCATTATTGTTGCATGGTGGATAATCAAAAACCATCCACCATCGGTCCCAAAAATTGTTTTTGATTCGGTCATTGTGGCACCAATGGATTGGGAGCCGTTTGCAAGTAATTGTGGGGGGGCATTGGTTCTAGGGTCGGTAAATAATGCACAAATGAGGTCTTTTCCAATTTTTTTGTCTTTTACGGCTGCATGGGATAGTTTATCCGCATACCACCGCCTACAGTCACCTCTAAAGGTATTCCATCTATGTATTTGGTTGGTTGCGGACTCGACTTCGCCAATCAATGTTTGTAATGTATTGGCTAAAGTCATGCGGGATGGATTTGTAGCATGATTTTGTCTTATAGTCTGAATTAGGTTCTCAATGACAATTTTATTTTCTCATATTCTTCTAATGATATTATCTTGTGTTCTGCTGGCTCGGTGGGGACGAAGGAGCCACGGGGAGGCGGATCTATGTTTGAAGGAGGGTTTCGAGGAATGTTCGAGGGTTTTGAGGAATGTTCGGTGGGTTTTGAGGAATGTTTTAACAGTTTGCACGATTTTGAGCTTTCCGACCAACTGATAAAACAAGAAAATTGTATACATAAACAAACATTTCAAAAAACCCATGAAAATGCAAAAAAACCTAAAATGCAAAAAAAAAGATTAAAATCGGGGGCTTACCTCCTCGTCTTGGTGGCATGGTTGAATCTATCGCTATCCAGAAGTCCGATGAGCAATTTTGAGGTGGTATTCAAAGCTCGAGTGAAAAACATCTAGGAAAAATCGCGGTTTGAAATGAAAAATGGGGAAAATAAGGAGTCGCGGGACTGCTAATTTTTGTCTCAGAGTTCCGCGATCATGGTTTATAACCGCGCTCGCGGTTCTAAACTACGATCACAATTTTAGGTTCGGTAATTGCCGAACCTGGAATTCAAGAACCGCGATCGCGGTATATAAACCATGATCGCGGTTCTTGAATTTCAAGTTTTTATGTCCACGGAATTGTCCACCAACTTCGTGCACTTACCCGGTGCTTCATGTGTAACATTTTTTTGCAGGATTACTTACTTCCATGGTTATTTGTATGTTTGTCTACTATTACTTATCTATTGTTTGCTCTTATATGCGGGCTTTGTCCTATGTTTGGTGTGCACACTTGTTTGTTGTATGTGGCCATTATGGCCTTGAGTGTCTTGTGACATCGTGAGTGGTGTCCCATGTTTGCAACCCACCTTGGCCTATGATTGGCTTACATTGTTTAGTAGCTTACACTTGATTTCTACATGCATGTTTATTTGTACTAACACTTTTTCTAGCTACTTATTTGTGTGCATCTTGGTTTCTACCAAGCGCATTCCTTTCCCCATGTAGGGCACAGTTTACTTGTTTAGTTCTCTTTTGGGGCCACATTCTCCTTTTAACGACGTTACATGCACCCCCAAAGAGGGGGCATTGTTTGGGGTTTTATACACTACACAACGCTCTCTCTACCGAAACAATCGGTTCGGTTTCCGTCCTTGAAATTGTGGGTTATATAGTGAGTGGGTTTAGACTAGTCTATGAACCCCATACACAACAGATTTTACAAGATATGGTTGTCCTTAGCATTATGGGGAGCAGTTACAGGTTAGAGGATACAACAAATTTCCTCTCTACACTACTTCATCCAGTGGCGTCGGATTGCCCAAAAAACTAGGCAATACAAATATCTCTTCATACATCTTTAGGGAAGCAATTCATAAGTTGGAGAATAATACAACTTTCTCCCTACACTTCTTCAGCTAGGGTGGCGTGAGATCACCCAAAAAACTCACAAGTACAGGATATCCTTTCTTCACCCTTTTTCTCATCACGATCAGGTGCACATGTTCCTTTTTCATTTCCATTACATGTTTTTTACTATATACATGCGTTTTTACATGTGTTTTTAACATATATACATGTGTATTTGACTACTTGATCGTCTTCTCCTTGTAGGTTTGTCTATATGAGAAGCAATTAGTAAACAACAACAACAACATTTTGTGGCAGAAACACCTCGTACTAACATGCATGTACATCACACACATTGGCAACTACACACACATTTCTCGCCCTAGGTTCACTCTCATCACTTTTTATCTTTTGCATCTTTAGTTTCCACGCTCCATCTTTTTGTCACTCCACGCTTTGTCTAGTCCTTCAACAAGCTTTCTACATCCCTCTACATGGACATCGGTATGCATCTCTATCTACTTTATGTTACCAAGCATTCCGCTCAACAACATAAATTCTAGGCAAATGTAGACACTAAACCATGCACTTTGGGTATCATTTAGCTCCGGTCTCATATTACTATTCGTATGGTTTTGAGTCAATAAAGTACTAATTAACCCATGTCCTTTAGACTTTTTACTTTGCTTTTAGTAAATCACTACTGACCTTCAAAGACATACTTTCCCGCTTGTTTTTGTCATTCCACATCATTCTACCCCTAAGCCCAGGGCACCTAAGGCACCTGGTCCCATTCAGGGCGCCCGATCCTTTTCCCACTTTACCTCCATCTTTTGGGCACTTTCTAGTTGTTTGAGATTTCCATATTTTTAGTGGTCGGCCTTTTCGGGTTAGTTACGAAATTAGAGAAAGAGAACCATATGAATATAAATTTATGAGACCATAATGAGAGACCAAACACTAAGAACTACTATCATCTTTATATGCATCTTCTCCATCACTCGATTACCAACGACATCCGACACGGTGCAACGAAATACATGCAAAAGGCGCGAAATGCCTCAAATCATCTAAAGAACTCCCAGCAAGTTTGGTTTCGGACCTCCTGCACATACCAAGTGCGCCCAAATCTCGGACCGAGGGAGCCCCAAGTGACCTCATCCTTCCCTGGCACCCCAATCTACTCAAACAGCCTTCGGATATGGCCTTTCCCGAGCTCATGTGCATTGTTCCTACATTTTTGTTCATCCGGTCTATTTTGTGATACAATCCTAAGGCATCGTCAAATCAGCTAAGCTCTTTCCAACCCTTCTTTGTACATTTGGGTTTTACATTTCTACTTTCTTAGTTGCTTGGGTCATTTATTTAGTCATTGTCATTTATCTTGCTTTGCATAGCGTTATATTAAACTACAATATAGATCCCCATTTCCCACTTCGGTTTAATCACTCAAATCGCATGTTATTCTTACCTAGCATGTGACAACTAAATTGATAACCACGACCTTGCAACAATATAATTATACTTGAACCTTTTCCCTAACTTGACTTGACTTTGATAATGTTCTCTTTGTGCTTGCATATATGAGTGGATGACTTCCCTATAATGAGTATGCAGAGTATATGAAGCTTAAGGGAGTCTTGAGTAGCTTTTCTTGTGATTTCTCTTAGTGTTTTCTCATTGGAATGCTAGGTGCTAAGTAGATATAATGCCCCCTCTTAATGAGATGTGAATAACTTTCTTATATATTTGTTAAGGGTCTTAAAAACTTAGATAAAGTCGATTAGACATGTACCAAAGAAGTTCAAATTAAGAAAAGTACCATTGGAGGGAAGGGGGCCAAAGTGGCTAGGTTGATCCATAATGGATGGATGTTATGGCCCTTTGTGGGTGATATGGTCCTAGATGTGTGAGTGATTTAAAAATATGGATTGTAACATGGGAGGGTATATCCTGATTTAATGAATTAATATGACCATTATGTGAACAAATAAGTTACGTGTGAAATAATGAGTGAGCTATATTTAGGGATAACATAATTGGCCAAATTGAGCAAGCGTGGGCTAATTCAAAAGTGTTTTACAATTTGTTTTATACAATTTGTGTGATTTAACAAAAATAAGCTTTTGTAAAACCCTAATTACAGAGTAAATGAATGTAAACTATGATATACAACTATTAGATACAGTTTGACACAAGAAATAAGCTAATAAAATATGAAACCCTAAGTGCGTGAGAGAGGAAGGAACTTGTTGATTTGCACTTGATCCGGGACTGTACAGATCGGGAAAATTACTTGAACATGAGGTAAATAGTGTCTTCAACGCTTACGATAAATTTTGCAATTTTTGGATAAGATGAACATAGGCGCTGGACTAGGTCGGGGCACCTAGATGCCGAGAGTCTGCTATTGGGTTCTGTGACTAAAAAATGGTCGAACTTGATTTTTCTTGTGTCGCACAAGTGTCACAAAAATTCATTATCGATCGCCTATATTTGGCACCTTGATTGCTAAGTGTACCTATAACCTACAAAATAGACGTTCACCTACAAAACCACATCAAATCCAAAAAAAAAGATGCAATATGGGGAGTCAAACTGACCCCGATGATCACCCAATAGAGTGAACTTACGACCGAGCATTTCACTACATCTCAGACTCCATGTAGTTCTTGTGAGTGTGTGAAAGAATCGTGCCCTAGGATGCCCTTGTGCAAGATGCACTAGATAACGAGATAAATTTGTTAAAAGATGTAAATGTGTGTATGGAATATAATGAACTTCCCCTTCCTATGTAGTGTATGTAAAAATGTAGTCCCTTGTCCCTTGAATGGATGCTTTAGATGGATGCCTTTGAGTGTTTTGGTGCATTTGGAGGCAAGCTTAGGTGATAGTAAGTATGTTTAGAGTTTGGTCCTTTATTTTGATCACATAATCATGTATTTATATGATTCCTTTGGTTGAATTTCATAATTGATGACTGGAAGGTTGACCCATAAGAAAATAAGAGGCCAAAAAGATAAAAGAGGCCCAAAAATAGTGAGTAAGGTAGAAAGAGGTCAGGAGCGCCTGGGCACTGGTGTCCGAAGTCATAAAAGATAAGAAAGTAAAGTCCTGATTGGGTTGTAGGGTGTGTAGGATCAAATAGAAAATAAGAAACACAAACAAGAGGCCAAAGATAGCTATCAATTACTAGTTTTCTTGCTTAGGAATCATGTAAATACTAGTATGCTTTTATGACCTAGAAATGTACCCAAGTGTGTGATTTTGTGTCTACATGTACCCAAGTGCGTGATTTTGTATCTAAATTTTCCCCACTTTATGCATACCTTTTGTTCCTGTAGAGAGTGATGGAGATAGCGTGTCGAAGAGATAAGTAAAAGCGTGAAGTGATAAAAATGAATCGTGGAAGCTAAGAAGGGAAAGTGACCCTAGGGGTGAATTGCATGAGTTGTGCACGTGTTGTACTTGTTATTGTTGTAGCTTTTTATTTTTGTAGGGATGCTTCTTGTTGCGTATTAAGGATAGACTTGCAAAAGAAGAGAAAAAGAGTATTCAAAGTTGTGTATATGAAAAATTTGCATAAGTATGTAAAAGTGTGTAAAAAGGAAAGTGTGTACCTGATTTGTGAAGAGTAAAAAGGATAGAAAGTGTCATGAACATGTTGTGTAGAATGATTTTTAGTGGCAATCTCGTGCCAAGAGAGAGTTCTTTGCATGATCTCATGCCAAGTGTGAGTTTTTTGGGCGATCTCACGCCAAACACTAGTTTTTTGGGAGATCTTATGCCACTGGATAAGAGTGTTCGGTAGAGAGGTCTAGTTTTACTCTCCATCCATGATTGTTTCCCAAATAAACACCACTGTAGATGGTGTTTCCCTGTTTTGTTCCGCGTTGTCCCTGATTTATTTTGAATGTATTGTTTGTTTTGATTGAAAATGGAGATAAAATGCATTCTTCTTGCTAGAGGACTATGCATGTACTGTGAAAACTCGCTTTATAAATTGATGTGAACTATGTTGATATGAGAAAGTAATTGTATCTTCCCCTAGGACATAGGTGCCTGGGGGAGTGCCCAGCGCTAGTGTTTGAATCGGGTGCTAGTGTCTATGCTAAACCGAGGACCCGAGTCGATTCTCTGGGTCGTTTCGTAACTCTAAACTATGTTGATTTTGTATTGTGCATATATGAACTATGGCTCGAGTCTGCTTATGTGGGGTGACTGATTCTCCCAATGTATGCCCCCTCATTTAGGGTGCATGTGACACTAATAGGAGTATGCGGTCCAAAGGAGAGGACCTGAAATTGATCTGAAGTGGATACCCTATAAAGGGAGGGAATATGCATGGTAGAGACCAAATCACATGTAAAAAAACTAGAAACATATGTTAGTGCAATCAAAGCTAGTATGTAAGCGAAGACAATGTGCAATCAAGAAAGTAAGAAGAAAAGATAGACCACGAAAAACGGGTTTTGGACATGGGACATCGCCTACAATGTCACAAAAATAAGGGTTGAAGTGACCAAAAGCATACAAAGGTGCATACAAGAAGACAAAGGGCATATCCCAAAACAATAACATATAATAGAAAGCAATGTCAATCAAAGTGTAATAGATAACTACGGTGCCTTATAGTTCTTGCAAGGCAAAGGTTGCACATGAAGCACTCATTAACATGTTAGAAATATAAAGAGTATGACGTACCATGTATGTATTAACGTAAAGTAATGTGCTAGTAAAAATAGGAAGTATTATAGAATGAAACAATAACACTCGTAGTATGTGAGAAAGTAGATGCCCCTTAGGAGCCTCAGTGGGACTAGTAAGAGGTACAAAGTGCCAAACATCACCGCAATGTCTAAGGACTTGTAAAAATTCTACATTCACAACTAGGGAGCAAGTGAGCGTGCATGTGTATATAGAAAGATATTGACATACTAAGTATCTGTCTAGCATGGGAAACAAAGTGTGCATATTTGTATAAGCAAGCAATAAGAAGCAACCAAGATATACAACATGCAATATATGAATGCAATAGAATGGTATGAAATTCGAATATGATAGGGATGACATGCCCCCAATGGATGTGGATGAATATGAGATGAGGTTCATTTATAAAATACCCCTCAAAAATCAAGAATGAACCATAGAACAAGAGTGCATCATCGAAATGGTTGAAAAGTGAGATCTTTAGAAAGATCTATCATGAAACACAAAGTGTGATATGTAGAAAGGTGTGAGGTTCATTTCAAATTTAGACCCTTAGTAGTCGAGTATGAACTATGGAATTAGAGTGCATCATAAGGTAATGGTTTGAAAGTGATATGTTATAAAGGTGTATCACGAAGCACAAAGTGTGAAGTGTAGAAAGATGTGAGGTTCATTTCAGATTTAGACCCTTAGTAGTTGAGTATGAACCATGGAACTAAAGTGTGTCATAGGGTAATGGTTTGAAAGTGATATGCTAGAAAGATGTATCATGAAGCACAAAGTGTGAAGTGTAGAAAGGTGTGAGGTTCATCTAAGATTTAAACCCTTAGCGAGTCAAGTATGAACCATAGAACTAGAGTGCATCATAGGGTAATGACGATATAATATGTGTATCAAGTTGCGTATGATTGCTTAGAAATATGAAGCACATAGCTTAATGATAGACACCTTATGATGGTAGAAAAGGGGGAAGTAAGCATGATTCCCCCAAGTGTATGATGTGTATAAGAATCAAGTAACATCATCTAGAAGATCATCATTATCGCATCGTAGCCTATTAGATTTAGGTTGGAAACTTGATAAGAAATAATGTGGGGTTAATCATATAAAGAGCCATTGCGACGTAAATTGTACATGCCCATAACATATTATTCATCAGTGAAAGGTGGTTGCGGACAATCATGTGCATACCAATGTGTGATATTTTGAGTATAGTGAGAAATGAATCATTGCAAATAGAAATGCGGCCAAAAGGCATGGGAAATGTGATACTAGTATGATTAGGATCCAAAGTGCCACCAATATAGTCAATCCAAGACTACCCAAGTGTAAGTGGAGAGGAACGAGGAGTACATGCAAGGAATACTAATAAATGGAAGACCCGAAGACCATAAACAACAAAGAATAAATATACATCCCGATAAAGGTGAGGAGAATGTGGCGGTGGCGAAGATCATCGAGTGTGAATCTAAGTCGGGTTAAGCCATCATGTGTATAAATAGTGTTAGAGAAAGTGGGATCGAATGGAATATGAGGCCAATAAGAGTTATGTATGAAAAGAGTGCATGTGAAAGGAGGTAGTGTCGAAGGCAGAGTGAGATGAGGAAGGTGGTATGACATCCAATGTATGGATAAACCCCTGAAAAAGTATCATAGCATTAGTAGAAGGAGGGGGTTTCTTGAATTGATATTCACCAAGGCCAATAGCAACAAAATTATCATTGAAGTAGGACTCATCTATCTCGATAGGAGTAAAGTTAAGATTACGTAACATTCATCATTAAGCTCTACAACATCAACCTCATCATTAGAATCATCAATGCTGATATTATCATGTTGAATGGTAGTAACAATGCGATTAACTAAAAATGTAGTAACAATGTAGTATAGAGATAATTAATCTAAGCTATGAACAATTGTAAATAAAGTAAATAAATGCAATAAACAAGAATGTAAATGAGCTAAACAACTATGTAAAAGGAAATGTTAACCCTAATATGCAAAAGAGAGTGAGGAAAGAACTCACCGATAACAGAGATACCTATAGGAGAGTGTCGCAGAGATAACTAGAAATATCAAGTAGGAATGAATGTGCGTAAGTTTTAAAAAGGATGGATCTGGAGGATCTTGCTAGACTAGAGCATCTGGATGAGGACTAGGGCGCCTGTGGGTTCTCTGCTCTGCAATCTAGGTGCCTTGGTCTCTGAAAAAGCTCTAAAATGGTTTTTACTGGTTTAGTAGATGGCCCAAAACCCTTGTTGTGTGTCACATCAACTTCGTTGTCCTGTGCTAGATGTCGCCAATACTCCAAGATGAAATAAATACCTGCAAGACCCCGAAACAAGCATGAAACCCTAAAAAAATACATATGAAGGGGTCAGATTGACCTTAACCACCACAATGGTGGACTTACTAACTGATCACTACACTGCATCTTAGACCCGATGTAGTTCTATGTGTAAGTGTGTGTGAACATGCTCTAGGTTACTCTTGTGCTAGTTGTACTTTGTGAAGTAGCGAGCAATAACTATGTGTAGAAAATATAGTAGAATGTGTGCATGGAATAAAAATAGAATCCCTCCCCTTATGAAGTGTGATGCAGATGTCCTAGCCTTATGCCTTGATGATGGATCTATGTGGATGCAAGTGATCTCTAATGCAATAGATGAATGCAACTCTAGATGGAGTGATAGTAGTAAGTAATGCTAGGTCCCTCATTATGGTCTCATAACTTTATATTTATAGGGTTCTCTTGATCTAATTTCATAATTAACCCCGAAAAGGCCAACCACAAGAAAGATAAAGATGCCAAATGGCTAGAAAGAGCCCAAAAAGTGGCAAGAAATATTCCACCTTATCTCTCCATAGATCAAGCACCCCTTATCACTCCAAAACACTCCCCTTATCCCTCCATTATCTCCCCCAAGAAGGATTTTCAAACACATGGTTTCCTTCATTGAGGTAGGGATGGATTTCCAAACCAAATGGAAATCCATCCCTATCTACAAGCCAAATGTAGGAGGATAACCAAAATGAAAGAATTATTTCAAGCTTGTCAAAGCAAGCATACAAAATGAAAAGGAGGAATTCCTCCCTCTTCCCATCCATCTCCAAAATCCACACCCCTCAAGGGTGGGTGGAGTAACCAAAATGAGACAAGCAAAACATTCAAATTCATTCATTTGTAAAATTCAATCCATATATACAATTTCAAAACCAAATTCGATTAAGAACAAGAGGGTTTGAAATATCCTACCTTCACTCGAGAAAAATTCCAATCCAAAATTGTTGTCATGCGAATGTGCAACAAGGAAATCCTTAATTTTCAAGCATGACAACCATACCCTACCCGAAAAATTTTACTCAAAGGTTATTTTTAAGCCCCACTTCCTATCACCCTAATCCCTAAGTCAGTGTTTCTATAGGTGATTTAGGGATACCTAGTCACTCCAAGTGTTTTCAAGGAAAGATCCATCAAAACAATTTTTTGAAAAGCTTGGGAAAGATCATTTTCTAATCTTTTTGAAGCTGACGCACATCCTCTGAAGTGGAACAAAAGGAAAAAATCCATCAAGAAGGTGTATCAAAGGGATAAGGAAAATTTTCAATCATTTTTGGAAATTTTTGGAAGGTTTCACAAGTTTTAGATCAAGTTCAACAAAAGTGAGTCTTGGAGGCCTAAACAAGTGCACGGTGGTCAAAAAGGCTACCGAACTTCAAGAAGCAATTTCAGGAGCTCCTAAGGAGTTAAGAGTCAACTGCAATTATCGTTGAAAAGGTAATTAATAGATATAAAATATGGTTGAATAATATTCTTTGCAACACCTTGGAGCACTATTCCCCCATCCATTTTTTCTCATGCACAACCTTGGAACCAGAAAAAAATCCTAAATTTAAGGGGTTAAATGGTGGAATAAAGGTCTGAAATTCTCACCATTGGATTCAAAAGGCCATTTTCATTCAATATCATATAAAATTTCATCAAAAATCTCCTCCTGGAACTCAAGTTATGGTCCCAACAAGTCGCTCTCCAAGGCACAGGTTCAAACAATTAGCCAATTTCTGGGTTGGAAAACCAACCAATAGGAATGCAACACACTTTTTGTACCAATTTCACCAAAATTTTGGTGTAACAGATGCACAAAAAAAGGGGCCCCTCCCCATTTGAGCCCCTGGACCTCCAAATGACCATCGTTCAACCCTTTCTCTCAAGTTAAGCCTCCCAGGCCTCATTTCCCAGCCCCCGCTCCATGCAATCGCGTGCTACCAAGTGGCCCAATTAGAATAGGGAACACTTTTTTACACCGAGTGCATAAAAAATTTGGTACATCTGGTGCAAAAACTCCACATCCCTCCCATTTAGTCTCTCGGTCACCCATGTGTCCTCGACAACTACTTAAGGTGCTTTTTCTAAGCTCCCCGCACTTACCATTTTTAGTAACTTTATGAAAATGGAAAATTCCTTCAGAAGAACAAACCCCAAAATCATTCAGATCGAAAACTAGGTCACACGGGGCAAAAAAGCAAAAATCAACTTTCCAAAAATGGAAAGTGTTTGGAATTGACCCCAAAACATCTGTGGAAGACTCAGAACGTGAAGGAAACACATCGGTGAAGACATCGACCAAAAAAGCAACCTTTTTGAAATAACAGTCCTTGGGTCCTGATTTCTAAAAATAGTAGTTTTCGGTCTCGGTTGCAAAAACTTGTTGTCACCTCTGTAATGACCTATATATCTTCCTTTTTCCACCATGAGGATCAAATTCATTGGCTTGGATACTATTTCGGCTCTCACATCAGAGTACCTAAGTGTGGGTGATAGCAATGTCGCGCACATGGACTTGGAGGAACTAAAACATAGAATGTTTGGTGGGCCGAGGGAACCAATCGAAGATAAGATATTCGCCAGTGGTTTGTATGCAACCAGAGGCCATTCTCAGTCCCTTCAAAACATCGAGCTAGTGTTGACATATGCCCAACACTATGAACCAGATACAAGAACAATCGGGGCAAATGATAACTCAATCATGACAGTGCTCAATCCAAGAGCCATATCACAGATTTTGTTGATCCCATTCGAGAAGGAGATGATTCTAATCACAAAATATTTTGTAACCTCTGAGTGGTTCAAGAAGGATTCATACCTCTAGGTTCTCGCCCTCAACTCTTGGCTAAAACATGAGAGGAAGCCTAGTAGTGCTCGAAAGTTCTTTCCCGTAGCAAATTTCACAACACCTTCTCTGATATGATCATCCTCTTGAGTCGGGTCATGGGCGAGGAAAACACCAAGAACTTTCATGATTGGATGGTGCTCTTCATCACCACAATCATTGGGGGAAAGCAAATGATTTATTGGGGCAACTTATTAGTGACAACTTGCATTTCAGTCATTTCAAGTTCATTCTTCCAAGAGGTTTTCTCATATCTTGTGTACGCCATGACAAGCACAAGATCATTTTGAGGCTTGATTCCTATACCAAATTTTCCCCAAAGGGCTCCCGCATTCGAGAGATATCCGAAACTAGCCCTGAAGGAAATAAATCAACATTACGCCAAAGTAAATGACACGTTCACAATGTGTGTGGTCAAGCTACTAGAAGGGAGTCAACACTTGAGATTATCATCTCAAGCCACCGCTTCAGTCAAAAATTACGGGTTAAGATTCATCCAATTATCCACATTCTCCTATCTCAGGGTAGATGGATTCAATCACTCTCCACAGAGGTTTCCTCGTTATCCGAGTGATAAAGTGGTGTTGATGGAGCTGTGCAGACAATTGGTATATGTGAACCACAAGCTCAAGAGTCGAAAGAGAAAGCAATTTTCCTCCCCCTCTCGGTGGGTATTTTCATGTGTAAGAGTCATCATGAGTCCACCAATGTTGAAGCTTCCCTTACACCCATCAATATGCATTCATATATTTCCAGGGAAGACTTTGATCTCGGGAGAATCTGAATCCTTTCACTTCCCGAGACTTGCACCACGCCCACGATCAAAGAATTCCGGGCAATTGCATCAATGAGTATGAGGTTCATGAGCACGAAAAAAATGAGGATGAATGTGGAGCAAATGAAGAAATTCAGGTTCAAATGGTATGAATATGGCTCCGAAATGTTCAATCCCGAGTATCATGCGATCAAGGCTTCTCCCCTCGTGCAGGTGTAGTGGAATGTGCATGAACGCGATGATATCAATGAATGCACAGAGGTCGTCATCATGAGATAAAAAGAGTGGTTCAAGAAGAAGAGAGTTAAGATCCTTACATCGGGAAACTTTCCATCCCTTCAGAGGCAAACATCATACCATTTATCTTATAAGACCAAGGATCGGATTATGAGCTCAAACTTATTCGGGAGAGAGAGTTTGAAAAGAGAGGAAGAATAACCCGAGCCCACTTGATACAAGAGGTTGCAAAAAGAGATTAAGAATGGAAGAGACACTGTAATGGACCTTAAACAGGAGAGATTGATCTAGTTGAACCTTCCACCTCACAAAATTCTCAAGGCCCCTCATCTATCATTGATGCGCCGGTCTTACTTGCATGGATCCCGCCTCCTCGAGATGGAGCAAGAAGATGCAATCATGGCCACTACTGAGAGATAGAACCCGATGAAATTTTCTGTTGGATGTCAAAAACAATCACAATGGGAACTGATATGGTGAAACAAGCAATCATCCCCGATTTCTCGGCCATTGCTTGACGATCAAATCAAAGAAGGGAAGGCTAGCTCAGGAAGCTTTCAGATTCTATAATGCCACCTCGAGAAATCAATACGTGGAGATAGTTAAGCCAAAGGTCATTAAGTCTATTGAAGAAATGAATCCAATTGACTATGAGATGAGCACCATCTCCTTGGGGCTGGAAACATATGAAGACGATATGTACCTCTATCAGGAATCTTCCACTCGCCTCGTCACGAGGATTCAAGAATAGAAAGAAAATTTGGATCGACAAAAGAACATATTCGCATCCTCACTTCCTATGTCCAAGGGCTCCTTGATCCCGGTGCCTCGAATGCTCTACCCGATGAAAGAAGTCACTCCAGTTAGCAACATTGATCCTAAGTCCATCAGGAAGACTCAAGCCTTCACTATGCAAGGAATGGAAAATGACAAATGGGTGGGCATGATTCTTGAGAAAGGAAAAACACTACTTCTAGAGATGATAACTTTGAATAGGTACATGGATGACACAACAATGAAAGTGCTCATGACCAAAGAGGCACTCAAGGTAGAAAAGAAAAATGGGACTAGGTATACCCATTGGTAATGGAGATGGGAAAGGTAAAGTCATCTCTTCTAGTGACCAAAGGAGTCTTCTCATCTGCAGAAGAATATTTGTCTCAAGTTTGGGCCCAGGTGTTTTTTGCTCGATATGAACTGATCAAGCATGCCATTGATGAACTAGAATCATATGAAAAAGATGTGGATAAGATACAAAAAGACTCAGATGTTCAAATTCAGAATCTTGGGGTGCCAGCAGTGAATCCAGATACTTCAAGAGACAACCTGTTGAAAGCATTTGAGGACCGAATCAAGACAGAGGCCAGAGATCCGTTCTCATTCATAGATAATACCTTGGAATATTTGTTCAAGATACATGTGATCATCTCCATCACTATGGATAACTATATGACTTGGTACTCAAAATGTAAGAACATCAGCTCCATTGTGGAGAATTGCATCAAATCACTTAGCTTTGTCCAGATCCCTCAGGAACATAAAGTGATACCGACAGTGGCATGATTCAATAAGGCATTCAAGGGTGAGGAGATTCCATTAGCATTTCTTCAAGAAAGTCCATCACCTACAGGATCATCTTCTGAAATATTTTTCTCTCTCTTCTCCTTCCTTTTCTTCTCTCACCTTTTTCTTCCCCCTTTCTAATTTTTCATTATGTGTAATCATGACATTTTGTCTTATTCATTAAAGTGACTTTATAAAGTTGAATTGTAAAATTCCCTTTGTTTTATAAAAAGGGAACTTAATTTCCTAAGTCCTAGGAAGATGAAAATTCACGAGATGAATGGGACAATGAAAGGTCATGTGGGGGTAGATGAAAGGTCATTTCTGATTCTATATAATGTAATGACACCCTCGTTCTTAAGGGTTTTCAAGTGTGTGCACTCAAAAGAGATATTGATTGAGAAATACACGAGAGATAACATTCTTCCACTTTTCTCCACCATTTTTCTTCCATTTCCTACATTATACAACTTGATGAAAATGGCAATAAAGAAAGAAATTGTTTCTTTTCATGGCTGATGAATGTGTGCAACTTTGTGTGCATGGTTTCCTCTGGCCGTTGGCATAATATTTTTTTGTTTCTTTCTAATTAATTGTGAATGTTAACTGTCTAATTGGCTCTTGCAAGAATTTGATTTTCTACTTGTGGGGTTAATTTTCCTTGTCTAACTTCCCACTCCCTTTCCCATCATCTCCATCAACTGCGGAGAACTATATGACTTGGTACTCAGAATGTAAGAACATCAAATCCATTTCAGAGAATTGCATCAAATCACTCATCTTTTTCCAGATCCCTCAGGAACATAAAGTGATACCAACACCGACACAATTCAACAAGGCATTCAAGGGTGAGGAGATTCCATCAATATTGCTTCAAGAAAGTCCATCAGCTGCAAGATCATCTTCAAATAGTTTTCTCTCTCTTCTCCTTCCTTTTCTTCTCTCACATTTTTCTTGCCCCCTTTTAATTTTTCATTATGCGTAATCATGAAATTTTGTCTTATTCATTAAAGTGACTTTATAAAGTTGAATTGTAAAAGTCCCTTTGTTTTATAAAAAGGGAACTTAATTTCCTAAATCCTAGGAAGATGAAAAGTCACGAGATGAATGGGGAAATGAAAGGTCATGTGTGGGGTAGATAAAAGGTCATTTCTTTTTCTATATAATGTAATGACACCCTCATTCTTAAGGGTTTTCAATTTTGTGCACTCAAGAGAGAGATCTATTGAGAAATACAAGAGAGATAACATTCTTCCACTTTCCTCCACCATTTTTCTTCCATTTCCTACATTGTACAACTTGATGAAAATGGAAATAAAGAAAGGGATTGTTTCTTTTCATGGCTTATGAATGTGTGCAACTTTGTGTGCATGGTTTCCTCTGGCCGTTGGCATAATAATCTTGTTGTTTCTTTCTAATTAATTGTGAATGTGAACTGTCTAATTGGCTCTTGCAAGAATATGATTTTCTACTTGTAGGGTTAATTTTCCTTGTCTAACTTCCCACTCCCCTTTCCCATCATCTCCATCACTACGGAGAACTATATGACTTGGTACTCAGAATGTAAGAACATCAACTCCATTGCAGAGAATTGTATCAAATCACTCAGCTTTTTATAGATCCCTTAGGAACATAAAGTGATATCGGTAGTGGCATGATTCAACAAAGTATCCATCGGTTTGCTTCAAGAAAGTCCATCAGCTACATGATCATCTTCTAAATAGTTTTCTCTCTCTTCTCCTTCCTTTTCTTCTCTCACCTTTTTCTTCCCCCTTTCTAATTTTTCGTTATGTGTAATCATGAAATTTTGTCTTATTCATTAAAGTGACTTTATAAAGTTGAATTGTAAAATTACCTTTGTTTTATAAAAAATGAACTTAATTTCCTAAGTCCTAGGAAGATGAAAAGTCAGGGGATGAATCGGGAAATGAAAGGTCATGTGGGGGGTAGATGAAAGGTCGTTTATGATTCTATATAATGTGATGAAACTCTCATTCTTAAGGGTTGTCAATTTTGTGCACTCAAGAGAGAGATCTATTGAGCAATACAAGAGAGATAAAATTCTTCCACTTTCCTCCACCATTTTTCTTCCATTTCTGCATTGTACAACTTGATGAAAATGACAATAAAGAAAGGAATTGTTTCTTTTCATGGTTCTTTGAATGTGTGTAACTTTGTGTGCATGGTTTCCTCTGGCCGTTGGCATAATAATCTTGTTGTTTCTTTCTAATTAATTGTGAATGTGAATGTTTAATTGGCTCTTGCAAGAATATGATTTTCTACTTATAGGGTTAATTTTCCTTGTCTAACTTCCCACTCCCCTTTCCCCACACTTCAACAAATTTTTCCCTTATAATTCCTTGTAAGCATTTTCCGTGGGTATAATGGAGTGTACTTGTTGGATCCCCGACCTCTTGGCCAACCACATATTTTTTTATTTTTGTTCATTCACAATAAAGTGGAGTGCACCACCCAAGTAGAGGGACCTAGATTCCCAGAGCGTTGGCTAGAAATCCACAAATTTGTCCCCCAATAAATCTTCTTGTCACAACAAAAATGTTCACCAATAATTTCAAAGGCTTTTCTAAGCTCCAAGCTTTTGCACCAAAAATTTTCAAGAAAAGAAACCCCTAACCAAGGACATGAGGGGTTAATAAGGGAAGAATTCCACCCATGTCAAGCAATGGGAGGGTGACAAGTGTCACCCTCCACCGAACCACACATAATCAACATGCTACAAAATGACACCATAATATTAAAATGAGAGGAAAAAAATAGGCTCCAAGAAATCATGAGAAATTTCAAATTTCCAAACATTCCCAAGGATCAAAACTTCATCAATTTGAAGTGTGTAGGAAGGGGCAAAATGAGCCAATGGGCCTCATTTGCATTGAAAAGATCTCACCCCCATAGAAATGGGTGTTAGGGATTCTTTCCAATGCAAATGAAGTCATTTGCTTGTCACTTACCATTCTTAAATAACACATTTTTTCTAAATCCAAGTTTGGGAAAAATGTGACATTTAGGTGGGACAATTAAGCATGGTTAGGTGACCTAATCCCTCATAACCCTTACACAACATCCCAAGCCACAAGAGATGCTAAGGGGCCACAAAAGGTAACATAAAACACCAAGTTAGTATTAAACCAAAGAAGGTTAGAAATATACACATAAAACAATACCACATGAGCATACATCACAAGGATAAGAGGTAAGCCAACAATCACATATAACCAACATAATACATTACACGAATGATGAATAACATGATGAGGTTTCGTAATCGATAGAAGAGGAAAGGTTTGGCCTCTAGGGCCTTTTTGTGCTAATTGGAATGTGTTCCTTGAATCCCACGTTCTCTCATGACCGAATACCTATCACCTGCACACTCAAGGCAAACCTCATATATACCCAATATGATAATCAAAATACAACAATATCATATACATCAAAATCAATCATCCATAACTAGTCATGTTAACTAAACAATATAACATAAAATGAATCTTCCACATAGTAAGAAGATTAACAACCACACATCAAGTATGAATCCAATAACAATACACAATCAACCTCAAATCAAATCATGGTATAATCTCAACATAATAACTAATTGATGAAAAAAATAGCACTAAGTGCCCCATAGACAACATGTCGACAAGAGTTAGCATCCTAATGATAGAAAATAATGATATCATGAAGTAATGTCACACTAAAACAATAAAATATAACAAAGAATGTCCTTGTCAAAACATATAGTCCATATATAATGAGTCCAAATAGCTCAACATGAGAGTAAAGAAAGGGGTGGGCACTACACAAATGTGTGACAATACTCTGTATTCTTATCTCTTTTTCTTTTCGAAGGAGCTGGCTTGTATGGTTGCCAACTTTTAGGTTTGACAGGTTGCCCCTTTCACCTTTTAGGAAGCCCGTGAGCTTAGGGATAAGAATCTTGTAGATGACCTGTTTGATGACATAAATGACACATGAATGTTGCATTTTCATATTCCAAGAGTTGAATCCATTTCGAATGAACTTGATTTAAAATCAACCTATTTGGGAGACCCTTACTAAGGCCAATCTCCACACATATTTGAGCATAGGTGATTACTGCAATGCGTAGATTGCTCATCATCTAGCTTTAAAAATCTACCCAGAGTATTGCTAATATCTTAAAGGACCAAATGATACCAAAAAAGAATATGCAGATTGGGGAGCCATACCCAAACATGCATTTTAGAGACTACCATAATGGAGGGGTCAAAATCCAAAAACAAGGGGTAATGAAGAGCCCTACTCTTCCCCAAAACCAAGGCCCATCTACAAAAAATTTATGGTAGTCCTCATTCTCATGGAGCTGAACTATAAAGAAACCTTTGGAACATAACATAATATCACATCTTGAGGACTAATTGGAATGAACCCACTGGTGAAGCTCTGTAGCCTTAGGCCAAAATCCATTAAATCTATATATTACTAGAGACTTAAGGGATGTAAAAATTCCCTTACCACTCCATGTTTAACCTCCAAAGTTGGAACCTTTGATTTCTCTACAATATGTGGCCCCGACAACAAAGGGCGGTGTAAGTTGAGGAACCCCATTGAATTTGGTATTAAAGAAATGTTTATAAAATAATGGATCAATTTGAATACTTCTAAATTTTATCTAATTGTTTTAAAATGAATTAATTCTTATTTCTAAAAAAATGCCAAGATTGTTATTTTTATTGAGAAATAAGATAAATAATTAATTCAAATGAGCTATAAAGCTACAAATTTTATATACAAATGTTCAAAATGAAAAAATTGTTATTTTAAGAAGTTTTAGGGGAAATGCCTAAATTAATCATTCATAACTCTATGTTTATTAAATTAAAATACAAAAAAAAGAAAAAGAAGAAGAAAGACATGAATAAGAAAGAAATAAGAGATGTTAGTAGGTGTCTTTGTATTGTAAATTGTGTTAATAATTGACTTGTAGGCAATAACACTAATATGGTATGCTCAATAGTTCATATTGTTTAAAGTTTACACATTTTTGTATTTTTAAAAATAAAAACTGGTACATTTAAGATAAGGATACCATTTTTATATAGATTTATAGACAAATTAGATTGATATACATAATTATATATTTAAAACATTTAAAATAAATAAAAGATTCATTTCAGTATATTTTTGTCAATATTATATTATCGAATAATATATTGACGGTTTAAATTTCCGGCACCCAAATTTAATTTAATAAAAATTATCGAAAGTTCATTAAACTTTTTAGGTAATGTTTAGTTTGCTAGATAAAAAATTAAATGATTTTTGGACTATAATTAATTATTCAAGAGGAAATAACAATTATCTGCCCAATAAAGTAGTTGTAGAAATTGGGATCAAGCAACATGAATACATGACAAAGACATGTCAAATTGCAGATGACGACCTTTTTCCATAGGACAAGTGCACATCATATCATTAAATGAGAAGAATTCAAAATTGTTTTGTAATCATGTTGTCTTTTTGTTTTAACTTTTGTACTTCTTGTAATTATATATTATTATATATAATATCATAACAATAAGTATAAGTCATTTTCAAGTGTTTTCTTTGACGTAAAGGTAACAATAAGATCTCAACTTTTTAGAAAATCATCAATATTTTGTAAAATCATTTTCTTAATTAAATTGCAAATTTAAAATTGCCAATATTTTATTTAAATTTGAAAAGTAAAAAATAAATTGAATAATCACTGCATAAATGATTCTATAACATATATCACGTCATATAAATTTTTTTGGATTGTATAGACTTTAAAATTTATTAATCAACCAATGTATGTATTTTACATTCAGTTAAAATTCTAAGGTGAACCTTGTTTATAATAGTGGCGTATTATTTAGGAATGAGCGTAAAAACCTGTGCGTTCGCTTTGACTGTCCGTGGTTTAACAGTCAACCACACCCAAAAGTGGTAAACAGCAGGAGTTTTAGACACTGACCATGAAAAACAGTTGAATATAGTGGAAACGCACGGACTAATAGGGGCTTCTCATTATTATTTACTGGTTACAGTCCAACCCAAACAAAACCAATCAACCCAAACATGGTTTCGGATTAAAAATGAATACTAATTTTTCTCTCTGTATACTGATCTAAGGCATTTGTGTAGCTTTGGGCCAAAGAGAGCTCCAGAGCAATGCTGAACAAGATTGGCAAGGCCTGGTGTGGGATAGATAGGAGGATAGTGTTTGTAATTGGTGTAAGTGGGAGGGTGCAGAGTGCCAGAGCCAGGGAATTCATGGAATGTGGCACCATTTACAAATAGATCCCCTGTTGATTGAATGGTGGGACTCATGTCCAAGCTGGAACTATGTCCTCTGAACCATGGTGTCACCTCATGCTGACGCCCTGCACAGAACACATTCTTTTCTGAGTATACCTTGGCATGGGCTCTTGCTCCTATTGCATAGTATCCCCAGTTGTTGTACAGATTGTTCAGAACGTGGCAGTATCCCCATCTGCAGCAGAGGAAATCAAACAATACATTAGCAGAGTTGGAGATGGCTTCTAACTTCCATGATAGGCTTTCCTCATCTGCTTCCAATAACAACTACAAACAGTGTTAAACATATTCAGTAAGACTGCTAGTAGATCTTTTTGAAATGCAGTGAATCCAAGCAGAACATAGAACAGGGCAGTGTTTTTATGGGGTTTCCACCATGAAGCAATCATGGAAAAAAATTGATGGATGTTGGAAACAGATCTTTTAAGAAAAGGAACTTTCAATCTGGGTTAGTGTTACAAAATGTTATCCATCAAGGTAGCAACTTTTGTACGGAGAGTATTAAGCAATGGTCTTCAAATATGGGAAAAGTAAGGTCGATAAAAAAACAGATAAATAAAAAAACAGATAAATACGGAAGAAAAAGTGGTCTCACTAATCTTCCATGGACTACTGAAAACCTTCTAAACAATATTGAAAAATGAAAATCCTTTTAGCTGCTAACTATAAAATCTTGGAGGTGTTCATAATTTAAACATTTATGGTATAAAATAATAATAAATAACATAAATTTTCTAGATCCTGCATTTTACCGTATTTGGTAACTACGCTATCCATTATAAAAGAAAGGATAAATAATATTTCTTGTGGGGTCAAAATGCTTTGAAAGTTGATGTTTGTATATTTTCGGATTTTTTGAGTAGAGTATCAGGGTTCAAATGGTAAGTATGAGGTTCCACTGGAGAGAAAAAAACTCTTGTTCCATAGGAAAATTTCGCTGTATATAACTCTGAATTCTATAATAAGAAAATATTAAAATGTAAGATCTAGAAAATTTATGTTATTTATTATTATTTTATACCATAAATGTTTACATTATGAGCACACCTGCAAGATTTTATAGTTGGCAACTAAAAGGATTTTCATTTTTCAGTATAGTTTAGAAGGTTTTCAATAGTCTCACGAAAATTAGTGAGAGGACATTTTTTTTTCCATATTTAACGTATTTTTTAATTTATTTTTTCCATGTTTGAAAGCCATCACTTAATACTCTCCCTATGAACATTGTTACCTTGGATTCCCTTACGCATCATAACTTGTATATTTGCAACATGGGAACTTTTGTTTCCTGGGCAGGGGATTCACCATCAAGTTTCAACTGATGTAATGGCATTAGATATTACTCCAGGTGTAGGTGGATTGAACATAAGGTCAAAACTGGGGTGTTTAAAAATTTTGTAATACATAGCATAAATGGAAAGAAAATTCTGTGCTGAGCTTCTTAATGAGGTCTGAATGGGCATCTCGCTTGGCAACCGCTCTTACATTTTGCACTTTTAATGAATGTGTAACAGAAGTAAAAATGAAGCCAATGTGTTTACCTGCAATGAGGCATGCGTTGTTTGCTATTCCTGAACCAATTTCTGTAAACTGTAACTCTAAGCTTCTGGTCAATGGCATCCGAATCCGAAGCACCCAACAGCATGTTGAAATCATTATTGGAAAGATGACAGTTAGAGATAGTCACATCTGTGGAGCCTTCAACGACAGAGACCAAGCCCAATTTAGCATCAAAGGAGGTCAGGTGATCGACCCACACCGTTCTGGTTCCAGCAAATATATGAACTGCATCGCTGTCTCTAACGCCATTGATCTGGAAGTTGTGGAGAATGACGTTGTGGATGTCTGCCAGCACCATGCTTTTTCCCGTGACGATCACGTTAAAGCCCCGGCCGTCAATTGTCGTGTGGCTCTTGATCCACAGCATATGTTTGAGACAGATGACCATGTCATGGGAGAATGTGATCCATACACCCTTTCTATTTGATGCTGCCAGATTGATGGCATAGCGTAGTGTGCCTGGGAATTTAGAGATAATTTTAGTGGCTAAGATTTTCACGTGGGCTATCTATTTATGAATTTAATATAGAAAAAATTCACCTCTGCTTCTGATCATTTTAGTGGCTAAGATTCTCAAGTGGGCTATCTACTAGATTTAAACTAAAATAGAAAAATTCACTACTTCTGATAATGTGAGCCTCCTTAAAATTATCCCTACCTGGGGCAGGGTTCTCTGGGTTGTCTTGAGGGCTAGAGACTGTGTACGATACTCCTTGTGCTCCCCTGTGACGCCTGCCGCAAATCCAGTTGCACAATTGGAGAGAAATTTTCCCTTACCACAGTTAGAGTATTGGCACTTGGTGCCGCCCACTACACATCTTTGGCTCTTCCTGCTTGGAAGACTGTTTTTGGTAGCCTCGTGGACGTTAAAAAAGTTGTTCATCTTCTTCTAAGAGCAAGAAAGAAAGAAACCATATCAATGTTCTCAAAATAGGTGAATGGGACTGTAAATGTGTAGTGGAGCCTTAAACATTAATAATAATAATGAGATGAGATAAGAAGGAACTGAACTCCCTGGGGCAGTTGAAACATGTACAGTAATACTTTATGAAAATTACAATGAGAAGTCAAGACAAGTGATTTGAGTGTCTGAATCATCTTTGGGCAGATTCAGATTGAGCTCAGAAAAACAAGAATTCTAGCTTTTTTGGTTGAAGAAACATTGATGTTGACAGGAAACATGTGATACTGGATTACACCTAATGAAGTAGTGAACAGAATCCCCAGTCCCCAATGAGGTTGTCTTGCCAACTGCCTAAGAGCCTCACCTCTTCCTACAAGGCCCAGAGGGATTGCCCTACCGAGTTGGGTGTTACCCAATTGAATTGCCCTACCCAATTGGGTGCCTTCCCAATCACACTCTATATGCAATGAGAGAGAAGTTTAGGGTAAAATACTATCTAAAACCTTGGAGATTGAAAAATGCATATTAGAAAATGAATTTACATTCTAGTATTTTAAAATACACATATATGTTCACATTCCAAAGTTAGTTGTATTTAGAGTCTAGAGTAATCATCAGTGTTTTAATGTTTGGATTGCATAAATTGACGGTTCAAAGTTCAAACCCAACAAAGTTTAATCCAGAATTGAAGGTAGCTATATCAAGAAATCAAAAACTAGGACTTCAGTGCCTCCACCATCCATGACCGTAAGAGAGTCATATGTGTAATTTAGTGTGGATATCATAATTTCTGGACCTAAGCAAGATTGAATGATCTAAATGCAGACACCATAACATGAGCTGCAAGAATGTTGTTTTCAAAGTGTGTACCTGGATTTTCCCATAGAGGCGTTCATAGAAATTTGTCTTTCATTTAAAATTTCCTACTTGGCAATAAAAAAATTTCAAATCACAAACAAGATCTACATAAAGTCTTGGAAACCAAGAATTGCTAAATAGAAGGAACTGTTCTCATGTGTATAAAATAACTACATACCATACAGAGAGGCTTTCACTAATTCTTGGTTTACAAAACTGGTTCCACAATCAAGGTCTTGAAAACTGAAGAAACACAAGAAAAAGATAGCCATCCAAAGATATGTCTGTGTTTAAGGTAGCCCAACAGAGTATTCATAGCAGACTATACATTGCCTTTTGAATGTTTTATAATTCTTATTTGTTCATGCTTCAACGGTACCTTTTTTATGCTCAAAACTTGATATCGGCAACATTTTTTATCAAAAACAAACCTTGTCTATAATGAATCTGTGGGCTCTCTTCAAATTCAGTAGTATTCTTTTTAAGTAGTTGTAGATTCCCAAGCAACAAAGAGGCCTTGACAACATGTTTAGAGGCCTGCTGGGTAAAGTCAAGCACCGCCTCTGAAACTTCAATCTGCCATTATCAACGCAGTCACACAGACCAGTTCAAGATTCTTTCACCAAAATACAGCTGAACAGATCCCAAATTAAACAACCTCAGATTATTCTTAATTTCCACAGAGAGAGTCTCAAGAAACATATTCTCAAGCCTATAAAGATTCGTCAAGATTGATCGTGTCATAGTATTATTAATATCTACCTGTGAGCAGGCGGAAAGAATGGTGGTGATCTGATGAAGCTGCTTGATGGCATCCCCAAACCTGTCATTAAGGACAAGTGCCTGCACCCATGGTGTAGAATTCATTAAAACACCATCAATAGATTCTCTGCAAGGGCTGCCATTATAGTTCACCTGTGAAGCAGCTTTTTCAAGAAATCCATTACATTTTGCAAGTGCAGAGCAGCATGGACCTTATAATCTGCATCCGCATTCATTGTATCATTGTATTCAAGATTGGACCTGCTCAACTTATCTGCAGGATCATGGCGAGCTGATGCATTGACAATTCCATGGAGGAGGCTAAACCCCATCAGGAATTGCAGAAAAGAAGAAGGTTTAAGACTGTGATTCATACCCATCTTGTTTGGTCAATGAATCAAACAAGTTAACTCTATAGGAAATGCATTGAGAAATACGAGGATGGTTAATATCTTCTCTGCTCTTACATTGTCTGCATTAGAAATTGAAGACTAGTGAGTATTTGTAGGAAATGGGCAACGTCGCTTTAATTTCAACGCAAACGTTCTCTCAAGCATGTGCATTCGGTTTGAATGGTTTCAATTGTGGGTTACGTCTCTTAGCTTTAATTTTTATTTTTAAACCTAAAATGTATTATAACTGCACTCGTACGTGAATAAAATGTATTATAACTGCACTCGTGCGTGAAATATACGATGGAAATGTTGAAGGGAATCTTTTAGAGGAGTCATATTGGAGGGAGAGAAACAATGGGAGAGGAAGAAGGGGTTAGAGGGTGGAGAAGTGTGAGGGTGGAAAAAAGAGAGAGAGAAACAATGTGAAACTGAAGCGTATAAAAATGACATGACATTTATGTCAATCCTTTGAGGAGATCTGGGTTGTTGTCTTAGACGATGCAAAAACAACGTAAAGAGATATTTGTCAACATAAGGAGCGGTAGAATTTTTCGGAAGTGAAACTGTGTTTGTAGTTTTATCCCTTTCATAAATCAAAATGACCTAGAATTTACCACGAACAACCTAGGCGCTACTGGCATATCACCCAAAGATGAGCCGAGCGCTCACCCGAAGCGCGCAAAGGTACCAGGCCCCTCCTTAGAGTTGCTTGTATAGGATGTGAACATGATGAAGATGTAATGTATTCATATCCATAAATAGCATAAATATTCCACATAGCATATTCCAGATCTAGATCTAAAAGAATCATGAATTAAGCGATAAACATAATGAAGTCAACCATGCAAGAGTTAGTTACAGTCATGTTTAACACCATTATTCACCCAATACACTCCATTATATTAAACATAGTAAATACAAAAGCTTCTTACAATAAGTAGTATCATAAGTTTATGCGCGCATCAGATCTGGCAGCATAACTCCACAATAGCTCATACACAGTGTCTCTTTAACTACATAAATTAATACATATTTATAAGGGTGGGGACTTTCCCTTCACCGCTTACGCACTTACAAAAATAGGTCGCATGCTAAAAATAGTCATGCGCCTTTACAATAACATGCACACATGCAAGTGTGCTAATAATAGATCTCTTACAGTTAACTAGAAGTAGTAATCCTATTATTAACTCGAACTCATGCATGACACTTAGTAGACACTCTTCCCAAAATAACATTTGCGTGTCGCGCAAGTCTCCATCCCGTTGTGTGCTCCATATGCTATCTCCAAAAATAGCCCGTAACCATGAAAATGGCTAAGTCCCGAATCAACTGTCTTTCATGCGCGTTTCCTTCCCTATCCTTTCGCGCCTTCAAATATGCCTTGCTACCGCGCACGAATCTTCTGTGTGCCCTCTCCTTAGTGTCATATTCTGTCACCAAAGATATAAATATAGACAAGAAGATGTGGAGTCATGTAAAGTTATACTCACAACAACAAAGTGATGGCATCGCAATCAACAATCACCGAAAAAGGGACAAAGGCGTTGTGTGTTGATGATTTTGATTGATGAGGAAAGTAATCATCGGCATGGGACATGCAAAGGTGCCACCCTTTGAATTGGGTTGGTGGCGGAGAAAACAATGCGAAGAAGCCATGGGAATAACCAAGCACAAACAAATAATAGTAATAATAATGTTGAAATTCACAATGATAACCAAGCACATACTTAGAGGGAAAAGAGTAAAATCATGTAGTTGGGAAGATTTTAAATGCAAGATTGCTAAGAAAAAAGGTGAGACTCCGAGTGGGGAAGGATGGTTACAAGGATCACTAAGAATCAATGTAAGGTTGTGACAAGGATTTCATATGAGGATAACTAAGTATCAATGTAAGGCTCCGGTGAGGATTTCATATATGGATTGCTTAGAACCAATGGAAAGCCACGATGTAGTGACGTTTAATAAGCAAGACCCCCTCCCAACAAAACACAACTATAACTCCACATTTTCCCTTAAAATTAGAGAATTCTAAGTCAAACATAATAAAAGGTAAAGGTAATGATTATTTTTAAGGTCATCGCCAAGCCACATGCCAAATTGACTTCGGAGACCCCCTTGAAAAGCAACAAGAAGATTTTTTTCCATTTACCACAAATATCACTTTCCAATTACCGTAAATATCACTTTCCCTTTACCTTAAATATCACTCTTGGGTTTCAACCTCGTGACCAAGGAGTAACCCAAATCTTACCAAATCCATCTGCACCTCAATCACATTGGGCGTTGAAATTGGATAAAATACTGCATCTACATTAAAAGCGGATTTTTTAATTTTGTATTGAGCTAATCTTTTACTTTTTAATATTTTCATTTGTGAATTTTTATTGACATGTATACAAGTATCTATTACTCTCACATCTTTGTGATATTTTGCATTGATTTAGTGACATGTAAAAATACTTTTTAATAAATTTAGTCAAATGTTTATAGCATGTATTTATTGTTTTTATATTTTGTATTACATTTAACATGCAAAAATTAATCCATTTTTATTGTAGATTTAATTTTTTAATAATTTAATCTATAAGTTTGTATTATTTATTATAATATTATTAAAAATAAATATAAATATTCTACTTATTCAAGACCATATATTTTAATAAATAGTATTAAAAGTTAATGATGTTTCCATAAATTCTTTGAATCTATCATATTGGTGTTAATTTTTGAAATTCCCGCTAATGAAAAGATTGTGTAGTCTTGCACATTACATACTTCAATGCTTATATTTTGGTTACACATCGCTTTGATATGGTTTTGTTTGGTATGTAGACAACACCTTCAAAGCTAAAATGGATGCGAGATGGACTATGTGACGACTATGGGACTTCAATGAACAATAGAATAGCCAAAGGCAAATGGATTTCTCAACGACGAGATAAATTTCACCGGGTTTCCAGTGGTGGGATTCAATCATCATATGCAAGTGACCGGCGGATGCCAAGACTACCACCAAAAGAGTGAAAACCAATCATTGTGTTCGTCCACCAAAATCATGGACAAAAACCAATCCATCATTCTCGTGGATCAAAGAGTGGACGATAGGATAAAATTCGATTTAGAAATCAGGATTCCCCTGTCGCATGCGTGAGATGCCATGTTTGACATAAAGAAAATCAAAGCATTGAATCCCAAGGCCTTGTGCGCACTCAAAGGCTCTGGCATAGTGATGCGAACTGTGAAGAAATCGAGGCGTATTTAGGCCCCGTGAGATGATGTGGCATTTGAGACCAATTATTATCGGTCCCCGAAGGCTTTTAGTCCCACATGGAACATGGATGTGTATCAAGAGATCAAAAATGTTGATCGAGAAGTACGGGGGGAGCTTACACTAGGCCAAATTTGGGGGTCACTTGTTTCAAGGTTTGGCGTCCCACAAAACTGTGAATTTGCGAAAGTTTCTCCTGGTGAAAAAGAGGTTCGATCCAAATGGCCTATTTTCCAATGACTGGACAGACGGATTGTTGGGGATAGGAGGGAAAGGAGTGGGTGTTTTCAAGAAAGGATGCACTTCAAAGAAATTATGCAAATGCAAAAAGGAAATCCATTGTGCGCTAAAAAGAATTATAGTTGCACACACGACCGAGTATGGAAAAAGCTTGGGTTTGCAGGAATGTAACTTCTCAAAGTAATCCCAGTTCCTTCATGGCTTTTATGTGATACAAAATAAATTTTCATCAACATTGATATCAATAAACACAAAGCCATTTGTCACCCCAACAGAACATTTGACTTTAGAGAGAATTATGAATGTAATTGCTTAGAGAAAACTTAAAAATTAAATATTAAATATTTATGTCAATAGGCGTTTTACACTTTATTGAATGTATAGGTAGTTATGCATGTAATATAGTTGATTTTAATTTCAATCTTTAATTTTGTGTCCATCTTGTTGATTGATAAAAATCAGCTGTCGACAAAAGGGTCTCAAATTATAATCAAGAAAGTACCTTTTTCTAATAACTTCTTCAATTTAAAAAAACTAAGTTTCAAAAGAATATTAAATTTAAGATTAAAATAACTATACTCACATCATCTCTACCCGGGTTCTCAGAAGCACCAAAGTGCTTTGGAAGTTGCGTAAAATTTGTTGCATATCAAAGCCAGTGTTGGTGTGGATATGGCCCTGCATCAGGAGGGGAATAACGTACCTCATAGATTGGAGTCTCTGGAGAAAGAGATGAAGTAGCTTAAGAAGGACCTGCAGCGCATGGACAAGCAGAAAGGAAAAAGAAAAATTGATGATGATAATGACATTGGGAAGGATCGATTGTTGACATTTATAAGAAGTTGAACTCTCTGACAATAGATTGGGGAGAGCAAAAGACAGACATGATCACAACATGGCTATCTTCAAAGCCATCAGTGACTTCTTAGAGTAGCAAGTTCAAAGCATTACCATGCTTAGTGGGATCCTTGGCACTATTTGGGGAATGAAAAAGAGAGGAGCCAGACCATCTCGCAGCTGAACGCTTCTGACCCAATGCACATCACCACATTGGCATTGTTCACCTTGTTGCAAACTATCCAGTCCGAGAATCGACATAGCGTCCAAAAGTAAACTCACTTGGGGAGGAGGCGTCGTTTTGTTGCTTTGATCTTTTTGGTATTTTTGCTTTGTATATGTTGTTGTTGTCTTTGTATTGTTACA
Source organism: Taxus wallichiana var. yunnanensis (assembly GCA_018340775.1). Classification (NCBI taxonomy): domain Eukaryota; kingdom Viridiplantae; phylum Streptophyta; class Pinopsida; order Cupressales; family Taxaceae; genus Taxus; species Taxus wallichiana. The sequence continues at coordinate 719,809,725 of CM031237.1, read as the reverse complement.
ATTTATGTTTTGTTTTGTTTCTTGCTTGGAACTATCTTTTGGTTATTGTTGGACATAGTGTTTTATCTAGATTTTGATCCTCTTTTGTCGTTCCTTTATAGCTATATCTGGCTGCTGAGCCCTTTTTGTAAGGGGTATAGTCCCTTTAAAACTATTTACTAATAATAATAAAAACTATACTCACATCATTATATTAATTATCATTATTATAATGGTAAAAACATAATGTGTATGAGGGGATTCCTTCAAATGCGGACAAAGTTATCATCTAACATTGAACGCATACAAGATTGAGTTAGACTTAACAAAATTTTCTATAAAATGGAAAAAGAAATAATTTGTTCCGCATCGCTTCCACATCGAAACAAAAACACTTGACTAAAATTTTGGGCTGCGCCATTCTACCTCTCATAGTTGATTGCAATGGTGGTGGAAGTTGTAGTATCTTCAACAACCACTCCCCTTACACAACCACCAAATCTATGTTCCCCACTAAAGAATAGGAACTTTTGGCAACGGTCACAAAGGCCGTGAAAAAAGTAGAAGATCAACTTGATTGGGCTCATCGTCAGCGCATCAAAGATTTTGCATCGACTCCCTGTGTTAACGCTACTACAAAAACCACTACCTCTGACCCAAGCGTCATTTTGTGGGATCTCCTCAACAAGGCCGCCAAGTCTGGCTTGGATTTCCTGACTTCGACCTCATGGGATGACATCTCCATGGCAAGATCGGTGAGCATGGGTGCTCACGACAACGGCTTGGTTGGCAAGGGATTTTCCATTCATTAATACGTCCTCAGATTGGGAATTGTCACCCCCGTGCACGCTTCTTAGGGCTACATTAATCTACGCATGTACCAATAGTTTAATATGTACCCTTCTTTTTCTAACATGTGTTAGAATCGAGCACGCTTCACATAACACATCCATACTCTTTCTAATATCTCCTCTTTTCTCTATGTTGTCGACTTGTGAGTTCATGTGGACCATTTTTCAACGTCATATTTCAACGCATTTACAATGTATAAATCTTCACCATTCATTTTTAACATGTGTTTGTCTTTGGCTAGCCTTCATCCATTAATAATCTGATCGTAAAACATGCCTTCAAAGTAATAACCTAATCGGGCTCAAATATATGCATGTGAAACACCTCACTATATGTGTCAAATCATCATCTCTTGCCACTTCAAAGATCCCACCTTTTAAATGTGGATGTGGTACTCCATACAAAAAAATCTTATGGCCATATATAGCCATATACATACATAAAATTATGTGTGTTTCTTGTTACTTTCTAATTCCTAATAGTGAGCTTATCATCTCTGTCTCGACTCTAACTTGGAAATTTCATATGTTTGACTAAGCAATTGGTGATCAACTCCATTTACTTAACATTCCTACTCATCACTTTCTTTAATGTTGCATTACTAATAGAGGTGATGTTAGGTGAAAGAAAATGGACTCGAACAAGTTTCAAAATGGTGGGAAGGATGTACTACAAGAATACACAAAACAATGTTTTAGAGCATAATAGAGGACACGACAAGATTTTTTTATTCATTGGGAGGAATTAGTTCAAAAGAGAGAAGACAAAGATAGAAATAGTAAGTAGGAACAAAATCCAACTTAGAAGTCGCCACCAATTCCGCTAAGTCCTTTTCTATTCCTTTTTCTATAAAAATATACTTTAATTTTCATTTTATTATAATATTTGATACATGCCATATAAAAATAAATTGGTTGAAAAACAATGTATATTTCAACTTGAACATCAAGTGGGAAAAAGAAATGAATCATTTTCTTATTCTTCATTTTGTTCTTACTTTATGGCACTCCAATAAGAATTTCATTCTTTTGTAGTGGTTTGTTAGTTTGATGAGGTGGGATGGGTTCAAAAGTAAAAACAATGAAAATGATAACAATATTTAATATGAAACAAATCTTGTGAAATCTTGCAACCCATAAAGAAAATATCAAACATTATGTAATGAATAATTTGATATAATGAAAACGGCCATGTATATGCATAGATTTCATAAAGCAATTTTTTTGTAGTATACCCAAACTGACAATGTATTATATTGTTATCCATTTTCTTTTATATGCAGTCTCATGAAGCAAAAAAAAGAGATAAAAAAATATGTGTGGCTTTACCCTCATTAAGATCAAGTTCTCTCATGCATTCATGCATAAAACTATCAATACAAAGAGATTGCAATAAGGATCTTTCTTTTTTATTCTTTAATCTATCTCATTTATAATTTCCTCTCATATACTTGGATAAGATTGAACCCCCAACAAGTTACAAGAATAGAGAAAGTGGTGATCAACCAACTAGTTTTATTATCGTAGATGCTAAAATATGTTCGATTGTGGAGCTCAATTACTTGATTAGCATGCAATATCAAACTTACAGGAAATTCAAGAATCGACATCGCTAAGGAGGGACCGACATCGATCACCTATGACCGACATCGGTCAGGCAAGGAGGAATCAACATTGGTTAGGGCTAACCGACGTCGGTTACCTGTGTGTGGGTGTTTTAATTAACTTCGGGAATTAGATCTATTTTTAGTATTAAAGCATATCTATTGATTGTAATTGCATGGCTAAGTGCCCTAAGTTTGTATACACCTATATAAGCATGAAAGCTAGGGTTTAGAAGTAATAATTAAGAAGAACTTGCAAAATTTGATGATTATTGTGAGAATAATTGTGAGAGAGAGAATTCTTGGAGAAGAAGAAAAAGCTTGAGTGAAAGACAATACTGTACATCTGAGAGGTGTGGAAGATTGTAAATCTTCAATTGTATATCTTGTCAAAGCTTTGGATAATATATTTTCTCATTTCTTGGTGGACGTAGCCGACATTGGGTGAACCACATTAAATCTGGTGTTGATTTATATCTCATGAAGAAAAAAAAAAAAGATGAAAAATTATGTGTGGTTTCTTCGTCATTAAGAGATTGTGTTCTCTCATGCATTCATGCCTAAAACTATCAATACAAGGAGATTGCAATAATGATATTTCTTTTTTATTCTTTAATCTATCTCATTTACAATTTCCTCTCATATACCCGATAAGACTAAACCCCTAACAAGTTACAAGAATAGAGAAAGTGGTGATCAACCAACTAGTTTTATTACTGTAGTTGCTAAAATCTGAAAAAAAGTCCTTTTGTGATGTCAAGTTTAGTTATGTTCCTTGCAAAGTCAAAGGATCATATTAAAAATCCAATCAAATCTTTTCTTTTATTTTTCCATGACTTGTTGATCTTTACACTCGCTTTTTCATCAATTCATGAAGTATTACAATATCAAAGCAGTAAACAATCTATGTACATCATATCACAAATTTTTGTTTTGCATAACAATCCTTTTGGGAAAACCTTACACTTTGGTCGATGAGAGATCTGGTCTTGGCCAACTTGTCCCACCCCTTTATGTTCTCTAGCTCTATTTTCAATTCGAATGTCTTTATTAGGTCATTTAATCTTCCTAGGGTTGGCCTTATTAGAACATTTCACCTATGAAAGGCTATATAAGCAAGTCATTATCACTTTATTACTCACTTAATAATCTTACAATGTTTTATTGTAAATATCATTCCCAAAGCATTTAAGGGTCTCCTAAATATTCATAAATCACCTACAAATCAATTATAGAATTCCTTATTGTAGGTATGAAGCACTTAACCATGTTAAATATTCTAGCTTCCTTTATTTCCAAGCATGTAAAGGTCATAGAGTCATGTCTTAGCAAGAGAAAATTCACTCCAAACATTGTCAAATGGTTTCAAGGAACAAATATTTAGGTCACATAACCGAGGAAAACCACATTACACTACTAAAACAATGGGTACATTCTATAATATACATTTAACATGCTATCTTTGTGTCAAGAGACACAAGGGAACCCTTAGGGGGTTGTCTTGGATTTAAAAATAGTTACACAAACACCTAAAAGAATTGCATGAAGCTTGATATCACATGAGGGAATTTGGTGCAACAATTGAATTGGTTCAGAAGTAGGGGTTGAATGCCAAGGATAGTCCACCTCACCACACACACTTGATTTCTCCTTTTGGTTTGCTAATTCTTTGATGAAGGGTATTATAGGTTTTTTTAGGTTTCCTCATTATTGCAAGTGATTATAGGTCATCTGGAAGTTGTGCAAGAAGGAATGAGATACAATTCGAGAATTTGCAAACAAGTGAAGCACATATGAAGTTGTATATTCCAACTCGCCAAAGAGTCCAAGGTCAGTATAACCTAGGTCAAGACTATACAAATTCGCTTCTTAATCTGTAAAAATTTCTTATAGTCTTACCCCTGTCCGCTTTCTATTTCTAGAACTCATAACAAAGCATCTCTAGTATTTACTATCTGGTCTTCCTTTTTCACCTATTTGTATATCTAGATCTTATCTATTATGACTTATACAACCATGTCTTTTTCCCCTCTTATGCATTTCATATATTGTTTATAATTTATCAATCATTGCAAGTATTAATGCATTATTCTAATTTTGAATGATTAATTATAAATTAATTAGTTCAAAATAATCCCATATTACAAACCCTTACATCCTTTTTATTGTTCTACACGTCACATTTACATTCATATATAATTAGGTTAGAAATATTTGGTGAACCCGAATCTTGAATAGAATCTCTTGTTCAAACACTATTAGCCCTATGGTTTCCTTGGTTTTAGTTTGCATATGATTCCTCTTTATGCCCATTTGGCATAGTAATCGACTTAATCAACAACCTATTGAACACACTTTGAGATTTATTTTCCCACTTATAAGTGACATACCCTCGAGACCTCTTTTCCACCCTATGCTTCTATAGTTCCTTTTATGTTTGATCATTGTTATCCAAAACTAGCTCCAGATATCATGGTGTTGTCATGGATAAGTGAAATTTCAAAATTTTGCAAGTTAGGGGAAAATTTCAGTGTTTTGGGCACTATCCTCCCTCTTGTTAAGCTTCATTTCCTCATGTTCTCAAGCATCTCCACCTTGGTTGCTTTACAAATGAAATTCGGGCACTATAGGCATTGTTCTCATGTTCCTTCGTTCCTACGCTTCACCGCATAACCAAGTCAACCACCTTGGGAATTTAGCAAACAATTCCATCATGCATCAAGTTCCCCGAAACTATGGAATCACTAACAAGGAGAACAATGGTTACATCAATTAGTAAAATCAACATTGTTAGGAACTATGGGAACAATTCCATAGTTTTTTCTATTTCTTGACTAGCCGTGAAGTTTCGATGGAAAAGGACGTTTACATTGGTGGTATCGGAAACACCTGTGGAACATTTCTTTGGTTCCTCCGCTTCCTTTGCTTCTCCAATCACCCATCATCTCTTCCCAAAACCAAACAAATCGGTTGATCAACCCCACCACATAACACCGAAACAATTATTTGGTTATCTTGTTCATTTGTTTCTCTGCCCAAAGACATAACATCGTTTATGTCATCTATGGTGGGAACACATGGAATTGTTCCCTTGTTATGCTTGTTCTTTGAAACACTTCCTAATCTGCAAAAGGTAAAAGAATGGTTAAGTTGGTGTTTGAGGGGCCATGGGAACTATTCCTTCATTCTACAAGTTCTCCGAGTCACCAACAAGCCTGGTAAAAATCATACACAACCTAGAAACATTCCAGTTTTCTATTTTTAGTTGTTTCTCATGCAACCAAGACTCCATTTTCATCATGCAAAGGCTAATATTAACAAGTTTTTCATGCAAGAAAATAATTTAGATTAAACACATAACATTAAAAATACCATGAACTTGAAACATTCTCATGCTTTTCTATTTCAACTAAACAAAATTACATAGTTGCGCCTCTTTCTCTTCTTATCTCCCTCAATTCTATATAAAACTCTATGGAATTCATTGCAAAAAGCAATCTCTACACTTTCTATTCATTATCCTAGAGTTATTTAGTATTCTGAGTGGAAGATTAGGGGTCATGAGTGATCTTTTGTACTTGTTTCACCTCTTGGATTAATAAAGAAATTATTTCTACCTTCCTACAACTTGTTTATTGTGTAATATTGAGTCTTTAAGCTAATTTTATCTTGTGATATCATTTTATCCCTGATTTGTAGTCTAATTTCCATGCCTTTATGCAGTTATATGTTAATTTGTAGGTCATAGATTGTGTTTAACCAAGTTTTTATAGGATTCAGTTGTGGAATTCATCAAATTTCCCTTCCGAAGCCATTTTTTTCCCTTCTTTATTCTGTTATAGCTTCAAACCATTCTTTGAAACACTTTTACATTACTACCCATTTGTAGGTTGTGTATGGTGTGCATGGTTCCAATGGCCCATGTGTATGGTTCAAACAAGTTTGAGATTGTCAAACATTTTAGTGTACCACCCTCTTTTGTTATTTTCAATCAATCCTTCTCCCTTTTCCCATTTCATGCAGATAAATTAGAAGCTATTTTTAGGTGTTACACTAGGGGAACCATTCCTCTCTAAAGAATCACTCCAACCTATACGTCACCCACAACCTATGATTGTTTCATTTTTATCAGTTAGAAGGGGAGTCATCATACTACTCCCCAAAGGAGACATTCCTCCTTGAAAATTTTTTTTTCACACACCCGATGGGACTTGAAACAAAGACTTTGCTCAATATTTAATGTTGTTCTTAGAAAGTATCGGCGTTTCATAAAAAATTATCTAGAATCTAGTGGCTCCATAAGTTCAAAACACATCTTGTTAGAATATTAGTGCATTTTTCATGCCAAAATTTACAATTAGACCATCGAAAAAAGGTATTCCATTTAATTTTGTTGATTTTCCTTCGAATTCAACAAAAAGAAATAGGTTTCGAGTTCCAAACCATATAGTAAATCTCTGTCCATCCCCCAAAATCAGAGTTTACTTTCCAATTCACCCATATCTAATTTGAATCTCAATATGGCCATCCCAAGAAATTTGTTTTTTGTTCCCTTCAATGGTGGTAGCCCACTATTGCTTACACAACATGATGATATCCTAGTTTATGCTCTTAAGAGTATCTTTCACTGGATAAAATCAAGTTAGACCCATAAAACATATTAAAGACATGGCCAATATATGATTTTTTTATCATATTGCTAAAGAGAATGTTGCAGTCAAGTTATTAGCAACATCTTTCAAAGGAAAAATATTGTATTGGTACATGGGATTGGAAGTAAGTACCATCGTACATGGGATCGACCAAGAGATGTTTTTTGCAGGAAATTTTAAGACAAATCAAATCATCTTTCACTATTGGAAAAATTGACTACCATCAAGAGAGTACCATAAGAGTTCATGCCTAACTTCAACTACAAATTTTAAAGAACGTGGGATAAGATCCCTCAATTGGTAAGGATACTCATGAATATACTTTTATGTATTATCTAAGAGCATTAAATAGTTATATTTCAGTCATGATTTAATATTTGGGTGGAAGAACACAACCTGATGCATATGAAGTAGCCATTAGGGCCAAGAATAATCTCATACAAGATGGGAAGATTACACCAAAGCTTCCCATGCCAATATTTCCAAAGATTCATCCTTCCATTTCCCTTCCAATACTTGTAATAGGTCCAAAACCAATGCATATTACTCACCCTTTAAGTCAAACAAATGTAGTTACAAGCCAATCAAATGACTTACAAGAGTTGAAGAGCATGTTAAAATATTTTGGGAATGAGATAGTTTCCCTTAAAAGATAGAAAAATCATATTTATAGACCCTACTATCCACCCAATCAGTAGAATAGGCCTCCATTCTAACCAAATTTGTAAAGCCAAAATCAGTTCTCCAATGTTAAACCTTTCCAACCATTCAATCCCAACACTGCTAGTTCATCCAAAGTAATTATACCTGTCCAAAATAATCTGATACAAGAATATGAGTGGTGTTATCCTTGTAATTTATCCCATAACTAAAACTCTTTCCCCAATGGTGTTCTAAATCAAGCACTTATGGTGCAAAATGATTCTATGTCTCAAAACTCATCAGTTGAGACCCCACCATAGTAGGAGGTTTCTCAAGAATTGGTGCACAATGATGCTACACTTCTAAATTGGAAAGAGGATGATTTTTGTGGAGTAAATCAACTGGAAAATCAGAAAAATCAGTCCTCTACTTATGTGGAAATGAACACAAGATCAAATAAAATAGTAATATAAGTGGATCATCCAACTGGTAAGACTAATTCTCATCCTTCTCCAACATTCAAGGTGTTGTTTTAGTTTCTAATCAGCAAGGCACTCAAAAAATCAGTCTACAAGAGTTCAAAATCAACAAGAGATTCCAATTTTGACGCCACCAATGCAAGAAGGTAATATTGTTAATAAAGTATAGTAAAATGTTAGTACTTCATATTTCAATATTATTGATCATATGAAGCAAGATAAGGTCAATATGTCAATGTGGGATTCTTTGTCTCTTCTTGGTCAAAATATCTTTTGTAAGAAGCTTTATTTAATCTTAGTCTCTCTAGCCAACCATCCAAAGAACCATCTAAAGTTGTGCTTACTAACACACTTGATCCAAAAGAATCCCAAGCAAGAAAAAGTGTAAAACCACCTCCTTTCTATGTTTCCTTGATCATAGGCTAAAATATAGTCCATAATTGCATGATTTATTTAGGAGCTTCCAGTTTAGTTATGTCTAAACAAATTGTCAATAAAATTGGTCTTAAATATGAGCCTCTTTCTAAAGGAGTAGTTCATCTAGATAGAACATTTGTAGAAACTCTTAGAGCCATGAGAGGATCAGTGCCTAACCTTGCATGCATGCCCCAATTTCTCCATCCCTCAAGATGTATTCATTATTGATCTTCCTCCCTATTTTTCCTTATGTCTTTCTAGATATTTCACTTTGCTAAAATTGAGGTTACTTATCATCAAAATTTTCTCACATATTTTTTAGAACAAGGTATGAAAAAAAATTTGCAATAAGGTTTAAGCCCATATCAACAATTCATATAGAGCTTTATATTCCTAGTGCTATCAATTCCAATTGTATGATCATAGATGAAGAAGACCAACTAGTTGACCAAGAATGAGCACACTTCTTGAGGGGATTCTAGACTTATTACTTGATGAATGGTATACTCAAGGTCATACTTTTGATCCATATAGTCATATTGAAGAGGCAGGTATTGGAACATATTGTCTACATGAAGAAAATTCTATTATTCCTAACCTTTTCGATCAAATCAATAGGATGAAGGTTTATGGAAATTATACTTTGATGGATCAAGAAGAAGGAATGGAGCAGGTGGGGGAATCATGTTGATTTATCCAACAAAAGAGAAGTATTTTTCATCTTTAAGGTTTCAATTTAGTTGCACTAACAATATAACTGAGTATGAAGATCTTGTGCATGGTATTCAATGGGAAAGGAAAAGAGGGGTAAGACAATTGCAGGTGTTTAGTGATAATGAGTTAGTTTTCAATCAAATTAGAGGAAAAAGTGAAACCAAGAACAATTTGTTGAGATCTTATAAAAAAGAGTGTGGGATCTGATAGAGGATTTTGATGCTTTCAATGTATAATCTATTCCTAGAGAAAAGAATAAATATGTAGATAGGCTAGTTGCAATTGGTGCTCAAGTTGACATTCCAAATTAGATCAACAAGGATAAAAATCAGCAACATATCAAGGCGCTTATAAGGAATTTTATCCCGATAGAAATGTTAACTGGAAAGTATTTGAATCAAATCAATAGATAGTTAATTATATGTAAGATGAAGCCACATTTTTACTAAAAATAGGAAAACTACGATAAAATATGAAAATCATATTATTTAGTTGAGATATAACAAAATACCTCAGGGATTAGTTACTCTTGAGTCTATATTTAATATAAATGATCAATTCGAGGCAATAAATCTAACATGTTGATCAAGTAAGAAGATTATGAGAAAATCAACATTGACAATGAAAAAACACTCAAGTTGGGCAAGGCATGTAATCAAAATGAAAAATCTACTTTTGTTCAACTTTTTCAGGATTTTGATGATGTTTTCACATGTAGCTTTTGTGATTTAAAGGAATTCAATCCATATTTATCTCAACACACAATAGAGTTGGATTTAAATGTAAAACTAGTTAGACAAAAGCAAATACCCATCAATCCTAAGGTTGAACCTCTCATGAAACAAGATTTGGATAAATTAATCAAAGCTAACATCATTTTCCCTATGAATCATTCATCATGGGTTTCCAATTTGGTTCCCGTGAGAAAAAATGTAGAAATACACTTGTGTGTGGATTTCGAGATTTGAATAGGGAATCTTTAAAAGATCATTATCCATTACCATCAATGGAGAAAAATTTGTAAATGGTAAGTGGCTCGGAACATTTTTCACTCTTGACAATTAGTTCGGGTATAATAATAGTATAGTACAAGAATCAAACCAATTCAAAACTGCATTTACCACAAAATGGGGCATGCATACATATAAGAAAATTCCATTTGGATTTTCAAATACAGGAGCCACGTTTCAGTGTGCAATGGACTTAGAATTTTAGGTATTGATTAATAATTATGTTCTTGTCTATTTGGATGATATAAATGTATTTTCCAAGCATGTTGCAGATTATCTAGTTCATATCGTGTATGTAATATAACATATCTTTGAATCTAAAAAATGTATTTTTTTCCATTCATGAAGGTAAATTACTAGGTCATGTTGTTTCTAAGAAAGCTCTTGCCATTGATCCACAAAGGGCAAGTGAAAATTTGTCATTATATTTTCCAAATCATAAGAAAGAATTACAAAGTTTTCTTGGTAGAATTAATTTTTTTAGAGGATTCATTCCAAATTTTACAAATTTAGTGAAGCCACTAACTTCAATGCTAAGGAGAAACATGGTTTTCAATTAGAAAATAGAGGGGAAGAATGATTTTGAAGTAATGAAACATACCATTTCACAATCTTTAACACTTACTAATCCTAATTTTAGAAAATACTTCATTTTATATGATTTTGGAGAAATTGACACAATCTTAGCCATGTTGGTACAAAAAATGATGAAAATTTGGAGTAATTAATTGATTTTTTCCGTTAATGATTAGAATATAATGAGGTAAGCTATTATTTTTCTAAAAATAGGTCCTTTTAGTCATTGGAAATATAAAAAATTCACACATTTGGTTTCTAATATCAAGGTTCACTTAATAACTATGAAGAAATTTCACCGACAAATACTAGCCCTAACATGATGGGCTTCGGGAATCACCGAACTCTAACCACTCTTTGGAGAAAACTCGCTCGGCTCTTGCTTTGGGCATGTCGATGCAAGCGGGTCCTTTTTTCTGTCATCTTGGTTTCACAGTTTCTTGTTTTGATGGCCTTTTAGAGGGCTTTGACAACAACTCTTCTCTACTCGGTGCCAGTCCTCGGGCCTCTCTCGTGTATCCTCTCTGTTGTGGTTTTGGACCCACAAACGATAGTAAGGGTTCCCTCTATGTTATTGAAAAGATGAGATCTCGATGCGGTTCTTAGGAAAACGCTCTTATGCGGTGGCTCCGTTTCTTTTTCTCCAAACCCTCTCTGCTGCCAAGTTTGCACCTCTAGTCACTCTTGGTGAATTTTTTCTTGAGACCAAGGATTTCTTCTCCTCCAATGGTTTGATATGCCGCTTCAATGGACTTTGGCCATGCCTTTCACTTCGCACTCGTGGATTACTTCGAACTGGTGCTCTATTGTCTTAGGTAGGATTGACATCTACCCTTGGGCAAGGGGTTTTTTATTGTTGCCTTTAGTGTGGAGGATGATAGGGATATCATTCTCTCTAAGATATGGGAACTGAAAATCATCACTTGTTGATGAAACCATGGTTCCCAAATTTCAACCCTCTCACAACTTCTTTCACTATTAAACTTGTTTGGATTCATTTTCCCCATCCGCTATTGTAGTTTTGGGGAGAGGAAAGTATTTATGCTATTGGCAATGCTTTGGGTAAATTTTTATCCATTGATTACAATACGAAATCTTACACTCGCACTATTTTGGCATGAATTTTGGTGGATTTGGATACTTCTCTTGACCTACCTACTTCAATTGACCTTAAAGTGTTGGATAGGGTTTGGTCACAACCCTTTGATTACAAAGGATTTCCCTTTAGATGAATAAAATGTTTTAACATTGGACATCTTGCTTGTGGTTTTCAGATGGTGAATCGAAATATAAAGGAAAAGGTTTCTTGGTGGAAATACTCTCATCAAGATCTATTATTCATTGATGTGGAACTAGAGTCGAGATATTAAGGAGGACTTTGATAAGGAATTTGTTCCAAACTTATGACCTATAGATGAGAAGGTTGAAACAATTATGGTGAATCAAGTGCCAACACTAATTCCAAATGCTTATACTAACGGTGTTGTTACTAGTTCCATTGCTACTAATAGTCCTGTTACAGCTCCATTACTACTAACTTGGTGATGTTACCGGTTCCACTATTAAGAAGACCAATTTTAGTAGTTTGGCTTCTTCTGAGATTTGAACTCGATCTCACTCAACGAAAAATTCAGATCCTAATAGGAGTGATGACTGGATAGTTATTAAATGAAAAAAATAATGTTTTTTCTATGCACCTTAGATCCCATGTCAAAGATATTACAAGGTAATATGGTTGCAGCATTCAATGAGTTCTGCATTCTTCTTTTCCTTTTTTGCCTTTGTTTTTCTTTCTTTTCTTCCCTTTGTGATTAATGGATTTCTCTTTGTTATACTTAAACACTTTATCTAGCCTTGTGAGCTTGTTGTACAAGGATTGGGTCCTTTCAAAACCCTCAAATTTTACCATTTCAAAAAAAAACAAGGTTCATTTAATGATTTCTTATCTAAGTGTTAAAGAGTTCCTTTTGAGGAAGGATTCAAACGAGAAAAGGGAAAGATGGATAAAAAAAAGTTATAGAGTATGATGTTTACATGAAGGTCACTAAATTGGTAAGAGGAAGAGGGTTGTTTGAACAACTAGCTTCAAATTTTCATGATGAAAGAAATCAAGTTTTACTGGTCCAAAATGGTCAAGGAACAACTGTTCCTTCATTACCTCAGAGTTGGACTCATGACATGATCCATTTTCTTCATACCGGATAGTGCCCACAAGGTTTGGATAAGATAAATATTTACAGTCAATTCGTTATGTTCTTTTTGATAATATTTTGTTTATAAAGGATGTAAACGATGTTATTCTGAGATGTGTTGATTTAGATCATATTGAGCATGTTTTAGAAGAGTTTCATGAGGATTATCCAGTGGTAATTTCGCACCAAGATCTACAACCTTAAATATCATGAGAGTATGATATTACTGGCCAAATTTATTTAGATATGCTCATGTATGGGTAAGGAAGTGTTCAAAGTGTGCTATTTTTGTAGTAAAACAAAATATGTCAGCTCTTCCTCTTCAACCTATTCAAGTAGATTATATTTTCATACAACGGGGTTTGGAATTTATTGACATGATTAACCCACCTTCTAGTGCATGCGACAAATGGATTCTTATAGCTATGGATTATTTTATAAAGTGGACATAAGAAATGGATTTGAAAGAAGAAAATGAAACTTCAGTGTTGGAATTTTATGAAATTCTTGTCACAAGGTTTGGTGTCCCTGCTACAATTATCTCAAACAATGCATTAGCTTTCCTTAGCACAAGAATTAATACATGGGAAATCAAGCTCAAAATTCATCTATCAACATATTCTAATTATTATCCTCAAGGGAATGTCTTAGCAGAATCAACTAACAAAAATATTCTCAGAATTATCAAAATAACTATGGAGGAGAATCAAAGATCATGGCACATAAAACTGAAATCAGCCTTATGGGATGATAGGATTACTCCTAAAAGATCAATTGATAACTCTCCTTTCATGCTTGTCTATGGTAAAGAAGTATTGTTTTCTATTTCTTATGAATAAATAACTTTAGATCTCATAAAATAGATGGAAATGATGGGTGAGGATTTAATGTCAATCAAACTTATAAAGTTAATAGAATTACAATAAGTTAGAAATGATACAATGGCTACCATGGATCTTCTTCAATCTCAAGTGAAGATATAATTTGATGAGAAATTAGTTACAAGAAAATTTAGGGAAGGAGATATAATGCTTTATTGGGATGAAGAAAGAACTAATCTGAAAGACACACTAAGTTTGAATCCTTCAAGAGTGGGCTATTTCTGATTATAGGTTGTAAACAACACAATGCTTTCCATCTCTTCAAGATGAATGGTGTTGAGCTACCCATACCAATTAACAAGATATACCTCAAACTCTATTATTGAGGTCATGTTTCACCCTTGTACATAGTAGGTTATTGTTTTCATTTTCCTCCAAGTGCTTCTTACATATTGTTGTCGCAATTTTCTTTCCTTGTGTGCCTTGTGCACTTTGCTGGTGTGTTTGTTTTCTAATAAGTACTATAACACAATTTGTTATTATCTGGGGAAGGTATTTTTAGTGTTCACATCGTTTCTAAAAGTTTTAGTAGTTTGATATGACTTTTTTCCTAATGGATACTTAAAGGTAATTGGTATTTACATGTAGTAGGTAGATGTCCCCTAGAGGTCGCCAAATTATTATCCAAAACTAGCTCTATTTTTCATAGTGTTTTCATAGGTTTGTGAAATCAAAATTTTACAAGTTAGGGGAAAATTTCAGTGTTTTGGAAATCATCCTCCCTCTTGCTAAGCTTCATTACCTAAGGAGTTATTAATTTTTGGGAAAATATGGGGAAAGTCATCTTTTTAAGAAATAGGAGAAATTGTTCATGAGTTACTCTTATTCCTCGCATCTCTGCCTTAGATGTTTTACAAAGGAAAATTAGGCATTGTGGTCATTATTATCACATTCCTTCATTCCTCTACTTTGATGCATAACCAAGTATTCTCGCCTTGGGAACTCAAAGGTGAAAAGTTTTGTCATTTCTCAAGTTCCTCGAAACCCCAAAATCACCGATAAGGAGAACAAGGGCACAACAATCGATAAAAGCTGGCATTGTTAAGAACTATGAGAAAAGTTCCATAGTTCCATGTGTTCCATGTCTAGATGTAAGTTCCAAGAGAAAAACAAGGATGTTTACACTAGTGATATTGGATTTATTCAACACCTGTGGAATAGTTCTTTAGTTCCTCCATTCCTTCACTTTTTGAACACCTACCATCTCCGCCCAAAACCAAAAAAATCAGTTAATTGACCCCTTCATGAAACACCTGGAATAGTTATTTGGTCCTCTCATTCATTTTCTTCTCTACCTAAAGACCAAACATCGATTATGTCGAATTTGGTGGGAAAACATGAAATTGTTTCATTGTTCTAACCTTTCTCCGAAACACCACCTAAACTACAAAAGATAAAGTAATGGTTAAGTTAGTGTTTGAGGGCCCATGAGGATATGTTCCTCTATTCCATGAGTTGTTTAATTCACCAAAAGGCCTGAAAAAAACATGCACAACCCAAAAATGTTCCAGTTTGATATTTTTAGTTGTTTCTCATGCAAGCAAGATTTCATTTTTATCATGTAAAGGCTAAGATTAGAAGGTTTTCATGTAAGAAAATAGTTTAGATCAAACATAGACTGTTAAAAATAACACTCGTGATTTTCTATTTCAACTTATTATACTTGCATGTCTATGCCTCTTTATTTTCTTATCTCCCTCAATTCTCTATAAAAATCCATGGAATTCATTGTAAAAATTAATCTCATCACTTTCTATTCATTATATTGGAGTAATTTAGCATTCTAAGTGGAAGAGAAGGAGTCATGAGTGATTGTATGACTGAAAAATCAACATGTGACCTTTAGGCGCACTCAACCTCCCGAGGATGTTCCTAGACAACTGATGTGGAATGGATAGATGGCTATGTGGAATGAAATACTTGAAGATGGGTGAGTATGGTCAATAAGATATCAAGGCAATATAATGTCCTCTACAGCACTAAAGGGATCTTCTCGTCTAGGGCAATAAAATCCTCTCTAACCTGAACGAGTGTGATGGTATGGTCAAGAAGGATACACACACATAAGAGTCTATCAATGTCTATGTGTGAAACTCTCTCAACTAGTTGTGGAATGCGTGGAAATTGTCCTTCGTTCACCTTGTAGAAATTTCTAGACAAGGTCATGGAAATGCTAGAGGAAACAAATGAGTAAGGAAAATGAGTGGGCTAAGGGCACTAGTTTTGCCCAGTGGTTTTTCACCAAAATTCATAGACTTTGTCGGCTTATTTGTTAAGAATGTGCAATTGTGATAGTGACAGCTTAAAAATGGTGAGGATCGAAAGACCATAATCCAAAGGCTCGTATCAATGTTAGTCTCAAGATAAGTTGCATTAGGTTGCGGGACTCGGGATCATATACCTCGTCTCTCGGTTGTTGTGGTCCCTGAATGGTCATATGGGATGTGTGAGTGGATAACTATGGAAAATGGATGGAAATACGTGGAAAGTGATCAAGGTAACCTATGGCCAGGCTGATTTTCCCAAAACTCAAAAGCTCTATCGTCTTCGGTGTTCAAATCCCTCAATTTTTTAGTGATAACAAGTAGTTCAAGTGGTTTGGAAGATGTGAATTTGAAGGCCTTGGTCAATGTCTGAAAATGTCACTAACAAGTTTGGTTGAGGTACTATTGGTTCAAAAACGTAATCTTTAGGCTCTCTAGGACCCAAAATGGTCATGTGGTATGCGTATTCAATTAAGCTAATGCAAGAAAGCAAACTAATTAAATAAAGGAAATATAATCTATGTTTTTGTGCTTTTTCAATTATATAAAAGAAATGAAACAATAAACAACAATCTAATTTAATTAACTAATATTTTTGGATTTTATACTTTCTGGAAAATAACAAAAGAAATAAAAGAAATGAAGAAATTGCTTCTACAATTTAATTAACAAAACCTAAACAAATAAATAACCAGATGTGATTATCTATCTATGCAAAGAAAAAATCTAAGCTATTCTAATTAAGAAAAGATTTTCCAAAATGTAATTGTGGATGTGAATCCTCTGTTCTGCCTCAGAGGCACGGGAAGAAATCAAAGCTTCTCAGAAGATTTTCTTCCCCTGCAACTTCCTTGGTAGAAGTAAAGAAGGATTTAATGGAGGTTGTAAATTGAAATGGATTGTAATTGCCTAAAACAAATGCAAAATATTTCCTCCAAACAATCTTCCCTTACAAACCCACAAGGATAGGCAGGGGAATCTATCTATCACTAGAAGCTTTACAGAAGAAATAGAAGCTACAGTAATGATCTAACTATTGCAACAATTTAAATTAAAATGGTTTGCTACTCTAATCAATAATGTGCATACAGATTAAATAAAGAATTCAAGAAAGCTTTAGGAAATACAAGTACATCCCCAACCTGGAATTTGTAGTACTATGGCAAAGCCGGTTGTGGTTTAATTTTGTGTCCCCTCAGTTTCTTTTCCAACTTCAATGTTCACATGAGTCTAGGGAGCTATGTTGGTAATATAGAAGAAGAAAGGAAGAAGGTGTTGGAGCAATGGTGGCTTCTTTGGAAATCTGGTAGCAATGTAAGTAGAAGAAGAACAACACAAGAGAATAGTGCTTGGTTGTGTAATTTCTAGCAAGATCACAACAACATAACAAAAAAATCACAACAAAAATCTGTAACCAATGCTTGGGAAGAAGCTTGGTTTTTATAGAACATAGGTGGGAAATGGTCTAAGCCATTTGGCAACCATGGGGTGCCACATCACAAAAAGGGGAAGTTAACTGTAATTAGTCATCAAGGGAAGAAGAGGAAGTTGGTACGCATCTATCAAGCCTACAAAAACCAATTTGACTAAGAAAAGAGCACATAAAAGTGACATGGAAGAAGTTAACACACATCTAAATCATTCTGACAAGTCTCGGTTAAAATGCATAGAATCATCGTCCTACACATGGTGGTAGTTATTGTTAGGGCAGAATCACGGCCCCGAGTGTCTGCAACTCGATGGGTTGAGACTCTCAGTGCGATTGCATAACATGGAGCTTTTCCCAAGTGTGGGACCTTGCAAAATCAGAAAAGCTCTCCGGATGAAGGCCGGTTCCTATTCCTCTGTTCAGATGCACACAAAAAAATGCAGAGGGTTTACTCAAAATCTAATCTAACTTGCCAAGGAGACAGGGTAAGAAGATGCATAAAAATAAACCTAAACTAACAAAGGTGATGCACCGAGGAATGAAGAACACTTATCTCGCCAATAAACACAAACCATTAAAATGTGATGCAAGATCATGCACATATAACAAAATTTGCAGTGAAAGATCAGGAGGATGTAAATGAACACAGAGAGGGTTGAGAATCATCCACAGACATGCATTACTTGCTCCAAATATTGATACAATACACTACAAAATTCCAAGAGGCAAAGTTACATTACAGTTTTAAATGGGAGGTTTGAACTCCACAAATTCACCTGCCAAAGAGAAGAAGGGAGGGGCAAAACAAGAATGTCCAACATTTAGAAAGAAGCCCCTCCTTACAATTTATATGAAGAATGAGAGAGGGAATCCAAATCTACCCCAACCACCTCTAGGTTGCATTTAATTCATCTCATTATGGCGGTAGGTGAGAACCCTAGCAAACTTAAAAGTGGTGAACTGTATTTTGCATTAAAGCTGGTTGTTGAAACGTCATTTCTAGCCATTACCACGTGCCAGGGAGTTTTTCTATTTTCTCTCTCCAAAATGAACCAAAATGTAAGATTGACCCTGAAATCATGTAGATAATTTCACCAGCTTTCCATTGATATAAAGAACGTGAAAATCCGAGCTCTGGATCGAAAGTTATGGCCATTTGAAGATTTAGGGCAAAAACAGGCCCAAACGGATCGGTGGGAAAAAAGTTTGAATTTTTACCCATTTGGTCTTTGGAAAATTTTCAAATTTTCCCCGCGCTCCGCCACTTGGATGACACATGTCAAGCTTTGATTTTTCCGCGCTCATCCTTTGAAAATTTCTTTCGGGCCCTTCCTTAAAATATTTTGCCACTTGGACACGTGGCACTATTTTATTGGCTCGGGCCTGAGGGGAGCACTTTGCCCTTCAAAAATTTGGCATTTTTCACTTTGGGAAAATTCCCATTTCCCCCATGCTCCGCCGATTGGATGACACGTGTCGC
Source organism: Taxus wallichiana var. yunnanensis (assembly GCA_018340775.1). Lineage (NCBI taxonomy): Eukaryota > Viridiplantae > Streptophyta > Pinopsida > Cupressales > Taxaceae > Taxus > Taxus wallichiana. The sequence continues at coordinate 719,790,555 of CM031237.1, read as the reverse complement.
TTCCATTCGTCGTCACTGCAGGCAAACAGGGCCAAAACTTTTACCTTTGAAAACTTTGGCTGAAACTTGGAAAATTTTCTAAGTCCTTCTCTTTTCCCCGCCACTTCCTGGGACACATTCTCCCGCATTGGCCGATTCGGGCTTCCTTGTTCCTGTTTGCAGCTTTTTCACCTTTTCGCATCCCTCGCGTACCTTTGTCTCATTGTCCTGCATTTAAAATCTCCGAACTGCCCGAAATGGACTGTCTTTCGGCAAACCGGCCGATTCGCGTCCCACGCGTACTTTTGTCCCGGCTGTCCCAGACCGCGCGAAACAAAAGACTTAGACAAATTTTCTTGCTTTTTGCCATTTCAGATTTTCACGTCCCTCGCGTCCCGACGTTTCTAATCGCCCCCGCGGACCGCCCGGGACAAAATGTCCGACTTAGCCGATTTTCTTTGTTTTCTTGTGCCCAAGCTTGGTACAATGACGAACCTCGCATGACGACCGAACCCTTCGGACCCGAAATGCTTTAAAACCATCCCGCAACCTTATTTTTTGCATTTTTTTCCATTTTCTTTAACTCGTTGGGATTCCTTCGATGGTAGAGTTAGAGAGAAGCCGAGGGGGCCCCAAAACACGATTTCGGGCCTCAATCAATCTACTTGCTTCTGACCGAATAATTTGATGCATGTTATCAAAATTACCTTGAGTGGTGAATTTTGGATAATAGTTACATAACCACCGGGTGGTTGCTTAATCACCAATGAGGGTAGACTAGTGGTTGCGCAACCACCACCCAAGTAGGGAAATCTGTTACGTAAACACCGCCAAAGTAGGGCGGTGGTTGCATAACTTAAGGCCAAAAACTAAGGAAAAACATTGTGGAAAGCTAACGGAAAGTAGGAAATGGATAAGTAAAGTATTCTAAGCTATAAATATAAATTACAAAGAGGAAATAGAACTTGAACATCATTGGAAAATATAATAATCATCATAGGGGACTTTTAACCGTTTCCATTAATGTAGCACGTGCAAAATTGGGTGCGTACATATTGCCCCCTCGGAGAAGCATCCTAGCCATGAAGAGGTGTAGAACGTAGAGTCTGAGTATGGCGTTCCCATAATGGGAGTTAGAAGTTATACTTGACACGTCCGTGACTCAAGTGATACCAATCCAAACTCCCACTACCCGCAAAAACAAGTGAGAATCAAGTGTAAATAGATATGAAATCGAAAAAACATACTAAAACCAAAATGACAAGAGGACTTACCATATATGTGGGGATAGAAACATAACTACGACAATGCTCCAACCCTATAAAGTACACATACTCAAAATAAAATTAAAGCAAGATATATATATATATATATATATATATATATATATATATATCTAAAACCACTATTTTCAAAATCATTTTCACTCACCCTCATAGAGAATTTGGAGCTCTAGATTACCTGTGATGTTTTGAGCACGAGTACAGTCAAATTGAAGAGTGCAACGACGTGATCATGACCCCATGAGTGAGAGGAGCATCGCTAAGAAAAAGGTTAGTATTTTACATTTATTTATTTTAAACCTAAAATGTGAAAAATTGAAAAATATACACCTAGGGGGTGATTTTTAACAATCTTATAGTTAAAATGTTCCTAAGGGGTGCCTAGATGTGTATGCATTTTATTTCATGAAAAATAGTGTATTTTTTTCATTTTTTGAAGTTTTTAGGCCCTGTGGTATGATGTTCCCTTTTTACACGACCGCCACTTTATGTAGGTGGCGATTACATAACCGCCGCTCTGCATAGGGCGGCGGTTGGCTGGCTGCGTCAAGTGGCAATTACGCAACCGCCGCTTTGCGTAGCGTGGCGGTTTCATAATTGTCAAGGTAGAGGCCAAATTTGACTAAGTTAAATGATTTTTTTGTTTTTATATTGTTTTATAATGTTTTTGATGAGCTTACTTTGTCAAACATGTTTCTAAATTTATCTTCTTCTTTGTTTTTTGTGAATGCGAAGGATTCCTATGTTTGGTGGAGTCGGGCCGAGAAAATTGAGTGGCTTCCAGGGATTATTTATCAATTGTCTTAGGAGGAGAGAGACTTGTTGCATAGATCCAACTTTTGAAGGTTATATCATACGACATTAGTAGAACTAGCTAGCCATTTTTTGTGTGACCTACTGAGCTATTGGGATGTAGAACGGAACACTTTCCGGTTTCCTGGGGCAAGAGGAGAGTGGACTATCACTCTAGAGGATGTATACAGGATCCTGGTGTTCTTGTGATAGGTAGGAGGTTGACAATGGACAATATAGGGTTAATGAATAGTTCTAGATAGTGGTCCACATATATGGGAGATGGTGCTACGCCCAACATGGGCACCAAGCAGGTATGAGATTACTTTTTGTTGCCTCTGCACCTATCCCCACCTTGTGCAAGGCCATCATTGGTATCTTGGCTTCATGTTTGGTGGGAGATAAGGGTGGGGATAAGCTCCTCTACTATTGGGATCCCATTATCTAGGCTATTGAGTAGTATGGTTAGATTTACGCCTGGGGCGTTGATATATTGGGGACTACTTACCATGATTTGTATCGAGTTTTCAAACTTCGGGAAAGTTCTGAGCCATCCCACTTTGGTCATGTGTTGGGTGTATGAGAGGATGATCCCTACTAGAGGGGAGTTGGGATAGATGATCCAAGGGCCATCGAGCAACGAGGTGGATAGTCTTGGGTCCTCTTAGAGTGGCACATCAGCCTATATAGCATGCTCACCACTGATGATATGGTCACACATCCATACTAGGATATGGTCGATCTGTGGGGTGATGACAGAGTTACATTGAATGCTTACAACACTATTGCCTAGTTGGTTGACATGATAGCCAGCGATTTGAGGCCCATCCTATAGATAGAGTTCCACAATAGTTTGGGCTACCATATGTTGATGCACTTCCCGTTGTTCCTATAGTATATCGTGGGATTAGAGAGGCTCAAGCCGGCCCTAGGGGCTAACTTGATTAGATAGTTGTGACTCCCGGAATTCCTATTATTACAGAGAGAGGGTCACTCCAAATCCTTTCATCCTCGGATTTATATTACAAATCGTGGTGCTCTCTGCACATATAATGGGAGGAGGAGGAGGATGAGGAGGCTAGGAAAGAGATGGAGACATAAATTGAGGAGAGAGACCAAAGATGAGAATAGATAGGAGGCCCACAAAGAGGGCAAGGATGGAGGAGGAGATAATGACATAGAGCGGAGGGTTATAAGGGAGCTCTCTGTAGTAGAGAGAGAGAGGAGGAAGAGGAAAAGAAGGATACTCTTATTTATGAGGAGCCTCTTTCCCATGAGGGAGGTGGTGATAAATATCCTGTGATGGGACAACGAGATGCCTTAGGAGAGGTTACAACCAAGGAGGTACCTGTAGTAGCTCCACCACCACCGGAAACACCAGCCAAACCTTCTTGGATTCCCAAAGATCCCAAGTATGTAGATACTCTTCCATCGACTCTACTACTTAGAATTATTAGCGAATCACACATTGCATTTCTTTTTTAAATTTTAATAGTTTTCTAACTTGCCATTTTTTAATTTTATATCATGCAACTACTACGACATTTGGCGAGAACTCATTCATGACATCCTTGTTGATACTTTTATGCACCCCATGGGCATGAATCTAGACACATTACCAAAGGACTTAGGGCAGCCGAGGTGTGCGGGAAGAACATCGATTTATTTTCTTTGGTGTGGATTATATCAAGAGAAGTGACCAAGATGAGGACCAAGCTTGCTGCCTATCAGCTAGCTAAGAGGAGGAAGCAACAAGAGCATTCTCGCAGTGAGGCCACCACTAGCAGATCTTGTGGTTCATCATTCCATGGTCACTCTCATAGATCAAGGTACGAAGGCTCTCACTTCCATCATAGGAGCCGTAGTAGGAGTCCCAACCACACACCTTCATCTAGATCTCGTAGAGAGGGATAGACCATAGGCCTTATTATTTTGTTATACTTTTGGACACATATATCGATTTTTTGAGATTTTTACTCATTATGAGTGTTTTGACCACACCTAGAGTGTGATGACATTATATAAAAACTCAATTATATACATATGTGATTATTTTTGGTTCGTTATCTTTGTGTAAGAGTTTATCTCATTGATGGTTTGCTTCACTTGTGTACTCTTAGATGCTCAAAATTTTCAATATTTTATATGCTTTTTGAATGCATGTTATGGATGATGATATGTTAATAGAATGATTTCTTTTTGTTTTTTTTTTTTATATGATGCTTATGCAAACACAATGTAACCTAAAACTTTGGTTTTCAAACAATATTTAGTACTTCTTGTTTTATTGGAAAAATGTGATGAATGTGATAAAATAAGAGAATGAACCCACTCCTCTTCTAACTCCATGCAACTAGTAAGATGCAAGGGCTCAACACCAAGAGCTAGAAGGGATGTGAGTTATATAACTTTGATGAATGGAAAAGATGCAAGGAAGATAAGATCTTGACAAAAATCCAATTAGGGACCTATAACCTAACTCTGCACATAATTTACTACATAGTCTAGAATGTGATTTGCTTGCAAGTTTATCTAGACTTAGATCCATAGATGGCCTCTTGATTGAAAAAAATGGTTTTAAGGTTTTAAATCTCTTGGAACATATACATCTAATTCACTTTCTTGGGATTTGAAGTTTCTAAAGCACTTTTATTTGTTAAATTGCTTATACCTTATTAACTTATTATGAAAATACCCCCTACACCTTGCCCCATGCTACCAATAAGAAGCATGGGCTCATCACCAAGGACAAGATGTAGGTGAGTAAGGGCATTTCCTCCTTTCCCAACCTCACGCCACTAGTATGAGGCATGGGCTCATCACCAAAGATTGGTAGGGCAAGAAAGTGTAGTTTTATTTGTAAATGAAATATTTTTGCATTTATTGATTAACTTATATCATTTTTTTATTTTAACTTTGAGTTGTGCTTTTGGGAGGGAGATATTTCCCCTAGCCTCAACCCCACACAACCAATAAGATGCGAGGGCTCATCACCAAAGGTTGAGATAGGTAGACAAGCTATCCAGGTAAAGTGTTTAGAGTGCTTTTGTTACCAAAGAGGTTTCTTGGGAAATATGTGACATCAAGAAGCTTCTAGAATAGGCTATGGGAAAAGACACATATGCTAGAAGAAAAATATGGGCGAACCAAGTATACATGCCTTGGTAGGATCAATGTCAAAATTTTATCTTAACTTACCGAGACGAAGTAGTGATTAGAACAATTAATAATAATAATGGTGGATACTTGAAGAAGCATGATTGAATGTTTTTGCCAATATTTTTTTGAAATTTGTTTGAAAAATAAGTTTCTTGACTATAATTTTACAATATGAACTGGTAAATGAAATGCAGTATGGATGCAATAATGTACATGTGGAAATGTAGATGAATCATGCGTAGAAGTGTTTTAGATGAAGTGAATTGACAGATTCACCAAATTCCTCACCTTCTAATGTACACAAGTGATATGTGCCATTCTTGTAGTCCTCCATGACTTGATATGGACCAACCATTTAGGTCTGAATTTTCTTCCTTCGTTGATTTTATTATTGATCTAACTTTCTAGTCTTAACATTAGGTCTCCTACCCATATCTCTCATTCATAAAAAAATTGTTATACTTGATGACACATCCTATCTCGTATAAAATTTGTGGCGATGTTTAGCTCTAAGTAAAGCTTTATCAAGAGTTTCTAATTGCATTAACCGCTCTTAAGGATATGAGTCTTCATCTAAGATGCCTTACAAATATATGTGAAGGCTTGGTAACTCAACTTCTAGTGGTAAAACCGCTTCGTATCCAAAGAGAAAATGGGGTTTCCCAGTAGGTATTCGTATCTTGATGTCCTATAATCCAAAAACATTGGAAATAGATTCGGATGTTAGTCATGTTTATTCTCCTTGACTGTTTTGAGGAGAATGGAATTCAACATTTTATTTCTCACCTCTGTTTGTCCATTGGCCTGAGGGTAATGTAAATAGGTTGTGTGATGCAATATTTTAAACTACGAACACAACTCATGCACCTCTTCATTTTTAAAAGACACACCACTATCTAAGATAATGACCTGTGGGACTCTTCTGTACATGTAAATGATATAATTCAAGATGAATTTAGCAATCACAGACCTAGGTAAAATAGTGAGAGGAATGAAATCGAACCACTTTGTGAAATATTTCATGGCCATAATAATGAAGTTGAGGTCATCTATGTCGATGAGGGAGAAAAATTCCCTACCAAATCTAGACCCCAAGTGGAGAAGGGCCAAGGTGTCATAATTAGCTGCAGAGCTCCGAGCAAGAATGTGAATCTCATGTGCAAACTCTTGACACCTATGGCATCTACGCACATATTCCAGACATTGTGCTCTAATGTGGGCCATAAATAACCCATCCGATGAATCTTTTGAGAAGTAGTATCCCCTCCAAAGTGACCCCCAATTTTTTTTTAGGGCTTTGAAGATGATCTTTTATGATTCTTCGTGTCTACACACCTCAAAAGCATGCCATCAAAGGCTCTGTGATAGAGCACTTCTTCTATAATTGCATATTTGGTAGCTATTATGTGTATCCATCACATTTGATATGAGGTTTCTTCTTTAGGATATGCTCGGTCCACAATGTGATTAATGATATCAGAATACCATGGACACGATGCAATGGAAGGTTTTACTTCTACGTAAAACATGTAATCATCAAGGAAACCTAGGTCTAGTAGCTCCTTATAATTTATTGGGTTGTCTCACAACCCGTTAACGATGATTTTTCCTTTAAAAAAGTAACGGAAGTGGTAGGGTAAAGCCAAGACTCCACACCCCTTGCCTACGTATGTGCTCAACAAGTCAACCTATGCCATGATAAGAAATCAAATCTAGGGTATGACATCCATTAAACAAGAATGAAGCAGATTGTTAGTACATGTGGTTGCGTGGGACAGACCCTCACCATTTAAGCTCCATTTTTATTAGGTTGTTGAGAAGATTTGACAAATTAGGGATATTTAAAAATTCCTTAGAAATGTGCAAGAAAAAAATAAGTAGATTTCCACTTCCTTGCCATATTTCTCCATTCTTGCAACCAAAATAGAAACTATGGAACAGGGTATGGCATCCAAAAAGTACATTGGGAGGAAATTTTGTCGATCATTGTTGCGAATGGCATGAGAGCATCAAACTAGGTCCCAAATCTTCCTTGGTTGCACCTATTATCTTGGGAAATGCCAATTTTGTATTTATCAACACGATTTTTAGATGTGTGGTACATGTGTGGATTAATTTATTTGGTGCGGGGATAAAAATATGGTGGTAGCATGGATTTGTTTATTTGATGCTTAACCTATGGTGGTAGAGTGGATTTGTTTGCTTGGTACTTAACCTATGGTGGCGGCATGGAATTGTTTGCTTGGTGCTTGTAGAACCCATGAGAATATTTGGCTAGGAGTATTTAGATTTTTGTTTAGTATTTCCTTCGTTTGAGTTGAGATATAAAAACTACTACACCTTGTGTTCTTCTCATTAAAATTCTATATAAAATGTAGGAGAAATGACAAGGCATGTGAACCGTTTATAGCTTGCCTCAAAGAAATGGGGTCTCATGGAATGAAATTATTTTAGAATATACACATAATGGACTTGTTGAGAAGGCCTTGGAAAATTTAAAAAAATTAAATTAAAAATATAAAAATATAGTGGCAAATGCAAAGTCGGATGCCACAAGATGCTATAAATAAATAAGATGCTTCAAAAAAATTAAACCATAATAATGAGATCAAATATCCCATAACACATAACACATGATTTAAGTGGGAAAACCTTTTAGTAAAAACCCACTAAAAATATCACTTATCTTTATTGAGAATTGAATTTCACCCAACACTCCCACTATTTCCACATATCCCCAACAATTACACCTTATCAAAGGTATTACAAACTGTAAACAACATTCACTCAATGCAGAGTACTAGCTCACATATTTCACATTGTGTGTGTGTGTGTGTGTGTGTGTGTGTGTGTGTGTGTGTGTGTGTGTGTGTGTGTGTGTGTGTGTGTGTGTGTGTGTGTGTGTAAAACTCACTCACTCCAATAAAAACTAGATCACCTTATTTTATACAAGGTAGGTGGCCCATTGTATGGTTCACTCTTATAATTTGAATTTAAACATTCATTGATGTGGTATGGGGATCCACCACCTTATGTTTTAAACATAAGTTATAAGCCAAAGTTCTTAGTCTTTGGTAGGTTTTTAATTAAGTGGTTTCCCACTTAATATTACAAACCCCAACACTCCCCCTTAATATTAAGTAGGGAAACATGCAAAATCATCCTTTTATATAAAAGGAATTACAATCCATAAATCATCAAAGTGATTTATGTTAGCATGAAAACACATAAAAATGCATTCCAAGTCACATTTTTATACAAAAGGAATTACAATCCATAAACCATCAAAGTGATTTAGGCTAGCATATAACACATAAAAAATTTTCCCAAAAACACATGCCAAGTCACCTTTTTATACAAAAGGAATTACAATCCATAAATCATCAAATTGATTTAGGATAACATGCAAACAAATATCTTTGTTCTGTGGATTTTTAAAAATCCACAATACACAACTTTAGTGTTCGTGGGTTTCGAGAAAACATGTCACGGTACAAGCTTTAGTGTGTAATGTCCCCTTTCCTATGCCATAGGCCTAGGGGCCAACTCGAGTCAAGGCCTTGGTCATACCCAAGGGGTTATGGACACTGGGAGCTATTGGGTATGAATATCTAGTCCATTTTATTATTATTCTTCATTGACATGTGCATAAGTGGTTTTGGAGGGGCTAGATGTTATGTTTTGTCGTTAGGGAGGGGCCACATGGTACTTATGTTCTAATTTTGCATTGGGGGCCACTGTTAGACCATGTCAACTTAAAAGGTGAAAAGTAACTTAAATTACTTTATGTTATTGGCCCATCCTAAGGAAAATATGACTTAGACCTTTTAGGGTTCTTTTGCCTTGGAAAAGGTTATATAAGGAGTTGAGGGGAGAAAGGAGAGGATACTTTATGCACACTCAACTATTTATTTTCATGTGCAACTATTGTTTACAAATATTCAGCTTGTGGAGTGAGATCCCACAGAACCCTAGCTTCGGTGAGAGATCCATCCCTAGCTAGCATGGCATTCTTCGGTAGTGAGAGATCTACCCTAGCTTTTCATTTTGGAGCTGTTTTTAGGGTTGATTCACAGAGATATTTTCAGGGGTTTTAGAGAAAGGGTTTTGAGGGTTTTTGAGAGGTTTGGTGAAGATAATCAGTGAGTTTTCATATCAAACTTACGACAGCAATAAAGGAAGGGTTTGGCATCATTTCCAGAGGATTTCAAAGGGGTTTTGACCATCTACCAAAAGCAGTGACTTGTTTTGGAGATTGTAGATTGCAGCCCTTATTTGGAGGGTTTCAGTTGGCCATTTTCAGATCTGAAGGTTGGAATACGATCTTTTATATTTGTAAATGTTATTTACAAAGTTTCATAGTTTTTGCACTTATATTCGGGAAGATATGGATTTAGAAGTTTTCTAGCTATTTAGGGCACACTCTAATTTTCTCGCACTGTTCTATTATTTGAGAAATTCCAAAAATAATTTCTTAGTGTTAGTTTTATTGTTATCAAACTCTCTATAAATTTTCAAGTGATTTGGGCAAGTATTTTGTGAGTTGTAGATTTATTTCTATTCGCTGCCCTAGTTTTATTTTTTGCAAAAATCAGAATTCTATTTGGCTACAAATTGTCTATATTTTGTGCTTTTCTAAGTGGTATCCCACAAGGGATATTTCAGTGGTATCAGAGCAGTTGTTTCTCTAGCCTGTTGGGGTTGAAAGATGGGAGACAAAGACAGTGAAGATATGGGTGTAGATCTGATGAAACAATTGTTCACCAACATGGTAAAGTAGAGAGACTACCAATCTCTATTTAAGCCAGCTCACTGAGAGATTAGCACAGGGTAGGATTGATGCTCATATGGAGAGAGGAGAAAATAGCAATATGGGACAACATGGTCAAAGAGGTGAGGATGGACATTCAGGGCAACGGTCTCCCCATTCTTCTACCAGGCCTTTGGGGATTCACGAACCTTCTTTCGTGAAGGATCCGGAAGTTTCACAGGTACGACAACTAGTGGATATTTTAGATGAGGAGTCTTGTTGGGAAAGGTACCAAACTTGAGTGATGGATTTTGTGACAACATGCCATTCTAGGAATATTGCAAAATGAAGATTGGTAGCAGGCCTAGGAGAGATCATCAGATACAGGTACTAGAGTTGCAAAGGAGATTGGGACAAATTTCCATTCCACACTTCAATGGTTCTAAGAAGTGTACTACAAAGTCTTGGGTTCAGAAGTTGAAGACATACTTTGACTTGAATCCTATACGTGAGGAAGATGCAATTAAGTTAAATTATACATTAGTTCACACAGAGGCTAGTGAGCAGATTTGATAGGAGGGACCCTGACAGGCATTTCAGGGAGTTGACTCATCTGAGACAGACCGGTTCCCTGGATCAGTATATCACAAATTTTCAGAGGTTATCAGTCATGGTACCTGATGTTACGAGATGAGGCTGATTTCACTATTCATGGTAGGGTTGACAGATGCTCTTGTTGGGTTTGTGAAGGCATTTGAGCCCTCTTCTTTACATGAGGCTATTAGGAGAGCTCATGATTTGGAGTTATCTACTCCTAAGTCGAGGTTTCCCCCTCGAGTACAGTCTAAGGTTTTTCCTTCTAGATCCGATGGTTCACAGCCAAAGGTACCTCCACCTAGGCAAGATGCAGCCAGGAAACCATTCATATCTAGGGAGGATAGAGATGAGTTGAGGCGAAAGAAACTATGTTTCGATTGCCGCACACCTTGGACTCCAGGACATGATTGTAGGGGTAGAGGGAAGGCCCAGTTCATAGAGGTCTTTGAGGAGAGTGATGGTGACGAGGAGTTGGACACACAGGGATTGGAGGAGGATGATGACGAGGCATTGGATAGTGCAGGTGTTGAGTAGGATAGTGAGACCTTTCCCCATGAGACTATCGCCACTTTGTCTAGTACCCCGAGGTACAAGGCATTCAAGGTTAGGGGAGTTTTACAGGGGCAGCGAGTAGTGGTACTCATTGATAGTGGGGCCACCCAAAAATTTATTGATGCCTCATTGGTTGAGAGGTGAGGATTACAGACAGAGGACTTTGAGGGCTTCAACGTGGTTGTAGCTAATGGAGAGTCTATGAGGTGTACATGATGGGTACCCCAATTGAGCATCACGATGGGTAACTATACAGTTACCGATGACTTCTATATTGTTGGTATTGGAGAGACCAACATAGTGCTAGGAGTACAGTGGCTCCATTCCCTTGGCGAGTTTCGGACTAACTTTCAGACTATGGAGCTGAAGTTCAAGTCTGAAGGGAGGAATGTGATTTTGAGGGGCTTATCTTCAGAGGCACCTCGGGTTGTTACAACTAAGAGAATCGAGAGGATTTACAGGCACAATGGGGTGGATTGGGCAGTACACTGTTTGGTTTCGACCAAGAAATCAGAGGATGGACAACATAAGTATCATGTGGATATACAGGGCTTATTAGACAGGCATAGTATAGTTTTTGTGACATACCTCCAGGCATACCTCCAGATAGGGGATTTGAGCATGTGATTGAGCTCGAGGACGCTAGACCTGTGGTTACTTCTCCTTACCATCACCCCAAATGGTTTAAGGATGAGATCGAGAAGACTATTCATGAGCTCATTGATATGGGGCATATTAGACCGAGTTCTAGTCCTTTTGCTTCTTCGGTGGTATTGGTGAAGAAGAAGGATGTGACCATGCAGACGTGTATAGATTACCATGCCTTGAATAAGAAGACAATAAAGAACAAGTATCCAGTACCACGTATTAATGAGTTGCTTGATGAGCTACATGGTGCTATATATTTTTCAAAAATAGATTTTTGATTTGGATATCATCAGATCAAGGTCAGGGAGTAGGATGTGCATAAGACAGCTTTCAGATGCCATTATGGTCACTTTGAGTTCTTGGTGATGCCCTTCGGACTGTCTAATGCTCCAGCTACTTTCCAGTCTTGCATGAACCATGTGTTCAACCACCACTTGCAGAAGTTTGTATTGGTTTTCTTTGATGATATTTTGGTCTACAACAAGACTTGGGAGGACCATATCGAGACACCTTGGTGAGATATTGGGGATATTAGAAGCTAATTCGCTATATGTGATGATGCCCTTGGACCGTCTAATGCTCCAGCTACTTTCCAGTCTTGCATGAACCATGTGTTCAACCACCACTTGCGAAGTTTGTATTGGTTTTCTTTGATGATATTTTGGTCTACAACAAGACTTGGGAGGACCATATCAGGCACCTTGGTGAGATATTGGGGATATTAGAAGCTAATTCGCTATATGTGAAAGCTTCTAAGTGTGAGTTTGGCATGACCGAAATTTTATATTTGGGATATGTGATTGGTGGGGGTGTAGTGAAGGTGGATAGAGAGAAGATACAGGTAATTTTGGATTGGCCGCCACCTAGGACATTGACACATTTGAGAGGATTTGTGGGGTTGTGCACATACTACAGGAGGTTCGTGAAGAATTTCTCTCGGTTGACTGCTCCATTCACCGATTTGACCAAGAAGGGGGATTTTTCTTGGTCAGCAACAGGATTTTGATCACCTTAAGGAGGTGATGAGTTCGTGTCCCATTCTTGCATTACCATATTTCTCTTGCCCATTCATTCTAGAGTGTGATGCATCAGGAGAGGGTGTTGGGGCAGTTCTCATGTAGGATAGGCATCCCATTACCTATGAGAGTTGGAAATTGAAACCCATGGAGAGAGGGTATTCAATTTACGATAAGGAGATGTTGGCCATTATGCATGCTTTGGCCAAATTTAGACAGTACCTTATGGGCAGAAAATTCATGGTTCGTACGGATCACAACAATTTGAGGTTCTTCTTGGGGTAGAAGGAGCTCAATGATCACCATCGAGAGATGGGTGAACAAGGTACAAACCTATGACTTCGACATAGAGTACACTAAAGATAAGAATAATATTTTTGCTTGATGCTTTATCTAGGAGGCCTTACCTCACTTCTACACTTAGTTCTATGTCTGAGATTTCAGCAAATTGGAAGGCTCATATACTTGTTGAGTATTCCAAAAATCAGTTTATATGTGAGATCATGGATGGTATTATATAGGATGACCGATACAGAGTAGTGGATGATCTCATTTTCTACAAGGATAGGATTTTCCTTGTACTAGGATCCAAGATGAAGGAGAAGATCCTTCGAGTAGTACATGATACACCACTAGCTAGGCATCCTGGGTATTTCAAAACATACAGGTTTATCAGGGAGAGATTTTCATGGAAGGGGATGAAGGATGATGTCCTTAACCATGTCAGAGAGTGTATGGTTTGCCAACAAACCAAATCCAAGCATTCTTTTCCAGCAAGATTACTCCAGCCTCTTCCCATTCCCGAACAGAAATGGGAAAGCATATCGATGGAATTTATCACAGGACTTCCCTTGGTGCATGGGCATAGCTACATTTATGTTGTAGTTGATCGATTAACTAAGTATGCTCATTTCTTCTCCCTACCCAAGGGGCATGAGGTAGTGGATGTGGCCCAGATCTTCTATACAGGTATTTTTAGGCTACATGGGTTGCCTAAAAATATTGTTAGTGATAAGGACAAGATCTTCATGAGCACCTTTTGGCAGGAGATCTTTATACTAGCAGGTATGGAGTTGACTCCTAGCACTAGCTACCACCCACAAACAGACGGGCAAACAGAGATAGTCAATAAGTGGATAGAGGGCTACTTGTGGAGTTATGTGTTAGGACATCAACGGGCCTGGATTAGATGGTTACACATGGGTGAGTATTGCTACAATACCACCTATCAGATGAGCATAGGTATGACTCCTTTCCAAGCCTTGTATGGGTACGATGCGATGACATTTGTGGATTTGGTATTACCAGATAGCCGAGCTCCCAAAGCTCAAGATTGGTTATAAGAGAACCAAGATGTTCTGAAGGCCCTCAGGGAGAACCTTCAGAAGGCACAAAATCAACAGAAGGTATATGCAGATCGACATAGGATAGAGAGGTCTTTTGAGGTTGGGGATCTAGTATTCCTACGTTTGCAGCCATATAGGCAGTCCTCACTGAAGCAGAAGGGTGTAGAGAAATTGAAACCATAGTTTTATGGTCTGTACTGGGTAGTTCGACGAGTTGGGGTAGTTGCATATGAGCTAGAGCTACCGGAGCACAGTAAAATACATAATGTCTTCCATGTGTCGTGCCTTAAGAAGGCCCTTGGACAACATATTGTACCATCTACAGAGTTGCCACCACTGGATGAGGAGGGGAAGCTGGTGTTAGAACCAAAATCCATTATTGAGGAGAGACAAAGAGGCCTTAGGAGCAGAGTGATCACAGAGTATTTGGTGAGGTGGAAGGGATTGCCACTTGAGGATGTGACTTGGGAGGGAGAGTAGATTCTGCAGCATCCAAATTTGCATTTGCTTGAGGACAAGAAAAATTTGGGAAGGGAGGACTATAATGTCCCCTTTCCTATGCCATAGGCCTAGGGGCCAACTTGAGTCCAGGCCTTGGTCATACCCAAGGGGCTATGGATGCTGTGAGCTATTGGGTATGAATATCTAGTCCATTTTATTATTATTCTTCATTGACATGTGCATAAGTGGTTTTAGAGGGGCTAGATGTTATGTTTTGTCGTTAGGGAGGGGTCACATGGTACTTATGCTCTAATTTTGTGTTCGGGGTCACTATTGGACCATGACGACTTAAAAGGTGAAAAGTAACTTAAATTACTTTATGTTATTGGCCCATCCTAAGGAAAAATGTGACTAGGACCTTTTAGGGTTCTTTTGCCTTGGAAAAGGTTATATAAGGAGTTGAGGGGAGAAAGGAGAGGATACTTTATGCATACTCAACTATTTATTTTCATGTGCAACTACTTTGTTTGCAAATATTTAGCTTGTGGAGTGAGATCCCACAGGAACCCTAGCTTTGATGGTGAGAGATCCATCCCTAGCTAGCATGGCATTCTTCGGTAGTGAGAGATCTACCCTAGCTTTTCATTTTGGAGCTGTTTTTAGGGCTGATTCACAGAGATATTTTCAGGGGTTTTAGAGAAAGGGTTTTAGGGTTTTGAGAGGTTTGGTGAAGATAATCAGTGAGTTTTCAGATTAGACTTACGACAACAATAAAGGAAGGGTTTGGCATCATTTCTAGAGGATTTCAAAGGGGTTTTGACCATCTACCAAAAAGGGTGACTTGTTTTGGAGATTGCATCCCTTATTTGGAGGGTTTCCAGTTGGCCATTTTCAGATCTGAAGGTTGGAATACCATCTTCTATATTTGTAAATGTTGTTTCCAAAGTTTCATAGTTTTTGCACTTGTATTCGGAATATATGAATTTTAGAAGTTTTCCATTTGTTTAGGGCACACTTTAATTTTATGGCAATGTTCTATTATCTAAAAAATTCCAAAAATAATTTCCTAGTGTTAGTTTTATTGTTATCAAACTCTCTATAAATTTTCAAGTGATTCGGGCAAGTATTTTGTGAGTTATAGATTTATTTCTATTCGCTGCCCTAGTTTTATTTTATGCAAAAATCAGAATTCTATTTGGCTACAAATTGTCAATATTTTGTGCTTTTCTAAGTGGTATCCCACAAGGGATATTTCATAGTGTTTCGTGGATTTGAAAAATCTTTGGTACAAGGATTTAGTGTTCTGCAAAGTTTAACAAATATGCAACACAAAATCTTAGTGGCCCACGGGTTTTGAAAAAAACATGTCGCGGTACAAATAATTTGTAGTGATATGCAAATTTTGCAAAAGCCGTTGTACACTTTGCATAATATTCCCCAGGTTTTGAAAAATGGTAACTCTATAGTACCCAGGACCAAAAAAATTCTCGAGATAAAGTGATAAAGTATGAATTCTTACATAAGATTATGGAGTCTTTTATAAAACAAGAATTTCCCATATCTAATGCTTCATTGGTATCACAACTAAAATCACATGATGTGATTATTTACTTAAACAAGATGAAAATAGTATTGGAGTTTAAATAAGTCATTAAGAGGTGGCATTAACATGCTCATTCCCCTAAAGGTAAAATCTAAAAGTCCATATGCTTATTTGATTCAAATGTGGAGATCAAATTCATCCAAATGATCATTCGAGCCAAATTTTGATAGGCCATATGCTCATCCCATTCAAAGGTGGAGATCAAAGTCATCCACATGATTATTTGAGACAAGTTTTGATAGGCCATATGCTCATCTCGAGTCGAGGTGGAGATCAAAATCGTCCACATGATCATTTAAGGAAAATTCAGGCTGACGTAACATAACACGAAATTTGCGAGAACTTTTCAACACATAATGGCTTTGTAAAAATATCTACTACTTGATCTTCAGTGGAAAAAAAATTGAGATCAATGCCACCATTTAGAACTTTCTCTTGAATAAAGTGCGTATGTATTTCAATATGTTTTTTTCCTTTGATGTTGAACTAGATTGTTTGGAAGAGCAATGCAACTTTTTGTCACATAGAAGAAGAGTAATTCCTTTTATGCCCATATAAATTTCATCCAAAAATATTTTCAGCCAAATACTTTCCTTTGTTTCTTCCATAGCACTACTATACTCTACTTTAGTAAAAGAGAGATATTGTTTGTTTCTTCTTGTTACTCCAAGTGATTGCACCTACACCCAACTTAAAAACATATCTAGAAGTAGATTTTCTTTCCACAACATCAGGCCAACATGGTCAAAATCACAATAACCAAATAAATTCACATCATTAATAGAAGAATAATAAAAACCATAATTGAGTGTACCTTTGATATACCTTAAAATACTTTTTGCCATTTCCAATGGTTCTCATAGGAATTGTGCATAAATCTAGAAAACTCCAACTACATAGGATATATCAAACCTAGTGGTAGTTAGGTAAATCAAACTACTAGCATATTGTTTATATATAGTAGGATTAAATTTATCACATGCAGGTGTTAGATCTAATTTAACACCAAATTCCATAGGAATAGTGACAGGTTTACAATCAATCATGTTAAATATTTTAAGAAGGTTAGAAGCATACTGTGCTTGAGATGCAACAATAGATTTGTGATCTTGACAAATAATCATACCCAAAAAATGATTCAACAGACCTAAATCAATCATTTCAAAACATTGTCTTAATTTCTCTTTGATTTTAAGAATTAGATTTTTATCACTACTTGTAATCAAGAGATCATCAACATATAATATTATAATGATAATATGACTAGTTTCAGATTTTAGAAATAATCATTATCAACAAAACAATTTTTGAAACCAAGATCTTGAAAGAAGTTATTCATCTTTGCATACCAAGCTATAGGAGCTAGTTTAAGATTGTACAAATATTTTTTAAGATTACACACATAATTCATTACTAGGTTCTTCAAACCCTTTAGGTTGATGCATGTAAATTTCTTATTTCAGGTCACCATTTAAGAATAACACTTTTAACGTTCGTTTGATAAATATCTCATCCATGTTGAACAACTAGAGTTAGAAGAATTCTAATGCTTTGCTCATTTTGGAAACATGAGCAAATGTTTCAACATAGTTTATACTAGGTTTCTGAGTAAACCCTCAAGCGACTAATATTTCCTTGAATTTTTTTATCTTACCAACAAATTTATACTTGATTTTATACATCCATCTAGATCCTAAAATGCTTATTTTAGGAGGAAAAGGAACTGATTCCCAAGTTTTATTCTTGATTAAAGAGTTGTATTCAACTTCCATGTAATCAATCCATATTTTATATAGACTGGATTCTTTAAAGGATTAAGGTTTAACCTCATACAAAGTTGACAAGGCATGATAAAAATGCTGATTGCGGGTCATATTTATCATATTATTAGGATGATAATTAGAAACCATATTTTGAGCCCATTTAGGAATTCTAGAATAAGACATAGATTGTGAAGACTCCTTCTAAATATCCACATCCATCATATTTGAAGAAGGAATCTCATCCTCTTGATTTTATGTTTCCAGTTGTTTAGAGAAGGGTTAGGGGTTTCAGACTTAGGGGAAATAGATGAGGAAAGAGAGGAGAACAAGTTGCGAAAAGCCATGATGCAGGAGGCAAGAAGATATAGAATTCCCAAGTTCGGAAGTGTGGAACAAAAAATTGTTCCATAGGTTTTTAAACTTGTATTATTCAGTGAAAATTTAAGGTAAAAGCCACATAACAAAGAAACATGAAAAAATCCATGAAACAAAGAATTCCAAGAAATAGTGTTTCATGGAAATTTAAAGAAATTTCCACGAGAGAAAAGATAATATCGCGCGGTAAGGAATAATTTTGTGGAGCGAAGAAAAGTCCACACAACAAGTCAAAATGCTACAGAGCAAACAAAATTCTATGTAAGATACAAAAACATTGCCTGACAACAAGCAAAAAGTCGCACAAGACTGAAAAATATTGAGGAAAGTTGTGAATGACCAAAATACACATCTGCAAATCACTTAAAAGGCTGCAGAAGGTAGGAACAAAACAAAAACATGATTTTGATCTTCCATAATTATTTAAAAATTACAAAACTTCCAAATTTAACTTATTTCATAGAGAATTGGATTTTTGCGCATGTAAACCTTGAAAAAGACGTGAAACAAAGAACTTAGATTTGCGAGATCTTGAAATATTTCCAAGAAAGATTCTCCAAATTGTTCTATAGATAAATTTTCCCTAAATAATAGAATTATCCTACATAACCACAATCATCGGGATTTGATACCATGTTAGGAAAGTAGGGATAAATAATAAACATATATTATATATCCACCATAAATTTGCCAAGGATTATAGTTTATGACTATACAAAAAATTATAATGAATTAAACCATAGATTGCATGAATAACAATGAAAGTAAATAGCCCATAACACATAATAATGAACACATAACACATGATTTAAGTGGGAAAACCTTTTGGTAAAAAACCCATTGAAAATATCACTTATCTTTATTGAGAATTGAATTTCACCCAATACTCCCACTATTTCCACAAATCCCCAATAGTTACACCTTATTAAAGGTATTACAAATTAAACAATATCCGCTCAATCTGATTAATAGCTCATATATTTCACATAATGTGTGTGTTACTCACTCACTTTGATTTCAAATGGGATCACCTTGTTTTAAACAAGGTAGGTGGCCCATGAATATAAACATCTACTGATGCGATATGGGGATCTACCACCTTATGTTTTAAACATAAGTTATAAGCCAAAGTTCTTAGTCTTTGGTGGGTTTTTAATTAAGTGGTTTCATTCTTTGCAAAATTACAACAACCCCCAAATGGCCAAGTTATTTGTGGGTCATTTGGTGTAATATGCATAACATGGAGCTATCCTAAGTGTGGGACCTTGCATAATGGGATAGCTCTCCTGGAGAAGGATGATTCTTGATCCTAATCCTACCTGCCACTAACTACTCCTAATGCAATAAAATACCTATCTAAATCTATTCTAACCTTCCAAGGAGATAGGGAGAGATATGCATGAAATGAAACCTACACTAAGAGTGGTGATACACTAAGAAAACGAGATGTTGGATAGACTCCCAACCCTGAAAAATGAAGAAAAATGCACTTAGAGAGGGTGGTCAAGCACCACATACCAACTTGCACACATTGCACCATTTCCAAATAGACACAACAACACCAAAACCCTGCAATGGAAACATTAGGGTATGCACAAACCCTGCAAGCACAATGAGAGGCAAGAAAAATAACAAAATGATGTAAGGATTGATAAATGAACCACAAACATCACTTTTATTACTCCAAGTATGCATAGTACATTGCTTTAGTAGGAGGCAAGAAATTACATTAATTTTTTTGGAACAAGGCCTTAACCCTCATGAAATTCACAATATATCACCAAGGAATGGAAAATAGGGATGGAGAGGAGGAGAAAATGACAAACTCTTTGATTTGTGCAACCCCATTACAATTTATAGAAGAAATGTGAGAGGGGGAGAGAAATTCAAAATATTACTTCAAAATCTCACCAAATTCCATCATGGCACCTACAAGAGTGATGGGAAAGTCTACAAATCCCATACCCCATTGTACCCTGCCTTGTGGGAGAAGGAATGGCCTCCATGTTTGCAATCATTTCATTCATGCACCTGGGTATGGCCTCCATGCTCCCGAGACTTCATCATGATTCTAATCTCACCTAACCCCATAATTTTCCATTTTTATTGCTCCATGCTATGGGGCTTAAAATTATCTTTCCATCAAGTATAATTTTGTGCAATTATGAGGTCCTGAGAAAAAGTTATTCAAGTTTTAGTGAAGGGGGCATTTTAGGTTTGACTCCATTTCCCTTCTCCACCAACAAGCTCTTCACCGAGCTACTCCAACCTACCCGCATTGATGTCTCCAAAACCACCCACCTAACTCAACCTTGAGCTCGGTGCTCATAACTCGGTGTTTATAATGTAATTGGATCAGATCCCACTCAACATACATGCCTCTCCTAGTCGAGCCATGCATTGTGCTCATGTTTTTCCCACTTTGCTTCTGATTTACCTTCCTTGGCAAGTCATTTGTGTCAGGGGAAGATATTTTGATACATTTACATCAGATTTGTGTGGTGTGTGTGTATGGTGTTTCTTTGAATATTCTCCCGACTCACCATGTCATCGACTTGTTAAATCAAGCTCGGGATCCGTGTTACACCTATCACCTCTCGGCGACATGCCTTACCTCCATGTGACCCCAACAATGCACCCCGATGCATCACCGAGCCTCGACCCAAATAAATCACTTGCACTTTTCAGGTGTGGGTTGTTTCAAACACCAACACCCCGCCAAATTTTCACTTACCTCACACATCCCCAACAATGCACCCCGACATGTCATCCCCGACCGAGCTCGGTCGACTCGCCTTGCTCGCCGCATCCGATCCATCCTGCGTCGAGCTTCTTGAATAATTTACACCATGAGCCACTGTCTAACTCAATAATATCCTTGGGGAGCTTGGCCCACTCTTGTGTTGGTCTAGCTCACCGAGCTTCTCGCAGATTCTTTTTAGCTCAACCCATTTGAGCCCTACTTGGGCATTTTATACTATTTTTGTAATTTTCTCAAGATTTTCCCTAATTTTTCAATGTCGAGGTTGAGGGAGAGGATTTGAAATGTCTTGAAGGTAATTTTTTTATGGTGCGTTATTTTTCCTATTTATTTTCGCAAATGTGGGCCCGGGAGCCTTTTTTTCGCCTGGTGGAACTCTTTGACCACTGAATGGCCCCGAGAATGAGTCTTGATGACCTGAATGGCCCCCAAATACTCCCCGAAAATGGAATTGATTTTTGAAACCCATAAATCACCGGTGATAACCCTATCTAATTCCCAGGCTCAACTTCTCCCTATTGTCCATTTTACTCGGGGTAAAATGGATAACAATTCCCTCTTAATATTACAAACCCTAACACATATTGTGTGTGTGTGTGTGTGTGTGTGTGTGTGACCTCGATGCATTATCATATTTAAGGACAATAACACCTAGAGATAATTTTTATGGGTGGATAAGGGGGAATCTAAATAAGAATATATCCATTCCTAACTCACTATATGGTGACCCAAATGAAAAGAGATAATATTCAAGTCTTAAATTCTAACAATTAGGTGTGAAATAGTGATAAAATATGTAATCTATAAGTGCCTTTATGTATGATTAATTGGTTGGTTTGATGAAAATGTGGTGGGGTATATATACTTGACATCATCACCCATGGTTAATGGTGTCAAATATGGAAAAACCAAACTCAACACCATCACCCATGGGAAATGACATCATCCTTGGGGAACCATGAGATCATAGTGTGCCAAACAATGTGAGATGAAAACTAGAAGGTAAATAGAGGTGAATGATGAAGCTATAGGCTAACTTTTGGTACCCGATCTTACACCTCCTTGGGGCCAGGAAGCATCAACAAGTAAACTGGGGTGCTTTAAGAATGGTAGAATTGGAAATTTATGTCGTTTTTAGTCGGGAAGATGTTTGGAAAAATTATTGAGATCGGGCTTTGGAGGGATTGGGTGACATGTACAAAAGGAATGGCCAACCTTGCTACTTTTGGTCCTGCCTTTGACCAAGGTGAGAGGACCCGCTATGTAACCTGAAAATGTAGAGGGGGATTAATTGAATCTTGGTTTCTTAATTCCCTCAAAGTACGTAGGTTAATCTTAGATGATCATGGCCAATGAATGCAACATTTAACTCTCACAAGTTATCACACTAAATGGTGCATATGTCAATCCAATGGGCCCAAGTTACTCTAGACAGATAAGATGCATTTTTGTTGCATTTTTCTAATCAAAGAACTTGGAATTAAAGGTTCCTTCTACTGATATTTGTAAGCAAAAAAATGATCAACTAAGGACCTATATTGTTTGATAAAAACTAGATGTGTGTTTGTATTTTTAGAGGTGGGGGATTGTATGACAATGGATCTCCTAATGACACTACTTGTAGTACTCACTTAGAAAATATAACATCTTGGATAAGGAAGAACACTTCATCAATTAATCACAGTTTCAATTTAAAGGAATATTTTCATTCATTGATACTCAATTAGTGCAAAGGTTCCACACAACCTTTAAAATATTTAGCACAAAGGCTTATGCAAATATTTCAATGAAGTATTTCTTACTTCTGATCTCATATGCTTAAGATTCACTCAAAATCTTATAAAAATCCATCAACAAAATGATTTTAGTAAGGGTTTTATAATTTCATCCAATATTGCAAAGTACTCATAGTACAATATTGAACAAATAACCAAAGCTTAATCACTAAGGAAAGATCTAGTGTAATTCAGAGAAGCAAGATACACAAAATTGTAATAGAAAATGTAACTCATTAATTAGATGTTCAACATACAAAAACTAGAATATGTAAGCCAAGCTCATAATCAAACATATTTCATTAATATCTACCAAATTCTTGACAAGGGAACATGAAAACCAATGATCTCAATGCCTGTTAATGGCTATACATTGTAACCATCTTAACATCGAATTGAAAGAGTAAAAACTTATAATGTATTTCTTCAAGAAAATTGTGTAGTGTCACAACAAGATATTTTAACTTTTCCTTTTTGTAAAAGCTTAAGAAAAAATCCCCTTTTTGTATGAGGACATGCCCTCATACTTATACAATATTGGTATTTCTTTGTGACTAATTTTTCGCCCCAAAATGTTTAGTGAATATTCTCTCAAATTCCACTTGAAATAAATCAAATAGGAATATACTTCACCCAGATGGAAATATCTGATTTTTTTGTTACACCTTTGGAATCATTTTATTTCCCACACTTCCAGGTGGAGAAACCATTGGATAGTACTGTTAGATGTGAATTTTTTTCTTTTGTCTTGTTATGGTGATTGGGGCATCATGTCATCATTCTCCATTTGCTAACATTATTTTATACATCAATTTGATTCTTTCCATTTTGAGCAAGTTGAGAATCTTTTGATGATTATTTTTATTTTCCAATGTAGCTTGATTTGACACTAACTATTTTCTCCTTTTGGGAATCCATTTCAAGATGCACACAATCATTGTTACTTCATTTCAAACTAACTGTCCTTTTGTGTGATCTATTACATCAAGCCAAATGACCCCTTTTTGATTAGTGCCAATCCCTTTCACTTTTATCATCTCGTGTGAGTATCGAAAGAAATATAACATTTAACTCAGATATGATTTTCTGCACAGGTATTCCCAGGACTCCCTTTCTTCTATAAATTCTCACCATTTTCTTCATAAGCTCATATCTTTTCTTCGAGCTTTAGTGTGAAGAACTTAGTACAAATTCCTTTCTGTAAAATGGAAGAGGTAGAGTTGGAAGCTGATTTAAAGGATCTCTCCTCGAAACCTTACATTCAATTTTTGACTTATCTGGTCCTGATGAAGCATTCGTGAGAATGCTTTTTGATATTGTAGACCAGGAAGAATGTGATGGGCCTTTAACAGCTCATGTTGTCAGGGTGGCATTGATTCAGAGGTTGATTAAGATAAACCCAATTTTTTTTACCTTTCAAGTCATGTATTTTCATTTGTTTCGATGGGAGGATAAAAAACTCCCGAACAACTAAAAAGGTTCTGGCTCTGATGTAGGCCTACCATAGTTAATACCACCATCAATGCATCTCCTCTCTTTTCAATGAGGAATTATTTGAGAAATAAATTCCTGTGGATGCATTCATCTTTCATGAGGAGGCTTTTGTGGATAACATGTCTTTAATTTCCTACAAAATGGATGAACTTTAGCAACATCTTTCTCTTCCAAAGAGAAAACCATCGAGCCTTTATCTACAAAGGATTCTGGAGCACTATAATATTTTTGAAAAATTGTAGGAGAGGTGAATCCAACTCGAAGTATCCAGACCATGCCAACTTCAAGAATTGCAACAACTCCCCCTTTAGCTCCTGCAAGTGCTTTTCTGCCACCTTGACCTCAAAATCTATAGGCAAAAGGCTTATCTCAAGGGTGGCCTAAGTATTTTGGAATGGGTTTATTCTTATGAGAATAAATTATAACTGATTCAAATCTTGGGAAGCCCTAGGGAAATTATTGTTGAGCTCATGGCATTGAATATGTCTCATGATTTTGTAGGAGACATTCTGTTTGTTCAAGGAGCTGAAGAGGTTGAAGAATTTTTTTTTAGGAAGAATAGGATTTTGAATCAAATTCCTCCTTTCAAGGAGGATTTTATAATCACAGAATGATAATGTATCTTTACTTTTTGTCATGATATCAAAAATGTATGTAAATATTTCTGGGCTAGGGCCCTTATAGAATCCCCATTTTTATTTTCTTGAAAGTACAAAGGATTTAAAAAATATTACAATGTGTTTCATGTTTGAAATGGAACTAAATTTCTATCAAAACTAATGAAATCATATTGCAGTACATCATACTACATACATATTTGGAATTTACAAATCTAAAGAGTATATAATTTCAAAAACATAATGAAGAAAGGATAGTTTTGAGAAAACATGCCTAAACTTGTTCGGAAACAATGGGACCAACTCCAAGTTCTTTATCATATCCTCCTATGCTTCATACACTTTTTCCTTCTATGCATCAAATCTGTGGAATATCTAGAGGATGTGTTCTTCATCTGGCCCGACATGGTATTCAAATATCAAGTCTTGTTCTTTCATCATCTGATCAAATTCCCACATTATAGTTTTACTCCTCTTGATCTTCTTTGATAGTTTGGCTATCATGTGCTCCACACTAACAAACCTCTGAATAGTGTCATGAGTGAATGGTTCCTCAGAGATACATTGATCAAAATACTATATTAAGCTAAGTGCTCCCAAATTTCCATAGGTAAATATGTCCATGTCGACATCATTTTTCCCTAGTTTATTTTCTACATAATCAATGCATTATACTATTTTGTCTCTTTCCTCAATCATTTTATTTTTAACTTGATCTAGGTTTTCATTCTAAGCCTTGATGGATCCCTCATACTTGTGTTGTACCCCTCTTTCTTGAGGTAAAATAATTCCCTCTTCTTCCATAAATTGATCATCCATCTGATTTAGTGTCTCAATTTTGGGAATAATTCCTTCCCAATAGTGCAATTCATCTTCACACTTCTCTTGTTGGTATTTTGTTTCATTAAGTCTCTCAGTTAATTGGTCACAACACTTCATTGTGTCCTCTATAATTTTGTTTCCCTTTATGGACAAATTTTCTTTCCACTTATCCACAAAATTAACCTTTTCTCTGGATTTCTCAACTTCTCTTAAGACCTCTTGGGTTATGGCAGTATTTACTTCTTGCCCTTCATTTGCAGGTTGTATCCATTTTTGTTCATATGAGGACAATGTTTTGATTTTTCCTTTAGTTGTTTCTTGGTTACCTTGTCCTCATCAATTTTTGTAGCAAACCCCCAACATCCACCGTAGCATCATACTTTAAGATTTCCCTGTAGGATTTCCTAGCGGGATATGTGTGACAATATAATCACTCAATGTAATTTCACCTTTTAATTTATCACCCTGTGGGGTGGATATTTCCAAAGTCCTGAATCCTTGTTGATCTACATGAGTTTTAGTTAGGATTCTGGCCTTCTTAGGAGCTCTTGTAGGCTTTGAGAATACAATATTTCTTATGTCCACCATTTCCTCCAGATTTTCTCCTTCTCCTTCCTTGGAAGGAGTGCTCCTAACCACCCAGTTGTGGGAGTATTTCCCACATTTTCTCCTTATGATGTGGGTTGTGGAGTTTCAGAGAAAACTACCAATTGCTTGGATGCATCTTGAGGTTCTTGCATATTGACACATATGCATGTGGTTTTTCAAATTCTTTAGCTTCCTTTTTGGGTTCATCATTCATTAGCTTCACCTCCACTTGTTCTTTCTCTTGTTTCTCGGTTTGGTATTGAATAACATTTTTCTCGAGTCTTATTATCAATTGATATTTCTTTCTTATTTTTACTTTCCACTGGAATGGCAGTCATCTCTGTAGTTTCTTTTGGAACTTATTTGACTGGACTTGTAGTATTGGGTGATTCTTTATCCTTTGTATTATTTTCCTCCTTCTGAGGTGATGCTCTGTGGAAACATCTTCTTGGGATTGTGCATATGTGATTTTTATCTTACTAGTTCTTCCTCTTATTGTTCTTTGGGTTGAGACCAAATGACTGATCCCTGAACTTTGTCATTGATCAATACTTCCCTCTTGTCACTAATCTCAACTATTTTAGCAACTTATTATGTAGTCTCCATCATAACCTCCCTGGCAGGGTCTGCATTTTGAGGAAATTCATCACACATTGCACTTTCTAATCCTTTCTTAGGTTAACCTCTTATAGACACAATATCTTCTGTAGATGGTTCACATACAAGACTTTGAGTCATTGATTCTTCTTCCCTTGAAGGTATTGTACTCTCAGTCTGAACACTTTGAGTCTGAACCTTTGATTCAACATTTGATGGTTGGGAAGTTTCTTTCATCTACAATTTTTCTGAAGAACACTTTTATCCCCTACCTATATGCATTTCAAATATTACATCGGTAATTTCAATTGTCGGGATTTCTTCAAATGCATCTATATCTACCACTTCAATTAGTTCTTTTATTTTCTTATGTGGTTGATTGGTCTTGGCCATATCTTGATCTTCATATTGAATAACAACCATCCCTTTTTGTCCTCGATCTGTTATGGTGGCACTTGGGTTGATTATACATGGGGACACTATAAATCATTCCTTCCTTAACCAAATCAGCCACTATTCCTGTGGATAAAGTTGAAGCTACAACTTCTTATGGAGCTAGTGAAGTAATAGGAATACTTGTGTGGAACTGTGGTGCCCCTACTTATTCTGCCAATGTTGCAACAAGGTTTTTCTGGGCCTCATTCAATGGGGTTGGATCAATTACTTTTGGTTTCTTATTTTTATGTTTCTTTGGGGTAGGAACACCTTCCATAATTGAAACACTAGTTTCTCTCTCCAAGGGTGGTATCAATTTACCCCTTTTAGCAACTCTTTCAAAATACTTGAAATTAGGTCCTTCTTTTTCCTTGGCACTTTTCACTTTTAGTTGAGGATCAATGTTTGCCAAAAACTGTCTCATCTATTTTCCATTACTAGATGATCCCTAAGGTAGGGTTACTAATGGAGTTCGGGTTTAGATACACCTACCTCTTTGGTCTATAATGGTATTTCTTGAGTGATGGGGGCATCTTGCATTTTTATCGTGAGTATCCCTTCAGCCTTTTGGGTCAAAACCGACATGGAAGTGCTAGTCTTGCTAGTGGCAGCGGTCCACTCATCAATAATTCCTGCAATTGGTTTTCTGGTGGGAACTTGAGGAGCCTTTCCATTCAATAGATCCATCTTATCAGCTCCCTCCTTCAAAGGAGGAAGATCTCCTTCAATATTTTTAAATCTCTGAATTCATTCAATACTTTTGTATTTTGGAGGGACAAGTCCATTCCCTTTCTTTGTAGCCAAGTCAATGTTCTTTTCATTACATCAGCTATTCTTTCATGTGGGCTATCTAATTCCACCTCATCCTAGACTATGGGTTTAATTGGCTGTGACTCAATCTTTTTTCAATATAATATTGACTTACTATTTGTTTGTCCTCTGTTAATCCCTGAGGTATAACTACAATCTTGAAATCAATAACTTGCCTAAGGGTCATTCTAGAGAAATCTCTAATGCTAACCTCCTTTTTCTCTCGTATAATTCATCCAAGAATATTCAACGTAAGGCTCATGCTCATATGAGCTCCCCAAGACTGAACCTACATCCCACTTGATATCATACTTTGATCTAGGCTCAAATCTATCCATCTTGAATATTTCCATCTCTTCTTCTAATAACCTAGCTTTTGCAATTGAGGGGCAGGAGTACCTCCCAATTTTGATAGGGAATTTGATGTTGGTCTTATGATTTCTTGCAATCAATTTGTGCACTTGGTGCCAATTGCCTTGAAATTTCACAAAGGGACCATTTATCATCCAAGTATCTGGGTAATTTGCATGGGTGTCCATTAAATCCACTTACTCTAATATAAGTAAAAACCTATACTTGAATAAAATAACAACCATATTCTTATATTACACTCTTAGCTTTAGCATAAATCATGTATTGCTCCCATTCTGGTTTGAAAAGACATATTACAGGTGCAAAAATGCATCATTTACCTATATGGCATTTCCTTTCTAATTGTCCAGCTTTTAGGTTGGGATAAACATCATATACCTTGTGATCTTTGAAGTTTTCCTTTTGTGGGAGGCCAAGAAAAATATTGTGGCTTGAAATATTGTAAATTAAGTATGACATCATATAAAACTCAATATTGTAAGTGATGCCCATCCTAATTTTTGGGCCATCTCAAGGAGCTAGGTGTGGATTGATGTGGCTATGAAGGTTGCCTAGAAAATTCTTCCTTTATCTTCCAAAATGACCCATATATATATGGACACATCCATTCTGAAATACATAGGCCATATCCATACTAGCAATTCTACTTAACAACACAATTATATCCTCAACTTCTTCCACAAAATGTGACTTGAGAAATTTCTTAGGGATTCTTTTGGTAGATCTTTTGTCTGTCAACAACCATTTAGTATTCATAAGCTTGGCATAATCACTCTGTTTGGCTTCATAATCACTTAAGGTTGATTCTACATTAATGGCTACTTGGTTTCTCAACTTTTGGTAGCCCTAGCATTAGTCTAAATGCTTTTGGTGTTAAGGTTAACACTCTCTCACCACTTCCATCTAAAACTTCCCTCTTTTCTGATCATAATTTTCAGCACAGATCCTTACTAGTTCTGGAAAATGCACAAAGGGAGGGAAGGTAATGGCTAGGAAATTTGGCTAGCATCAATGGCCACCATGAATTCACTTCTATTAGGAGCATGAAGTCGTTGCAAAAATCAGCCAAATTGACATTTATAAAAAAATTATGTTATTTATCCAAGTCATTGGAGATCTTGGAAGTTACATGAGTTCCTGATTCCATGGTCTTCATTTTTTCTATTACTATTCTAAATTATTTCTTCCCAGCAATTCATGGATTACGAGACTTGATTTTAAGGAAAAATAGAAGTACAATGTTTTAGTATATGAACACTTACCCATTCTTCGCAGATTCCCATAGGATTTCCACCTTGCACTCATAATTTTGAATTCCTAGATTCAAACGTATTCCTTCATAAATAAATAGTATCTATTCTTTACAACATGAATTTGCAGAGCTAGGGATTTCCAATTATTTTTCATGAAAATGTGAGGATTTTAAATAATCATCAAAACTTTTAAAAACCTTCCTTGATTTGTGTGGAATGCATTAATGGCGGAAGACATAAATGCTTTGAATCTCAGCTGTCTGATTTACCTTTCCCTTTTTAAATGTGGGTCATTCACGTGTTTTCATTTGAATAAAAATGGGGCTTGGGATTTTTCTTACATTTTTTCTCATGATCGTAGGGGTGCAAAGATGCAATGTTGACCCACTTACCCGATGCTAACTTTATTTGGAGAAGTAACATGTGTCCCATGTCGGGTTTTGAATTGTGATTGCAATTTGCACTTCATTGGGACCAAAATTTAGAATTGAATAAAATGCCCGATCACACACTCCAATAAAATTTTTACACGTGTTCACTTCGGGGAGCAAGGATATATTTGTGCTTTGTATCCTGTACTACGAATATTCCTTGGAATTTTCTATCTATCGTGCCTCGAGGTTTATTTTACACATTGCACATTTATACAACACTAAAATTATTCATACAAGGCCTGATAATGCAAAACCAATCAATACATGACACGTTTATCAAGTGTCGAGGAAGGAAATGTATTTTACACAAGGAATTAAAAGAAACGACACAGAGAGAATTCTGCAAGGGATTTACACTTTGGTTTACAAAGTTCAAAAGAAATTTACACAATCATGATTGTATGAATTGGGAAGGAAATCTTACATCTGAATCATGCACAAGAATAATACATTTTTTAGTTCAACACTGATTTATTTCACGGGTATACAATTTTTCATATATCATAGAGCTTTGGTAAGCAAGATAGAAATTTTTAGGAGGCACATTAGAGAACAAGGTATGAGATCAAAACAAGCACCAACACTAACTAAAAGAATATATAATAGCATGTAAAAGTATAAATAAGTGGACATAATGAGACAAGTAGACATGATGGATTTAATGTATGAAAAAGGAAGAGATAAGGAAAGGGTAGGGTAATTATGGCATAATAACTACATCTCTCAAATGTTGTAGTCTATCCCACATGACCAAGTCTAATCACACCCTAATGTTGGTAAGACCCTTGAGGCACCTTCGTAGGAGGAAGATGCATCATAAATTCCTACAAAAATAAATTGTAAGAAAGCATTAAAAATGAGGTGTATAAATATGACCCAATTGAATATTAATGTGTGTCACAATAGTGGAACACATGATGGTCTTCAGAAAAATATCTATGCAACATATAAAACATAAAATAAATGTTGAAAGTAAAAAAGTAATGGAAGTGTTATACAAAAATAAATGAACTTCACAAAAGGAAATATACCTATGTCATAGTCGCATTCTAGTATCACTCAGACTTCATATGGTGGGTGTAATTGCTTCTTGTAAGGTCATCAATAAGAAATACTAAAAATAAACACTAGAAGATAATTAGTAAAATAAGACATAAATCACTTAGCTAAAAGGCTATAAAAGGGACACAACTCGAGCATTGAAGTGACAAAAGGGAATTTTGGTGAGATTTGGTAGAGGTAAATTCAATATTCTAAAATTATTAGCTTGTTACCATTATTGTGGTGTACTTTTTAAATGGTTTTTATGGCTTGACATTTGAAATATATGAAGGCTTAAAGATTGGTAAGAATTGCGTCAAAATTAGTTATAAGAGTTGCTTTATAAATTGTAAAGTGGGGAATAATAGAGATTGTATTGATGATGTATAAAATGATTCATTTTGAGATATATATGAGATAATATTGTTTATGACATGTGTATTTGATAGTGATGTTTTATGTAGGTTTATTCTTATGATTCCATTTTCTTGTTTATGCACTAAGAGAATTGAAATAATAAAAGGTTTGAAGTGTTAATAATAGAGTAGGTAAAACATGGAAGATTTAATGGGATGGGGAAAAATTAGATATATAGTCTAAGAAATGTGAGGTTAACCAAATTAGGAAATGATAGGAAATATATTACCAATGTATCCAATTGAGGAAGTAATGATAAAAGGAACCTAAGCAATATATTGTAGATAGCATTACCCAAGTATCCAAGATAGGAATAAATGGTCATAGGAACCCAAGTGGGAGAGATAAACACATATGAGAGAGATAAACCAAAATGGGGAAGATAAACTCAAGTGTAAGAATATAAATAATGTTATCAATTAGAGTAAAGGGAATTAATGATGACATGCAAAATATTGACATGTGTACTTGAGAATGTTAGTGAAATTGTGTAGGATTTTATGTTGAGTATGAATCATGAATTACTTGAGGTTTTATTAAATGATTTTAATTCCAAGATGGAATTATGATGATACGGAAAAGAGAGAATTGTTGATTTGATCATAGATATGTGTGTGAACATCACAAATAATATCATCAAGGGAGGGATGAGGAAGGAATAATGAGTTTGGAAGGAAATAAATGATTGCATAGAAGACCTAATGGAGGAAATTAGGTTCTACAGATTAAGCACATGAGGGGAAGGCTATCAAACTTAGCGATTATGGAAGATAATCGACAATTATCGTCTCTATGGGAGAAAAATGTTGTGATGAGAATAAAATATTGGTGTAAAGGAAGAGGGTTGTGTGTATTTATTTTATTGGTATCGTGAGAATTCCATTTCAAGTTTCTTCATATGTCATTAATAGTATATATGATCTAAAAAATCATACCCAAGAACCTTATGCCATGTGTAGTACGATTCATCTATAGGTTGGCCATAAGCAATAATGGTAAGAAAGGCTAGTGTTTATATCATGAAGGATAGAGTCATATTAACATATGGAGAAGTAAAAGGGGAAGGAGGGGGATTTCAAAATAGGTTTTGTAGAGGGGTTATCTCGAGGGAGAAGGATGTGGTTCGGGAATCGATTAGTAATTAGGTGAGTGTATATCATGATATTATCCTTAAATTTGAAGTCAAAGAAGGCATCATCATTTTCCATGAGGTCATCAAACTCTAGATCAAAGTTGGTATATATGTCTTGTGGGGAGATAATGATAGTGTTGATGTTATGAATAAAGTTAGAGCAAAAATATTTGTGATGAAAAATAATTTCCAAATTCTTAGGATAGTAATAGCCTACTAAGAAGGGATCATATAGAGAATAAATAACATCATAATTAAACACTTATTTAACTAAATATGGACATATTCCAGTGAATCTAGACTCTTGTATTACAAGTTTTGGAAGAAATCTATCTCCACTTTTTTGTATATTGGATTCCATTTTTTTCTATACCAAATTCCATTATTACTATTATTCGGATTCCATTAGTAGCAATATTGGTTCCAATATTGTCATTATTGGACTTATTCTAGTTCTAATTTCTCTATTATTGGATTCCAAATTCGATATTATTGGATTACAATATCGTTATTATTGGATTCCAATTTCTCTAATATTGGATTCCAATATCATTATTATTGGATTCTAATTTCTCCATTATTGGAATCCAATTTCTAAATTCCAATTTTTGGATTTCAATTTCGATATTTTAGGATTACTATTTTGTTATTTTTAGATCCCCACATAAGCCTAGCGATTGCTAACTTACATAATCATAACGGTTGCTAACTTACATAAGCCTAGAAGTTGTTAACTTACATAAGAAAAGATTCTACTAGGTGAAATAATCCTAGTGGCTGCAAAGTTACACCATCCTACGGTGTATCAAGCTACATAAGCCTACCGATCGTTAAGCTAAATAAGCCTAACAACCACTAAGCTACATAAACCTAGCCACCACAAAGTTACATCAGCCTAATAGCTGCAAGATATATAATCCTAGAAGATGCTAAGTTACATAATCCTAGCAGAGACGCTAAGTTATATAAGCCTAGCAACTACTAAGGTACATAAGCCTAGCAGAGACGCTAAGTTAGATAAGCCTAATGGTCGCTAAGTTACATAAGCGTCGAGGTTGTTAAGACACATAATCCTAGTGGGTGCTAGGATACATTTTTTTAAATGATCAATTTGTAAAATGGAAATTATTGTAATAGAAATCATTTAAAAATAGAAGAAAATCTAGATAATGTGAACTAATTTTATGCTTTTCCATTTTGTAAATCATAAAGAACAACAAAGAGTTAAGAATTACGTTAAACATGTTTAAAAAAATGGATTTGAAAATTTATTTCCATAAGCAATCAATTCCTTCGGGATAATTATATTGAAAATTACATAAGGATTTATCCCTCTCAAGGGTATCTAGTCCAAAAATTTTAATTACAATGCATTAATTATTGTTCTTGAATTTGTGCAAGGTATGCCTAGATAACATCATCTCCCTAATTTAGTATTTTAATTTGATCTCCTTTCCATATTTTACTCTTCATGCCCAAACAACATTGTCTATATCAACATCTAATGTGTCCCTTCATTTTTACCACCATTGATTTTTCTTTAAGCATTCCTGGTACCTTTCTTTTTTGTATTTTATTTTCTTGTGGGTTCCCACCAGTGTACCCTTATCTTTTGAGCCTTTATGTGAACATCCTGTATTAGAATTTGTTCTACCTTTCCCATCCATATAGGTACATTATCATCAGTTGGTCTTACTAGTATCATCTGCTCATTATTCACATCCACTACTGGGTCGAATTTATCTCGAGGTCTATCACAAATAGGCCCAACATATATATCCTTATTTGAAAATACATTTTGACTATAGTAGTTATCCATGTCAAGATGTGGTGCACCCAGATATCGATCATACATTGTGTTATCCTGAATTATTTTTGGCCAAAAATAATCTCTCCTCATCATGCTACAATTGACAAAGGGATTCTCTAGGGAACATAAAACATTTTTCTAGTATGTAATATTCAGAACCTAGAATGCTTCTCCACCATCTATTGAAATCTTTTCCCAGTGTGTGATGTATTCCTGAATGTATCTCTATAGGTCTGCCATCTCTTTTAGTTATTTAAAGGGTGTTAATGGAGGATCCCCTTCAAGAAAGAAAGGTTTCACATCCATTTTTTTCCAGATCTCAATTGGTTGTGACCATAAGGAATCCATGATTGATGTTTTGTACTCCATGATGGGAATTTTGTTGATGACATGGAATTTAAACATCTTTGGTTTGCTTATACCCATGATCTTGTGGTTTCCATCTAGCAGGTGTGGTTCTACAAAGGCCTTAAATTCATAGACTTACTCGATAAGGTATGGAGTCAATGTGTTAGGCTCCTCTTGGTATGTTTTGTAAGTGTCTATTATTTTTGGAAAAGAGAATGTTTCAATTTACATAATGTTGTTGATAATCACATGAATGTCCCATTTATTTCTTCATGTGTGTGACCCACTGGAAGGAAACTCACGTACAACGTGTTGAAACCCTTATGGCTGTCATCATGGATACAAATGCAAATAATGTACAAATCTTGTTGTCACTTGCATCATTATCTAGTTGGAATTAAAGAATTGGTGGTTATTTTCTAAATTAATTTGACCATCTGCTTCTGAATATTAGTTATGATCCTTCCGATTTTTCTACTTGTATTCCTTGCACTTTTCATACACATCATTTTGTACTAGTGCATCGTGTAATGGGTGTTTTGACGTCTCAATACTATATAACAAATCACCATATTAATCTATAACCGGGTTCTTGTAGATTCTTGATACATAGTGTTAATGATGTTAATGTGAAGTTTTCTACTCATTCAAAAAGGGATACCAAAGTTCCCGAAACCCTAGATTTTTACCCAAGTGTCAGACATACCAGTCAAGGTGATGAGGAGGTTAATAACATTGCTTATTGATTTTTATTTTCTTCCCATCCTTGGTACGTTGGTTTTCATCTTGTCCATTTTTTCATGCACAATGCTCAAGTAGCTATTAGGCTATTGCTTTGATTGTGATCTATGTGCATAGTAAGTTGAATGAAAACTTTTAATCTAATCATTGTGCCATTTATGGTGTTGATCTATTTGTGCCATTGTTTCTAGACATGAGGTGGTTACACATTTGTTCTTAAGCTTTGTGCACTCGTCACATTTGGCAAAGAAGTTGTTCTTGGTGATTGAAACATGGGAGAAATTTTCTTTCCATATTTTGTTGAGGTTTGACTATGATGATGGAAGAAGGTTCATAGTGAAATGCCCTCGTTACACTTTTGTAGGATGTAATTATAATTATAACATGCAGGAAGTAGTCTCATTGTTACTTTAGTGTTATCTTGTCCCATTGAATGAGACATGTGTGGTGATATATCAAAATTCCTCTCCACCATTTTGGATATCAATGCAATAGTTACGACACTGCTTAGACTTTGTTTTTGTTAATTTGTATTTCCATTTACTTCCCTCTTCTTGACATTAATCCAAGATTGTTTGTCATATGTAACATGCATTCTGACATACATCCCTTCCACATAACTTCAATTTATCTATAGTATGCTCATAAGTTTGACCTTCATCACAACTGCTAGCATTTGTGGTGAATGCATTAAGTACAAAGTTTTTGATGGAAGGATCATTCATCCCTAAAGTTAAATTCCAACTATGATTGAAAGCATTGAGAGATAGATTAGAGAGACATCCTTGTAGCAGGTTTTTCTTAATGTTAGACAAAAATTATTCTCTCATTTTTTCCCCATTTTCCCTTGCCTTTGGTGTACTATATGGAGTAATATTTACCTTTTGGTGTTTGCAGGAATTGTAAGGTATTTTTATCAAGTTTTCATTACTACTACATATGGAGGATTCAAATGAATTTGGGTATACCAATTGAGGAAATGGATCTTCAAATGCACTCCACATTTTTATCAAAACTCTTTTGGAATTTATTTTATCCTTACTTCCATAACAAAACCATCTAGATGGGATAACTAGCTGACATGCCATTGGATGAGAGATCCTTCTGATATGGAGAAACCCTTTTTAAAGGCTTGAGTAATATATATATATATATATATATATATATATATATATATATATATATATATATATGTATATATATATATATTTAAGTGTGCTTGTCTCCTTCACATAAATGTTTAAGTGTTTATACTTCCGCAAAATTTGTGTTCTTGTGAACAAAAATGTATCGACTTCACATAAACGCCCTTAAAATTAAAATTGAAGTCAGTGTTTGATGTGGCAATTATTTCTTAAAGTTCAGAATTTCCATCCACATGAAGTACAACTCTTGTTTCTAGATACATTAGGTTTTTTATTGGTCAAAAAACTTTGTTGTTGCGTTGTAGAATTGGATAGTAATCATTGCATGTAGTTATAATATTCTCCAAAAAAACACCAAACTGTGTGGGTCCTAACACTACTCCCAAAATCATATATTCTTCTTGTACCAGGGATGTAAACTGTTCAACTACGTCACCTTCTTTCATAGCACACTTATGTTTGAGCACCACGTAGGTTGTAGAAAATTCATCAGTATTTAGGAGTTGTGAAACCATGTCTATCAAAATTAGAATTAAAACCATTATCCTCATTAAATGTATCCTTTGATTCATTGCTCATGATGTTTTGAATGCCATCACCCCCCACATGTGAAACTTCTGAAATCACAAGCTTAATCATTTGATTTTTCTACATCGGATAAAGTATCCTTTATTTTCAATTTCTTCTAGGGTTTCACAATCATCAGTTATATATGGCAGTCTCACTCTCCTATTGAATACAATACTTATTGTGATAGTGAATAATTTAGACCTCATTTCTCTGCAATGGAGTGTAGTTCTGTATGGATAAACTAAATCCTCCACAACTTTCACACCTTTGGATAGTAAATCTACATGTGATCCTTTGAAAACATAATTCATTTTCAATTGTATCCACAAATAAAATAAAAAATTAGTAACGAGGACACTTAAATCTTGAACCTATAGAGAATTGAAAATGAAAAAAATCAATAATATTTCCAATGTTAAAACAAATGCTTGAAATCATAATGAGAAAATAAAAATATACATCTTATATGAATATATTTGAAACCTCCTTTAATATAAATCTTGAACATATGGATAATTTGGCTCCTATTTGACCATATTAGTGCTCCTATTTGACCATATAACACATTGTATTAGAATCTTATATCTCACTATAATGTGTATCTTTTTATCCATAAAACAAAGAGTATGGCTTTGAAGTTGTCTACCCTAGTAGCCGGCTGGACTTAAAGTTTTCTCCTACATGCAATAACTCAAATATTGACTAGAACGAGAAAGTCAAATGTTATTGATCAAAATTCAAAGTGTGAGTGATCACAATTACAAATGTTAATGCTCTCACTTTCATGTGCAAGTGATCGCACTTAGAAGTGTGATTTGAGGACTCACACTTCTAAGTGTGATCACTCACATGTCAAAGTACAAGAACTTGCACTTGGAATTGCGATCACTCACACTTGTAAGGGCAATCACTAATTGTGGACACCAGGTTTTTTTTACCTTCCTAATTTCCCATATACCCCTCACATACACACATTAAAACATTAAACCTATAAGTATAACACTATCTAAAGTCATCCCCTCACTCGTAAAATTGATTTTCACCCATCCTAAATTACATTTACTCCCTAAACCACTTAACCATTTTCTAAATATCCCTAACCCATTTTATCCCAACCTCTTAACCTCCCCAACTTGACCTAACCTCTTCCCAACCATTTTACCTCATCCCCATACCCAAAAATCCTATTTGGGAAGTGGTTGAAACCACTTCTCAACTCTTTCCTTGAATTTTCTGGATCACCGACGATTCTAACAAATCGCCATCGATTATAAAAACCAATTTAATTTCCTTTCTCGAGAGATCTTGAAACCTTTCAAATTTCCTTGCATATTTTTCTTTCAACCTAGTAGATCCCAAAGAAAAACATTTAGAATTTGTAACGTCAATCTTGTCACTTTGTTTCCAAGAAATCATCCTAGGAGATCAATACTCATCTTCACCAACTTTAATCTTTACTGCCAAATCTTTGTCTAACCTACCCATATATTACAAGGTACTCTTGTTCTTTTTTATTATCTCATAACATTACAAAAACAATCATTTGTCTCTCTATTTTTATCAACTTATATTTTTTGAGAAATCAATACTTGTCAAAAAAATCATCTATGATTCCTTTGAATAACCTGCGATTCCAAATCGCCCATGATTCTACTAAATCACCTCGTGTGATTTATTTGAATCACTTGTGATTCCTATTTGTTAGTTCCTTTAATTAAATCATAGTATTTTAATCTAATTTTATTAATATATTTGGATTTAAAGTGTCTTTCGCAAGAATATCTTTTCTTTAGATGACTGTTCTCCAAGACAATCGTATCTTATCACAAGCATATTCGATCTTCCAATCATGCGAAGCCCTTTGTGTGGGATCACTTTGACATCCTTTAGGATATCACCCCATGTGCTATTATATTTGCACGACATAGAGGACATTGATAATCAGATTGAATTCCTCCACAAGATCCAACAATAGACCATGGATTATCGGTATGACTATTTCGAGGCTATCTAGATTGTTGCCACTGCACATTATCGAAATTTTGATCGCGCAAAATTGTCAAAAAAGACAATTAAATAATTAAAAATGAGAAAATTTTGAAAAGTATTACTTTGCATGGTTCATTGGACTCCTTGCGATCGTCTTATTTTTGTGATCGTTTCGGTCTTCGTTTCGTGATTTTCGGGCAAGAACTCTTCCCGCCAGGCTATAAAACGCATTAAAATACATTAAAATAATTAATTAATATTTAATTAATTAATTGCTCCTTGTTTGATTAAATTAATCACTTAAGGAGTATTTAATTAAATAAATATAAATTAAGATTCATCCGACAAGTTTTGGTGCCGGGGAAGTTAGCTTTTGTTTCCAACTGCCGGGTTGGCATCCCAAACCCGGATTTCCACTTTCCTGGCAATTTCCTTCAAATTCCCCGGACGCGGGTTTTCCTTTGCCAATTGCCAAATCATGGATTGGCAAACGGGCATAAAATTCCCCAATTTCCCACATGGGGAAATTGGACGGGGATTGCCAACCCATTTTGCCATTCCCGTTGGCAATTGCCCGTTACTTTTCCCATTTCCCCTGGCAGTTAAGCCACTACCCGGGATGAGAGGAAGTCGAATTAATCCTCGTAACTTCCTCCATCAAACCCGGTGGAAAAAGTCAGAAGAGAAAATATTTTGTTTGACATTATGTAAGAGAAACCCACGCCATTGTGAGCAAAAGAAATTAGTCACAGAAAAAGAAAGAAGAATTAAGGCAAATATATGCGCATTGTTTTAAAGACAAAGTTTTAAGAAAAACGTGAACGGTGCGTGAAAGAGATAGCAAGGCGGGAAGAGCCAAACGTGAACAAAGGCGCGCCCAATGAAGAAAACCCACGCGCCCAAAGCAATAAAACCCACGCGCGAGTCGATGACGACACATGCAGGGAATGTTGAATGTTATTCATCTTGTTCAATAACGATCTTGTGGCCGCTTAAGAAACTTGCTCTGAAAGCTACAGGCCATCCTACAACAATGACCACAATCGGCTATAGTAGAAGAACGAGATAAAGGTTTAGTTGAGTTGACTTCGCCTTTTCATTTTGGAAAGTCACTTCCAACAAAGCAGATCGACCAACTATTTTGTTATCTGCTTTCGATCTTGCGAATACATCCTCAAAT
This sequence comes from Taxus wallichiana var. yunnanensis, assembly GCA_018340775.1. Lineage (NCBI taxonomy): Eukaryota > Viridiplantae > Streptophyta > Pinopsida > Cupressales > Taxaceae > Taxus > Taxus wallichiana. Next base: position 719,749,920 of record CM031237.1, on the reverse strand, counting down.
TCGGGATTTTCCTTCAAAACCTTTTTATCAAAATCGATTAAGTGACGAGTGTTAACGGGAGACTGATGAAGGTTATTACGGCGCGAGAATGAAACGATTCATCTTGTTCAAGATTTCATTTATTCTTTTCCCCTAGAAATGAATTGAATGTGAAAGCCAACTCGAAAATACACCTTGGCCGTTCAGTGTACTACATCCTTGTTACTTGTAAATGGTCTCTTTGAGAAACTCTAAGGGCGATAGGCAAAATTTATACCTCATTCCATTATGTAAATCCAATCGAGAATATAAAAAAAAGTATTCTTTTACCAAGTTCGAAAAACTTGTTGATTGGAGCCGGGATTGTAGAATCCACTTTGCCAAAATACCGAGGAGCTCTTTGGCCAAGAATCGAGTCTTAAGGGTGTCTCTCGACATGCCGAGGTCTTGAACACAGGTCATCATCATGGCAGCATTAGGTCTTTATTGGTAATGGCATTTTCTCATCGTTTGAAAGGGATAATTGTGCTTATTATGGCAAAGCCAAAACATTCTTACTACAAGTGTTATATAATAAGGAAGAACCATGAGCATTGTGGTAAAACCATTCTTTTCAATGCATGAGCTCGTAATCAAGCTAGGAGTGATATGATTGAAGGCTCATTTGTGAGTTGAGTCGTCTAAACACCTAAGTGAAGAAGGAGCACATCTCGAGAATTTCTCATTCCAGTCATCATTCGTCTTTGCATGATTGCCCTAATTCTTCAGGCCTAATCAACAACACAACACTATAATTCAAAGCATTGGTTCATGCGCAAGCACCTGTAATCTATATCACACAATTTCTAGAGGTGGAACTCGTTGATGAAGTACCTCAAAATATACCAGCCCAACTTGTGGAAGTAGTCACAACTTCTCAACCAAAAGTTGATGATCCGGTTCTTTCACTGCCTACATTTGAAGAATCATCACAAATGGAGAAAATGGCGACAACATCTTTCTCACAACAAGAAGATCCAATTTCAGCAACACCCGAAGGTGATCCCCTTCAGCGTGATGAAGATCAATTCCCAACGAACACGAGAACCATGTACAATGAGGTACTTGGAGAGGTTCCCACCTGGCTACATGATACCCTGAAGAATTGAAAGAGGGTCATCAAGCCAATAGTGATAAACTTGGAAGCGATTGCGTAAATGTTAGAATCCATCACTCCAAAAAAGACCAAATACTACGCTAAGGTGTGTGTCAACGAATTCATAAATCACTTCGATGATTTTTCAACACCACTCGTTCACAATGGGGAAAAGGAGATGGATTTCCAAGACTCTGAAGTCTCACGAATTCTGCTCGGGAGATCAACACTTTGGGATGGTGACAAAGAAAAAGGACATAACTCCAGGCAGTGAATCGCAATTTTGGCTATTGAAGATCTTCCCAATGGCGAAAGACCAGAAGCTGGATTCTGATAAACTAAGGTGGCGTAACGACTACGGTCTCGTGACAAATGAATAATTCACCATGGAAAGGTACTTTGAGCATGTGGAGAATTGTGAATATGAATACGAATGAAGACAAATCTTCTCACACCAGGATATTGCTCAGATAGAGGGGTGGATGAATTGCTCAAGTTTCAAACTCAGCACTCTTTTCATTTGGAGGATTGCGAGAGCACGGTCATGAGTTCATTCCGTCACGATCGGGATAGGCGGACTCTTGGCCCAATGGATAAGGCACGATCTTAGGTGTCTTGATCTAGGTGGCACATTGCGACTAGGATGTCTACGTGTGCATACAAGTCATTTAAGTGGGGTCCACATGTACCCATTTCTTTTATTTATGTATTTTTCCTTAAATGACCTTTTAACTTAAGTGGTTTCTATTTTTAGTCACTTTTTAAAAGTTGGTTAGAAAAAGTCAAAGGTCACTTAAGTGCCTTATTTAATGATCATATTAAACCCTAACTACTTTGTAACCAACTTTTGGGTTATAAAAGGAAGTGAGGGGCTCATTTGTAAGGGTGACTTTGAGAGAGGAGAAGAAGATACTTTTGTGCAAGCTTTGTTTTCAGAAGAAACTTTGTGTTCTTTGTGAAAAACATTTTGGAGTTAATGGAATAAGAACTTTGTGTCTCATTCATTGTCTCTGGTAACATTTGGTGTTCTTATGTTCATTAGATGTTAGGTGTTTAAATCTTGCATGCAAATATTATCTTTGATCTTATTGTCAACATTAGTAATCAGTTGTTCTAGTTCACAATGATCAAGCTCTGACTATCTACTTGCTCATGTGTGTTCCCTTTTGCATGTTCTTGTTTGGCTAACTCAAACTCCGTTTTATTTGTGTTGGTTATTCATCTTTTCTCTTCATGCAATATTAGGCTCTGTTTTTACCTAACTCTTGCATGTTCTTTCAGTCCATTCCATTCCACTCCTTTCTTTCATTTCATTCCATTTCCTTCATTCACTTTTCTTCCATTGATGTTCCAAAACCCCCCACATACAATTTTGAATGTACAGATGTAAATACTGATTTTGGTTTTCAATAAAGCGACCTCACCTTCATTGAGGAGGGACTTCGTTCCCACACTGTTGCATGTCATTTGCATGCGTGCAAATCCATATGCTAACAATTTTTGGCGACTCCGCTGGGGATTCAGAAATCGTTAACCAGTGCTTGGTTAAATCTTTATGACTATCCCCTCTGCACAAGCTCCAGTTCTTCAACCGAACCTTGTGCCCGACGAAGATTTCCAAGGAGATATTGCTGCCAACCTTCGAATAGTAGCTTGGGAAAACCGTGAAAGCTTGCAGCAATTTGTGGCTGTTGATAGAGCCATTGACAGAGAAATCTACATCGAAGACCTTAGAAGAAGAGCACCCGCACTCGTGGCCAGGAGACCTCTTGGGCACGTGTTGATAGTTGTTCACCGACGCGGCCCTCTTCCACCCAGGTAATAAGTTGTATGACCATTACAGGTAACCCACCTATCTTGCAACCAAATCTTGTTTTTGCAGATACTCAAGAAGACATATCATCAGATTTGAGGCAAGCTATTTGGGAAAAGCGCACAAGTAACCATCATTTTCATCTCGCCGCATCAGTACTAGATAACGAAGAAGAGAAAGCTGCGAGAGTTGTTAGAGTTATTCAGGCGCAAATAGCTCAAGAAAGAGAGCAAAGAGAAAAGGCTAGAGCTGGTCGGAACACGCCAGTGATCTCTCCACCATAAATATTCCAAGCTGGAAGGAAAGAGGTTTACGCGAGGAGAAAAAGCTAAAGGTAAATCTGACCCTACCTTTGATTTTCAAGGAAAATTTGGTTTCAAGTTATCTCCTCCTAAGAAGAACACACCTCGTAGATCTGCGAGCCTTGCATCAAGTCCTGAAAGAGCAAGCAAGGAAGGAATCACTACCAGTCAAGCACTTGTCCTTGCTCACATTGTTTTACCTACGCATACCACCTTTCCTCCAATGGCAGCCAATGTACCATGGGGAAATGCCATAGGCCCATTGGCCTTACCTGCTCGACATGAACTCCCACGAGGATCAAGAAAGATTCTTCCCAAGTTCGACGGAGATGGGAAGACGTCACCAGAGGATCATATTTCTGCCTTCTTCGCTGCATGTGCTGTTTTGTCAGTAGAATACGAAGATGTTGCTATTCGTCTCTTCATCGAGACATTGCATGATATTGCTGCAGATTGGTTTCATCATCTACCCAATGGATGTATTACAAGTTGGGATGATATGAAAACCAAGTTTGAAAATCGATTCAAAACAGCGGAAGATGAACATGCTCTTCTTGCCCAACTATCTCAGGCAAAGAAAGAGCCTACAGAACCCATGAGGAATTTCGTGGCCAAATTCAACAAGATGGTAAACAAAGTTCCTACCGGGATTCGTCCCAACCTTGATGGACAAAAATGTTTCTTTATTAACGCACAACAACCAGAAGTGTGCTATCAGCTAAGAAGGGCCAGGGTGGCTACTTTGGAACTTGCTCAATCTTTGGCCATAGAAATCGAAGATGACTTAATCATGGCAGGAAAATTCAAGAAAAATTCCCTCAAAGGAAAGAGTCAAGAAACTCCCAACGTTTCAGAAACTATACTCACTAAGTTGGCTAATGATATGCTAGCTTTGAAGAAGCAAGTTGCTCAAAGTAGTAAACCTGCTCCTTACAAAGATATCCCACGAAAAGGATACGTTCCCAACAAAGCCAGGATTGCAGGTGCTCCAACGAGGCTTGCTATTGAAGCAGCTCCCGCAACTAATTCCAAATGTGATGTCATTGAAGAAAGCGATGATGAGATTGAGGTCGTCGAGGTTGATGAGGAAGAGCCCGATTCTGAGGCATCTGAACCTACAGTTGAAGATCCTGAGGAAGAAAGCAATAATCATTTCTTTGAGTACCGTTCCGATGAAGAAGATGAATATGAAGAAATTATAGAAGATATGAATAGTCAATCCTTCGCTGTCTTCACACGCTCTCAGAAAAAGGACCAAGATACCGCCAAGGCGGGAGATAGAGAGGTTTCCAAGGAAACTCTCAAAGGATCCAAGATAAAGGAGGCTCCTAAAGAGTCCAGAGATACTGAGGTTTCAAAGGTCAAGACTATCTTAAAGAAAGGAGAGCCTTTGTTAGATCAATCAGTTAGTAAACCAATTACGAAGAAAACTTCTTCTTCCACATCCGTATCAACCAAGCCCGAGACCAAGGTCCAAAGTGTGCCATCATCAAGTTCGAAAGAACTCATATCTGAGACTTCAAGTGCAATTACTTTGCCTAAATTTGATATCATTGATCATATCAATAAAACAAAAATTTCCATGTCACAGGCAGAGTACTTGAAGTCCAACAAGGATCAGCTCGAGAAGTTGGTCCAGTTTATCAAAGGCGACTCTACTGTTCATTCCTCTAAAGGAATTCTAAAAACTCCCAAAGATGGGAAAACTCAAAATATTGTGGCGGCCACTACACCTTCCAATGAAAAGATCGAACCTTTCTTTGTGTCTTTTCTTATCAACGGATGCAAGTTAAGTAATTGCATTATAGACTCTGGAGCCTCGGATAATGTGATGCCGGCAAAAGTAGCACATGCTCTTGGTTTGACTTGTACGAGAACATTCGGATCGTGTTACTCTATGGAAACCAAGCAAGTTCCTCTGATCGGGCAGATTAAGGACGCCCAAATGGTTTTAGCCCAATTTCCTCAAAAGCGAGTTAAGGTAACTATTTTAGTTGCTGATATCCCTGCCTCGTATGGAATGTTGTTGAGCAGAAAATTTTGTAGGGATTTGGGTGGTGAGATTCAAATGGACTGGTCTCATGCCATGATTCCTATCAAAGGAGAAATGAAGAAACTTATGCCGGAAGCTCAGGCCAAGTTCACAGTAACTAAAACTGAAGATCCTCGCGCACAGATCCTTTTCCAAGGCTCAAGTATGGGTAATTATATGATGACCACAGAAGTTCATACCCCTGAGATCACTTGCCAAGACTCCAATGAGATCTGGACTCTTGAGTTCGATGGAAGTTGTTGCTCAACGGGCTCTGGTGCAGGAGTGGTGCTCATATCTCCAAATGGTAAAATCTTTCCTTTTTCCTATAAACTCGAATTTTCAAATACTAATAACACTGCAGAGTACGAGGCATTAATCCTTGGCCTCCAAGTTGCAGAAGAGAAAGGGATAAAAAATCTGAAAGTCTTTGGAGATGCGGAATTGATCGTGAAACAAGTAAGAAATCAGTTCCAGGTAAAGAACGATCGTCTGAGACACTACAGAAATAAAGTTTGGGATGCCATAGAATTTTTCGACGCTTTTTCCATTAAATCTGTCCCTCGTGAAAAGAATGACAAAGCGGATTCTCTAGCAGTCTCAGCGTCATTAATGATTCCTCATTCAGATTTTGATCAAGACAAATACACCATTGAAATGGTCTTTAGGCCAAGTGTTCCTGACAATGCAGAAAATTGGCAAGTATTTAATGATGATCAACAAATTATTGCCTTCTTGGAAAAGAGAGAAAATTTTGAACAGTTGTACTTTGAAGGAAGTGATTCGGCATTTCGCGAATCAACTACCTCACCCAATCAGGAAGGAGTTGAGAACGAAGATCCTGGTGATGGCATCATTCAACTCAGAGGAAATAAAATTCCCAAAGGGTTGGTTTCACTCGAAGAACTTTTTGACAAACATGACAGGTTTATTAAAGAGAAAGAGCAGGCAGGACCTGCAAATTCTGCTGACTATGAGCAAATTAATATCGGCACCAAGGATAAACCTCGCCTGATCAATATTGGTAAATGTTGCTCGCCTGAGGAGCGCAGGAAATTCATAAATCTCCTTACCAAATATTCTGACGTCTTGGCATATTCATACGAAGATTTGAAGTCTTTCCAACCCAGGGAAATGGAGCATGCCATACCCTTGAAGCCTGGCGCAGTTCCATTCAGGCAAAAGCAAAGACAATATAATCCCAAGATTGCAGGGACAATATTTCATGAAGTTCAAAAGATGCTAGATGCACGAATAGTTTTTCCTATTCGACATTCGACCTGGATAGCTAATATTGTACCGGTTCGCAAGAAAAATGGAGAAATTAGGATTTGCGTGGATTTCCGCAATCTTAATCAGGCGTCCTTGAAGGATAACTACCCACTGCCAGTCATGGACCATATTCGCAGCGATGGTGGATCGGAAATGCTATCTATGCTAGATGGTTTCTCTGGCTATAATCAGATTGAGGTGGCTAGAGAAGATCAACATAAAACTGCATTCACTACCCCCTAGGGTACGTTCGCATATAGAAGAATGCCCTTCGGTTTGATCAATGCTGGTGCAACGTTTCAAAGGGCCATGGATATGGCGTTTGCAGATTATAAGGACAAGATCATTGTGATATACCTAGATGACTTGACAGTGTTTTCAAAGAAGCGAGAGATCACTTAAGAGATTTAGAGAAAATTTTGCAAAGGTGTAAACTTCATAAGATTTCTCTGAATCCAAAAAAATCTGTGTTTGGAGTTACGGAAGGTAAACTCCTAGGTCATATTGTTTCTAAGGAAGGAACTAAGATCGATCCTGAACGCGTTCAAGCTATAAAGAATCTTTCCTTGCCTACAAGTAAACCTGGAGTCCACTCTTTCTTTGGAAAGGTGAATTTTTTGAGAAGGTTCGTGCCAGATTTCGCCGAGTTGACTAAAGAAATCGCTGATATGATGAAAGGAAAAGAATCTTTCAAATGGTCAAAGGAAGGTAGAGAGGCGTTTGAGCAAATCAAGGGTGCTATTGCAAAAGCTCCTACATTGGTGTGTCCCGATTTTAAGAAGGATTTTATAATTTATTGTTATGCTTCGCCACACACAATCTCTGCCATTTTGACTCAGCACAATCAAGAGGGGATTGAATCTCCTATCGCATTCATGAGTTCGGGATTCAAGAAACATGAACTTAATTACACTCCTCTTGAGAGACATGCGTACGCGGTGGTAAGAGCCCTAAAACACTTCAGGTATTACGTGTTGAATTCTCACACCAAAGTCTTAGTTCCGGATACCGCGGTGAAATCAATGTTGACACAACAGGAACCGGGATCTAAAAGAGGTAATTGGGTCTCCAAGATACAAGAATATGATCTGGACATCAAGCCTACCAAGTTGGTTCGAGGGAGAGGACTCTGCCAACTCATTGCAGAGAATGAACCACGAGTTAACTCTGAAGAAGAACTAGTTGAAGGAAATTTACCATTGGTAGTTTTTGTCAGTACCACGGATGAATGGTATTCTGATATTGCCTATTTCCTCACATACGGTGAGTGTCCAGAAAATCTGACAGCTAAAGAGAAACGAGCAATCAAACTAAGAGCTGCCAGATACGTCATTTGGGATAACACGTTGTTCAAGAAAGGAATTGATGGCATGTTCCTCAGATGTGTTGATAAAGAACAACAGCCTAGGTTGCTGGAAGCCTTCCACAATCATGCTTGCGGCGGTCATTTTTCTAGCCCAGTAACGGCCCATAAAATTCTGAGAGCACATTATTACTGGCCCACTATGTTTTCTGATGCTCAGAAATGGGTGACCAAATGTGAAGCCTGTCAACAATTTGTCGGAAGACCGAAGTTGGCGGCACTGCCTTTGAAGCCAGTTGTCATTGAAGAACCCTTTCAACAATGGGGTTTAGATTTCATCGGGGTCTTGAACCCTAATTCCAGCGCTGGTCATACCCACGTACTCACTGCCACTGATTACTTTACAAAATGGGTAGAAGCTATACCGGTGAAACAAACATCTACTGCAGTAATTTGTGATTTCATCAAAGAAAACATATTGGTTCGTTATGGAATTCCTCACAAGATTGTGACTGACAATGCCTCAAATTTTTCTTCTGCAGAGATGATAGGTTTTTGTTATGGATATGGGATATCTTTGTCTCATTCATCAGATTACTACCCGCAGGGAAACGGTCAAGCTGAATCCAGCAACAAAAACCTCATTACCATTGTGCGCAAGTTAGTCGAAGAAAATCAAAGATCTTGGCACAAAAAGTTATACGATGCATTGTGGGCTGACCGCATAACTCCCAAAAGGGCAATCGGGATGTCTCCATTTCAACTTCTGTATGGAACTGATGCTCAAATTCTGTCACATTGGAGTTACCAGCGTTAAAATTAGCTCAAGCAGTTGATGATGAATGCTTCACCAATGCATTAGATAAAAGAGTCATGTTTCTAACCAAGCTTGAGGAACAAAGAAGTCAAGTGGCCAACAGGATCAAGGAACATCAATCCAAGGTAAAGAAGTTGTTTGACAGGAAAACTAAAGAGAGACAGTTTCAAATCAATGATTTAGTTCTTCTCTGGGATAAAAGACGTGAGCCGAAGGGAAAGCATGGGAAGTTTGACTCACTGTGGTTGGGACCGTTCAAAATAAGACACTTTTGTGGAGATAGTACTTACTACTTGGCGTATCCTGATGGAACTCATTTGCCTTTGCCCTACAGTGGGCAGTATCTCAAATATTACCAGAATTGAAAACAGGTTGTTCCCTGTATGTACATAGGTATTTAGGATTTTGGTTTGTTTGTTCCTGTTTTTCGGTCTCCTCTCTCGTGTCGCCCCATTTTTGTGCCCCATCTTTCTGTGATCATGTTCATGACTATTTTGGTCTGGGTCCGTTGCTGCGTCCATAAAGTCCTTGTCCCCAATCAGAGCCAGCTGTTATCAGCCAATTTTGACTGCGCAAAATTGTCAAAAAAGACAATTAAATAATTAAAAATGAGAAAATTTTGAAAAGTATTACTTTGCATGGTTCATTGGACTCCTTGCGATCGTCTTATTTTTGTGATCGTTTCGGTCTTCGTTTCGTGATTTTCGGGCAAGAACTCTTCCCGCCAGGCTATAAAACGCATTAAAATACATTAAAATAATTAATTAATATTTAATTAATTAATTGCTCCTTGTTTGATTAAATTAATCACTTAAGGAGTATTTAATTAAATAAATATAAATTAAGATTCATCCGACAAGTTTTGGTGCCGGGGAAGTTAGCTTTTGTTTCCAACTGCCGGGTTGGCATCCCAAACCCGGATTTCCACTTTCCTGGCAATTTCCTTCAAATTCCCCGGACGCGGGTTTTCCTTTGCCAATTGCCAAATCATGGATTGGCAAACGGGCATAAAATTCCCCAATTTCCCACATGGGGAAATTGGACGGGGATTGCCAACCCATTTTGCCATTCCCGTTGGCAATTGCCCGTTACTTTTCCCATTTCCCCTGGCAGTTAAGCCACTACCCGGGATGAGAGGAAGTCGAATTAATCCTCGTAACTTCCTCCATCAAACCCGGTGGAAAAAGTCGAAAGAGAAAATATTTTGTTTGACATTATGCAAACGAAACCCACGCCATTGTGAGCAAAAGAAATTAGTCACAGCAAAAGAAAGAAGAATTAAGGCAAATATATGCGCATTGTTTTAAAGACAAAGTTTTAAGAGAAAACGTGAACAGTGCGTGAAAGAGACAGCAAGGGCAGGAAGAGCCAAACGTGAACAGTGCGCGCCCAGCAAGAAAAACCCACGCGCCCAGCAATAAAACCCACGCGCCAGAGTCAATGACGCACACAGTCTGGGGAATGTTGAATGTTATTCATCTTGTTCAATAACAGTGCGCGCTGCTTAAGAAACTTGCTCCTGAAAGCTACAGGCCATCCTACAACAATGACCACAGTCAGCTATAGTAGAAGAACGAGATAAAGGTTTAGTTGAGTTGACTCGCCTTTTCATTTTGGAAAGTCACTTCCAACAAGCAGATCGACCAACTATTTTGTTATCTGCTCAGTACCGAATACATCCTCAAATTCGGGATTTTCCTTCAAAACGTTTTTATCAAAATCGATTAAGTGACAGAGTGTTAACAGGAGACCTGATGAAGGTTATTACGGCGCAGAATGAAACGATTCATACTGTTCAGCATTTCATTTATTCTTTTCCCCTAGAAATGAATTGAATGTGAAAGCCAACTCTGAAAATACCTGCTTGGCCGTTCCGTGTACTACATCCTTGTTACTTGTAAATGGTCTCTTTGAGAAACTCTAAGGGCGATAGGCAAAATTTATACCTGTCCATTATGTAAATCCAATCAGACAATAAAAAAAAAGTATTCTTTTACCAAGTTCAGAAAAACTTGTTGATTGGAGCCGGGATTGTAGAATCCACTGCCAAAATACCGAGGAGCTCTTTGGCCAAGAATCAGTCTTAAGGGTGTCTCTCGACATGCCGAGGTCTTGAACCTGGGTCATCATCATGGCAGCATTAGGTCTTTATTGGTAATGGCATTTTCTCATCGTTTGAAAGGGACAATTGTGCTTATTATGGCAAAGCCAAAACATTCTTACTACAAGTGTTATATAATAAGGAAGAACCATGAGCATTGTGGTAAAACCATTCTTTTCAATGCATGAGCTCGTAATCAAGCTAGGAGTGATATGATTGAAGGCTCATTTGTGAGTTGAGTCGTCTAAACACCTAAGTGAAGAAGGAGCACATCTCGAGAATTTCTCATTCCAGTCATCATTCGTCTTTGCATGATTGCCCTAATTCTTCAGGCCTAATCAACAACACAACACTATAATTCAAAGCATTGGTTCATGCAAGCACACAGTAATCTATATCACACAATTTCTAGAGGTGGAACTCGTTGATGAAGTACCTCAAAATATACCATTGAACTTGTGGGAGTAGTCACAACTTCTCAACCAAAAGTTGATGATCTGGTTCTTTCACTGCCTACATTTGAAGAATCATCACAAATGGAGAAAATGGCGACAACATCTTTCTCACAACAAGAAGATCCAATTTCAGCAACACCCGAAGGTGATCCTTGAGCGTGATGAAGATTCCCAACGAACACGAGAACCATGTACAATGAGGTACTTGGAGAGGTTCCCACTGGCTACATGATACCCCAAGAATTGAAAGAGGGTCATCAAGCCAATAGTGATAAACTTGGAAGCAATTGCGTAGAAGTTAGAATCCATCACTCCAAAAAGACCAAATACTACGCTAAGGTGTGTGTCAACGAATTCATAAATCACTTCGATGATTTTTCAACACCACTTGTTCACAATGGGGAAAAGGAGATGGATTTCCAAGACTCTGAAGTCTCACGAATTCTGCTCGGGAGATCAACACTTTGGGATGGTGACAAAGAAAAAGGACATAACTCCAGGCAGTGAATCGCAATTTTGGCTATTGAAGATCTTCCCAATGGCGAAAGACCAGAAGCTGGATTCTGATAAACTAAGGTGGCGTAACGACTACGGTCTCGTGACAAATGAATAATTCACCATGGAAAGGTACTTTGAGCATGTGGAGAATTGTGAATATGAATACGAATGAAGACAAATCTTCTCACACCAGGATATTGCTCAGATAGAGGGGTGGATGAATTGCTCAAGTTTCAAACTCAGCACTCTTTTCATTTGGAGGATTGCAGAGCACAGTCAATGAGTTCATTCCCGTACGATCGGGATAGGCGGACTCTTGGCCCAATGGATAAGGCACTGATCTTAGGTGTCTTGATCTAGGTGGCACATTGCTGACTAGGATGTCTACGTGTGCATACAAGTCATTTAAGTGGGGTCCACATGTACCCATTTCTTTTATTTATGTATTTTTCCTTAAATGACCTTTTAACTTAAGTGGTTTCTATTTTTAGTCACTTTTTAAAAGTTGGTTAGAAAAAGTCAAAGGTCACTTAAGTGCCTTATTTAATGATCATATTAAACCCTAACTACTTTGTAACCAACTTTTGGGTTATAAAAGGAAGTGAGGGGCTCATTTGTAAGGGTGACTTTGAGAGAGGAGAAGAAGATACTTTTGTGCAAGCTTTGTTTTCAGAAGAAACTTTGTGTTCTTTGTGAAAAACATTTTGGAGTTAATGGAATAAGAACTTTGTGTCTCATTCATTGTCTCTGTAACATTTGGTGTTCTTATGTTCATTAGATGTTAGGTGTTTAAATCTTGCATGCAAATATTATCTTTGATCTTATTGTCAACATTAGTAATCAGTTGTTCTAGTTCACAATGATCAAGCTCTGACTATCTACTTGCTCATGTGTGTTCCCTTTTGCATGTTCTTGTTTGGCTAACTCAAACTCCGTTTTATTTGTGTTGGTTATTCATCTTTTCTCTTCATACAATATTAGGCTCTATTTTTACCTAACTCTTGCATGTTCTTTCAGTCCATTCCATTCCACTCCTTTCTTTCATTTCATTCCATTTCCTTCATTCACTTTTCTTCCATTGATGTTCCAAAACCCCCACATACAATTTTGAATGTACTGGATGTAAATACAGATTTTGGTTTTCAATAAAGGCAGCCTCACCTTCATTGAGGAGGGACTTCGTTCCCACACTGCTTGCATGTCATTTGCATGCGTGCAAATCCATATGCTAACACACCCTAGCTTGGACTACCTACAGAGCGAGAACAAGATCTTCCCTCCATATTGAATTCTATTTGATATCATTCTCACTTATCTATCTTTATCATTACTATCAATCTAATTGATTATATCTAAACGAAATGACATCCTCCAAGGAAGTACTTTTGGATTCCTAGAATAGGCATGTTTAGAGTAGCTCGTTATCCCATTTATCTAATATATTTTTCTTAGTTGTCTTTGATTGCAATTCTCTCCACTAGAAGAAAGGAAGAGTGATTACTTTTGGTTCACTTCCTAGCATTGTGACTTTTGGCACAAGTATTGTTAAACCTTTCCATGCATTGAGTGTTAGTCACTTCCTTGCATTAATAGCACTTACCTAAAACATTCGCATGCATAGTGGGACATTTCTCCCCTTTATTTTTTGATTAAAAATAACTTATATTCATCTTTAGCTTTGTTTTGATCTGTAATCATCAACAATCCATTCAAATCTCCTATAATTTTGGTGAATCACCTCTAATTCCTTCAAATCATCTATGATCTTTGTAGATTGTTTCTAATTACTCGGTCATTTTACCTTTAACATTGCCTTTTCTTTCTGTTTTCTATATTTTTTTAATCATTGTAGGTTCTTTTCTCTGGATCACTTTCTTTCTACGTTGTAGTATCGCTAAATAAATCAAAAATTTAAAAAATAAGAAAAGGAAGCATTTACAAGTACGCTCTTTTTCACTTCTTATTCTTTCCAAGCATTACATTTATTTTTATACTCATCAAATTAACATTTATTTTTGGGATTTAAAATGAATCCTTCATTTCTGTTTGATCACATAATCTAATTAGGAAGTTAATGAATTACATTCACTTAACTTCCCTCACACACAACCAAATCACATTAAACATAACTTGCATCAAAACACTTCTACCTAGGTGGACCTACTTAGATTTCATCACTAAGGGATAAGTTGACTCATTGTTACAGGCTGAGTATAAATAAATTTGTGGGCGGTATATTAGCTAAGCACCCAACATCCTTATCATTGTGAGACCATGAAGTGAGGGGGTAGGCCCCAATACCATGCCCCATACTAACACCACCATGGATTTGGGCCTCATATACCTTCGGGTATATCGAGGACTCCAACCTTTAACAATCACCTGAAACCAACCATAGATTGCCATTTCCTAAGACCTTAGAAACTATTTTTCACATTTCACCTTTATTTTAATTAATGAAGATAATAAAAAAATATTGTGTGATTTGTATTCTTTTAGAAAATATCCTCTATTCTTTTAGAAAATGTCCAAACCCATGTGGATGACATTACACGTCTTATTTATCAACATCGTGCATCCTTATCCTCTACGATATATGATTAATAATTTCCTGTTGTCCTAGTAGTCAATTTGCCACATCTAAAATTCATGATCTTATTATTCCTCACTTCCTCGATAGTGATGATCCAATTTTCGTAGAGATTATAGATTCAAACCATGTGGCCCTAAGCTCCCACCTAGTTTCTCGAGGAGTTCTCTTCCAACCGCACACACCGAAAAATGACCCCCATATCTAATACCACATATGAATTTTCTAGGCTTGTTGATCCCAATCATGAGCCTATCATCCAACAAGTCCACCCCTATCTTACTACAGTAGTTCATAAATTTCGTCACCTATATTAACAACACATCTCATCACTTTTGACATCAACATCATTTATTCACAAAAACTAACCAATCAATAATATACATCCTCACTAGATCTTTCATCTGGATCCACTTCATCCTAGAACAACGTAAACACGTCTTCTTCCACATCCAGGTCCTATTGCTTCTTCTAGTAATTCGAAACCTCTTGTAAGCTCAACATAATCCTAGTGAATGTGTCTTAACCTATTCCTTCACAAAAGATCCTCATCACTTGTTCATAACATTGTCATGTCCATTCCCACATCCACACTTCATATTAATAATAGTTCTATCTCTAGCAATCATCATTCTTCACAGAATTCATCAACCACCCTTATTTCAAAAAATATTCTCATTATATACCTCAAAAATATCAACCATTTATCTCCTCTCAATATACATTCGAACCATCCTAACCCCTTATTCACACTTCTACTCCTTTTCAACAAATGTCTCAATATTCTCAACCCCTCATCCACACATCCACCCCTTTTCAACACATACCTCAACCATCACAATCCCTTATGAACAAATCCATTCCCATCTAATGTCAATACATCCAAACCTTGAAACCCTTAGTTTAACAACCCACCTATAACATTCCTATGAGTACTAATCTTCAACAAAACATTCCACTACCATATCAATCATATCAACAACCAAATCAATTACCATACAATCAACATGTTTCTTCATCATCCAATATTCAACAACAATCACAAACCAACCCTTTATATGTATTGATGAACATAATATATAGCCTTGAAGCAACCTCTATGGTTCCCAAGAATACAATATCATATGAACAGATTTGTAATGAACCCATATATCCATCAATATCATATAAAGTGTATCCTCCTCACTAGAAACTTCATAAGTTCCTTAAATTCTATAAAAATAAGACCCTACAAAAAACATCCAGGCATTTCGACATGCTTGTTACCTCATAGCACATGATCAAGACCTTATGCTAAGAACAATCTCCATGTCCTTATCCGACCTTCCTTAAATTGGTATAATACCATCCATCAGTACTCATTATATTCATTCGCACAACTCGATCAAATTTTCATAAAACATTTGTTTATTAATAGCACTCATAAAATCACCATCACCAACTTATACACAATCAAAAAAATTGAAGAAAAATTCATTGTTGATTTTATCTCCCGCTGAAGGGGTATTATCAATCAATTTTCCTTCTCCCTCACATAGACTAAGTTAATTGGATTATTCTCTCGTTCATGCTATAAACATAAATCATCCATGTTACAAATCAAGTCCTTTTAGACATTTGACAAAGCCTTCACTATGGCTCGCAAAACTTGAGCTTCGCATTCTTGAAGATGACGTGGGTTAAACTTAGATTAAAGAAACCTAAACTTGATTTTTGTCCAAACCATCCTCTGTGCACAACAAATCCAAATCATCAGCCAACGAAGTCATCATAAATACCGCTCCCAAATATTATTTTTTCCTCTGAACGCACCCGTCCTCAATACAATTATATGCCCATCGATGAACCTTATGGCACAATATTTGATAAAATCTTGGCTACAAATATGATCTTTCTTCCTCCTATTCATCCCATCAACACATCCATTTTGAAACCCTCTTGGTATTGATACAATGATTATTGTAAATACCATAGGGTCAAAGGCCACGAAATTGAAAGGTGTCATTCATTTAGGAATATCCTCCAGGACCTTATCGACAAAGGTGAGTTACAACTAGATAACCTAAATGCACCTCCAATTAGAATCTGGATGTTTTTAAACAACCCTTTCCAAATCATGCCCCATCCACAAGTCAAAAAAATCTAATGTCATTCACCACACCATCAACACAATTAAGGATCAATCATCTACACCTTCAACATCTAATGCTCTTATCATTGATTCACTATCTCTGGATCATCCATAGATATTCTCTATCACAACAATAACAAGTGAATCCCCACTACACCTTCATGTTAGAAGTACCTATCAAACTATCTATACTTCCTAGTCACATCATCGAAAAAAATTATAGATTCACCCACATCCATCTCATCATCTTCAAACCCATCTACAATATTTTCACAAGATTTAGAAAAAAAACCTATCCTACAATATGAAATATCTTATGAAGAAGAAGATCACCCAACACTATGTGCGTAATCATATAAATCCTACTACACAACCATGTATCCCTCCATTTAAAAAGTGACGATTATATCCCATGGTCATCTAACTCCCTCAACATCAAATTCAAAGGTTATGCATTCCATTTTAGGAAATCACCCTTCATCAAAAATATCATTCATCATCACGAATCAAAATCATTCCCAAAAAAACACTTAAGGGTATCATATAGAAAATTATCCCTTCTATGCTCTTACCATCGGAATAATCCATGCTTCCTCGACATCCGTCCCAAAAGGAAATTACAATTGATCCTTCTGAGACTTATCCAATGATCTATCATAAACTTACCTCCTCTCAAGCCTTCAGTTCTCGAGGATGTAATCCATCCCGATATAATTTGAAGCCTTCACGTGATTATCATATCACACCAAGAAACTCTACGAAGGACTATAAATCCCTTCATGTAGCTATCCAAATCCTTGCTAACGAGGGTCTTTTCTCTCTATGGAACCATAAAAATAACCCATCAAACATATAAAGTTACCTCTAAACCATCACCTACACCCACATTCACCAAAAACAGGGGCTCTTCCGAAAATCCCCTCATCACCATATAGACGCAGCATGCGTATCACCACTAGAACACATACCCACAAACCTAACACTTCAAATCAAAACAAATCCAAAGTCTCTATCACCATCACCCTTGAATATGCTAATCCACCACCTTCCAACAAATATAAATTATACATCCCCCTCACACCTGAGTCCTCCAATCCAACACTTCCTACTAAGGCCAAGGTATCCATCCTTACCACCCCACCTACACAATCCACTACTTTCGTATAGAACACTATTATCAAATAACTTCATCAAACTCCAAGTAAAGATGTCACTTTATGAGCTTGTGAAAACTTCACCCCTACATCAACAAACTATGATCAAAACACTCCAATCCATATGAGTACCTTCATATGATCCTCAACTATTTGAAAATATAGTTGGTACTCTAAAAATTTCCACTACCATCTCTTTTGATAGCATAAAAATAAAATAATTACAACCAAAATACCATGATATCCCATTATTCATCACCATCCACATCGATGACAATATAGTTAAAAGATTTATGATCGATAATGGACCTTATATTAATATCATATCATCACATGCCTTTGATCAAATTTGAATACCATGTACTATTGTCACCTAGTCAATCTGTTATGTTGCGAACTTTTAATGACATTGTTTCCCTACTGCACTAGGGATGGCCATCCTACCAATTAAATTTGGTGTCAAAACTCTCCATGAACTCTTCTACCTAGTAGAAGGGGAATTTCAATATAACATACTATTAGACCGACCACGGATACACACTATACATTGTATCCCATCAAAATTCCATCGGTGTCTTAAATATGAACATGAAGCTAATAATTTCATAGTCCCTATAAATCTAAATCCTTTCAAAGCATGTCATATGACATATCGACCAAATAAAGTGCTTGTTCCCAAAAAAACTCATGATGCTCCAATTAAGCCTCCACTTGTTCACCTATCACCTCATCCAATTACAATATGATACTGATATGATGTTATGCAATGCCTTTCACTGGGGGATTATCGCCTCCTCACCCTTAATACCCTTCCTACACCAAAGACATACAAAATAATTGACAAACAACCAATGTATGAACCTAATGTCGGGGACGTTATCTCCTTTGGTCCACCACATCTCAAAACTAACATCATCTATGGAGGGATCAATCACCCTTCTCCACGTCCTACATATCAGTGTCATGTCAAACCATTCATATCAAAATTTAAATTCTTATACAACAAAGTCTTCACACAGATGTACCTCCATCGTTGTGCACGGAATGGATTCAAATTTAGATATTATGAATAGGGTATCCATAATTTAATCATTTACTATTCCCTTAAACCTCATGAAAAATATGGGTTAGGTTTCAAAAAACCCTTTTTGAAACAAATACCATATCTAAGTCCATCACAAAACTAGAACCATCTTCTTCTTCTACACAAGTCAATCCCATGGACACAAATAACACCGTCTCAATCCCACCTAATTTTTTTAGTCAATACTATCACCTTAGGACCATTAACTTATCAAACTAACCATGGTACTAAAACCCTTCCTCTCATTTTACCTGAAATGATTGAAGAGGATTCACCCACTATTGACATTCTCCAATGCCATGATGACCAATCCATCCTATCATAAATGGGGGAAGAAGACCATTATCTCCAAAAAAACTTTCCACCTAACACATCAACACTTCTTAACGAATCCATTATCAACATCAATATAGGAACTCCATAGGATCCTTGCGTAGTCAAAATTGGTCAGTCTTTAGATTCACAAGAATCACATGAATTCACTACCTTCCTCTCTAAACCTAATCAATCCTTCGCATGGTCATATAGCGATATGTAAGGTTTTGACCATGATATTGTTTTTTGCAACATCATCACTATCCTAACGCTAAGCTTGTCAAAAAAATCTACGTAAGATGCCCCTCGCATAGCTTTTCTCATTAAGGAAGAGTTATAGTTCGAATCTCTGCTAATTTCATCATACCCATTGACTATCCACAATGAGTCTTTAATATCGTGCCTATAACCAAATCCTCTGAAAAGTTATGTATTTATACCAACTTCTGAGATCTTAATCTCTCTTGTCCCAAAGATTACTTTCCTCTTCCAAATATTGATAAGCTTGTCAATTTGACTACCACCCACGGAATGTTATCCCTTATGGATGTCTTCTTTGGCTACAATCATGTCATTATCGCCATCTTGAACATCAACACAAAACATCTTTCATTTTTCCTTGGGGAATTTTTGTTATCGAGTAATGACCTTTGGACTCAAGAACGTCGGATCCACTTATTAGTGCGCAATGACATACATCTTCCATGATCTTGCCCACAAAATAATAGAAGACTACGTTGATGCTCTTTTGGGTAAATATAAAAATGAAGGGATTCTCTCGCTATCCTAGACTTAATTTTAACACGTCTTATCGATATTTTCTTCTGTATTAACCCCGCTAAGTGTGTATTCGGTATTCTCACCGGTAAACTCCTGGGGTTCATTGTTTCTATCCAGGGCATTGAAGTAGACAACATCAAGATTAAATCTATCATTGAAATTCCTCCTTTGTCAAACCTCAAACAACTTTGCATTCTCTAAGGTAAACTTCAATCCATCCATCATTTCATCTCATAGCTTTCGGACCATTGTCATAACTTTCCATCATCTTCTCAAAAATATGTAAACTTTAAATGGAAATCCAATTGTCAATGGGCCTTCAACAACCTCAAATAATACCTCTTATCACCATCCATGCTTATACCTCCACATGAGGGGGAGCCATTATAACTCTACATATCTACTATTGATCATGCTCACGGGAATCGTGGTTTCTCATCGAGATGATAAGGGTCGCGAATAGGCCATCTATTACATAAGTCTTACTCTCCATGACTATGAGATGCATTACATGGAATCCAAAAATTTGTGTTGTGCCTTGTAATTTGCAACGTCCAAACTTCTTCATACATTCTTAGTCACAAAAATTTCATCGTAACTAGCTTTAACCCTCTTAAAACCATGCACTTTAAACCATATCATAGTGAACGCATTACTTAGTGGCTTATGCTTATGACTGAGTTTGACCTTGAATTCATCTCGTAAAAATCTATCAAAGTATAATCCATCTTCAATCATCTCACTAAAGCTCCTCTTCCTAACAATTAAACACCTTATGAACAATTCTCTAACAATTTTATCAACACTATAGATCACAAATACTCCCTTGTCAAAATGACCCTCTTCTTTGATGGATCTAAATACCAACAAGGGGAGATTTTGGTATTGTTATCATACCTCCCCGAGGAACCCTATCCCTTTATATTTCAAACCAAACTTCAAATTTACTCTCAACATGACATAATACGAAGATTTTATTATAGGTCTCTAAAACACAATCATGCATAGCGATCAAATCTTAGACATATACAAAGATTCACAACTTGTTATTAAACAAATCAAAGGAATTTAATAATGCAAAAACAATATTTTACAAAAATATTAATCCATTTTGAATTCCTCTTAAGATATTTTGTGATTACACCATTCAAAAAGCTCCATGATCTTCTAAAAATTCACGGATGCCATGGACTCCCTTCCGTTTCTCATCCCTCTATCAATCGACGATTCTAAATTATTCATCATTTTTCACAAAAGCTGGAACAACCATCTCATCATAATGAACTCACCTATATAAATCTCATCGAAAATGATCCAACGGATCTATGGTATACTTATACATTTGACTATCTTTCGAATCGAATTCGTCCCGATCTATCTAGAAATGCTAAATTATCTTTTCTTCAATGCACCACCCATTATGTCATTGTAGGTGTTGTTCTATATAAACACAAATTTGATGGCTTTGTTATTAAGATGCCTCAAGTCTCATGAGTCTAATAAATCCATTCAAGAAGTCCACGATGGTATATGTGGTGGAAATTTCAACGGTACAACTATCACTAAACATGTCCTTTGAATGGGATATTACTAGCCTAATATCAATCAATATTGTTGTGTGTATGTTAATAAATGCGTCAAATGTCAAAAACATTAAAATCTCGAGTCACATTCCCATTCAAGCCTCACAACCCACTCAAGATCTATGGCCTTTCTCATAATGGGGTTGGACATCATTAGCACTATCAATCCTTGTTCTTCACAACAACATCACTCTATCATCATAGCCATCGAATACTTCACTAAATGGGTGGAGGTCATTCCCTTAACCTCTACTAAAGCTAATAAAATTTTCGATTTCATCTATCAACATATCATATGTCATTTTGGTATCCCTCAAAATGTGATCACTAATAATGGAAAATCCTTCAAGAAAAAAGAAGTTAAGAAACTATGTGATGCATTTAACATCAAACTAAGATTTTCATCACCATACTCTCCACAAGAAAATGGACAAGCTGAGGCTTCTAATAAAACACTTAACAATATTATTAATAAAACACTTAACAAGATACTTATGAAAACCGTCGACCAAGTAGGAAGGAGTTGGCATCTCCAAATCTCATTTGCTCTTTGGGCTTATCGGACTAGCATTTTTACTCTTATGGGTGTTACCCCCTTTATTTAGTTTATGAATCAGAGGTGGTCTTGCCCTTGAAGGTCAAATAACATCACTCTGCGTGTCCCTTAGAGATTTCATCTCGATGAGGATTACTATCAAGAACGTTTAGCACAATTAGAATTATTAGATGAAGGATGCTTAATAGCTCTCAAAACCATCATGTCTATCAAGAGTGTGTCAAACACGCATATAAAAATATGTCAAATAACGTGAATTTATTATAGGTGATCTCATTTTTGTAATGCCCCACATTTTACACACCCAAATACAACAACAGTAAAATACCAGGATAATTTTTTTTGACTTACATTGCTCACTACACACAACACAGTAAGGGCTCCAAGTAGGAAACTTGACAACGTATACGACACTTACAAAAGTCATCAAACCACATAGACACATGATAACACCAAATACATGCTGACGCTACACTTTTCCCAACGGAAGGTTGCTAGTAGAGACCCAACCACAAGAACCTGACTTCAAGAATGGTGAACCCACAACACATCACTACTTCAAAGGTATTTTAGTTACGATTAGCATCCCAAGGACATGGTTATGTAAGCATAATTTTCTCTCTTTTTCCATCTACAAAATCTTAAGTTCATTCCATTTAATTTTCTCTTTACCCTTATGACAAATCTTCATAACTTACATAAGTATTTTTCCATATTTCAAAATGCCTACCAGATTTTAAATCTCCCATTCTTATGTTAAGATTTTGCTTCTCAAATGTTTATTTAATGTATAAAACTTACTCTTGCTACACAAGAAAATCTAACGTGATGTCAAGATGAAATCTTGGGATTAAGGAAGACATAGATTCGAGATAGCCTTTTTCCAAGAACATCCTTCGATCACGAAATAGTTATTTCCCTATCATTATTATTATAGTACAATAACTTGCTGAATTCCAAATTTGATATATATATATATATATAATGAGATCTAGTGCGGCATGAAAGTAAATCATATGAGAGTAAAACCAAAATTTGAGGTTGGGAATAATGTCCTTTGGGAGTCCTTGTGACTTAGTTTAAGCAACTTCATGTGATACTGAAAAGAATATGAATTGTCAATGGTGTGATCAAACTTTGAGAAAACAAAGGATATATATATATATATATATATATATATATATATATATATATATATATATATATATATATATATATATACATCCTTTGTTTTCTCAAAGTTTGATCACACCATTTGACAATTCATATTCTTTGTATCACATGAAGTTGCTTAAATTAAGTCACAAGGACTCCCAGTGACATTATTCCCAACCTCAAATTTTGGTTTTACTCTCATATGATTTACTTTCGCGTCGCACTAGGATCTCATTATTACCATCGTTTTAAACGTAAGAGTTACGAAAGTACTTGTTTGACATATTAAAGAAGCACATGGTTAAGCTTAATTCTAGTTTCACCTAGGGCTTCAATCTCTATCATAGGTGTGATTAAGGTTAAAATGTATTTACCCTATAACCTTTCATGAAAGATCAAGGCACTAAATTTTCACAAGCCCAAGACAAGACATTTATCTACGAGGGACAAAAGGGTTCACTAACGAGAATGCAAGACATAGAACAACTATATCATGACCTTCATTTAGGTCGTTTGGATCCAACAGGGATTCCATTCACTGATGAAGTTAATTTCTAAATCTAATTTCGAAAGGCCCGGAAATCCAAAAGGATACAAGGGAGTAATATCTCTACCTACTCCATAGATGGGAAGGTTACACCGCTTAGTCATTCCTTCTAACAAGGACTCATAAGGTGACTTCCAAGGTGATCTTCACCACTCAGCCTGGTGTCGGACCTAAAGAGAGAACATTCTTCTCGCGATTACCAAATCTAGAAGGAAACCACATACTCTGGGTAGGTGGGACCAGGACATTCCTAAACATGGGTTCACGACAATGTCGCTAGACATAAAGACTCAGACGGTAAACTCCAACTAGGGGTTTGATATACCTAACCTAGGAGGTCTCATCGAGTGCAAAGTTTAAGGTCATTCTTCGATTTTAAATTTCTTATATGGTAGAACGGGATCACACATACAGGCAAGTTATGCACGAATATTTTATTAGGGTTGAGTGTTCCCATTAAAACTCATTATTGTGTTTGCAAGGTAAGAAGGTAACCCAATAATTAATTTAATCAGTTATTAAATACTGAGAAGGTACTACAATGTATTAACTTTGATTTCAATTTACTAAGTATAAATCCAACTCTTTTTGCCATACACAACTAATAAACAAATTGAACTGGTGATTAGATGCACATTTCCTAAGTATCCCTAAACTAGCATATCATGCATGTTAACAAATCTCAATTATAAATTTTCGGTAACAAGAGACTACATAACACAGTTATTCATTTTAAAATGACCTATAAGGATTACAATAATAATAATTAAATTTCACATCGCCTTCTTCGTCGTCATTCATCCATCCTGCAAAACCCACGTGAGCATGATATCAGTGATAATTCACTGGCATGGCATCCACCCTAATCAATCATAATTGTCATTTTTCAGTTTCCCATTTACATCAGACAATAATTACAATTTGCCAATCGAAATAAAAAGTCTAGAAACATGTATTCATTGCATTTCTTTTTTTTACATTTTATAAACCCAGAGAGAGAAAGGGAAAGGAAGAGAGAAAACATCATTTTGTCAAAAGTTCCAATACACACAAGTTTCATTATAGTGTTTTTAAACAGATTATTTACGGGTGTAAAAGGTTTCCCGTGGTGATTTGGCAACCCTACGAGGGTCCGAGATCTCTACTTTTACATTTTCTCACTAGCTACAAAACATACAAAACAGACTCGAGAGGCTAAGAAACTACTTCCAAAGGTTATCTTCCATGAGCACGCACATAACGATTAACTTTCTACCTATCCTAATATATACCAAGAGCTCATGGCGCGGAATTGAAAAGGAGCGCATGGTTTGCGTTTGGTGGCTAGTTTTTGGGGCCACCGGTCGTAGTTCACCAAGTTATAAAAAGACAAAGTTAGCTCAAGCGACCCAGAAAACCATGTCCAAAACGATGTTCGATGGAAGAGCATGAAATGAGACATCTCCTACTAGTTCCCCTATATAAAGAGAATTCATGAGAGTTGACGGGACTGAGAACTAGCGAGCCATTTTTAAATGGCAACAAGTTTTTTTTGAAGCGACAAAATGAAATTGGACCAGTTTGACCTCGTCAAACTATGATCGGAGGCCTACAAAATGGCTTCACCAAACTATCCCAAAGGTGCTCTTTCCTACGCTGAATATTCCATGCATTTTTCTAGTATAAATGCTAGAGGTTTGCGAAGACGGAACGTGATTTCTCTTTCCGGGTTTCAATTGGTGGTCCCAAACGAAAGCCAACTTTCTAGTTTTAACAACTCTCTACTGTTGAAAACCGGTGTAACAGGGCTCCTATAAGAGCGTCAAAAGGATGTCATATGATCGTTTCGGGTCAAACCAAAAATCAAGGCAACTCCTCGTATACCAAGGTACACGAATGAAACTTCACATCTCGTTTCCAGAGTTGCGAAGGGTGCTTAGTGAGTCTTCGAAAAATGCAAAATTTAACTATTTTAAGAAGGAAGAAGGTCAACTTAATCAATGGAGAGTCAAATTTGTCTGGTCGATAAAATGATACTGGAGCAATCAAAATAGGGTAAGATTTTTCTAGATCATCTTGAAGTGAGGGTGATAATTCATGGTTTAAAGTAGGTGAGTTATAATGGCTTCGAGAGTTGCGACACAACACTTTATTGTTTTGCAACGAGTTGAAGAGACATTTAACTATATTAAAGAATCTAATAACTTAATATTCTATTTAGTTGCAAAAGAGAACTAAAACACAAAAATTATGAGAGGTAAGGAAAGAAGAACCATGCCTGGAGAATGAAGTCGGTCGAAGCCGCAGGCTTGGGTTCAGTCTCTTGCTTGGCACTTCATCAACCAGACCACGAGCGTCCTCAGCTCCACCATTTTGCATACATGTCATCAAGCTTATCTTTTCCTGAAAGAGTCTCATCCATAACTGGTAATGAAACAAACAAATTGGTTGAAATATTTCTGAGGATTGTTGCAAAAGGAGTGCTTATTCCACTACTCCGACCAACACACCAGTCATTCCAACTTCCCATCACCGTTGATGACCATATCCTTGGCAGCTCTTAGAGCAACATGGAGCATAACAAGGTTCTCTGTATTGATTAAATTGTCTCCATTGTACATTCTGTAAATCATGGCACTCCAAGAGACCACATTTCTTTGAGGAATTCAATCAAACAGTTCACATGCCTTGAATACACTTCCACATTTTCACGCATATCCACTATGCCGCTTGCAAGAACAAAATCCTACAAATGAAAACCAGATTCTATTGCTCATACCCTACTCCCAAGCTTCCATCTTGGCACACGCTGGAAGCATGCTGGCATACACAACTGATTTGGTTGGTGCCCTACTATAAATGAAGAAACATCATGACTGCCTCACGAGGAGGTCCATGTCTTCTGTACGCTACAATAATACTATTCCATTAGAAGTTGTCTTGTTCTTTCATTGGCCAAATACAAAAAAACTAGTGCCCAAGGCACAATGAAACTACCACATCTGACAAAAATTTCTCTCTTTTCTGCTTGATGGAAGTCCATGCACTATTCTAAAGCTCCCATTTTGACACAGGCTGGGAAGATATCAACAAAGGTTGTGGATTCTAGCTTTACACATACCAAATGCATTTGCTTGAAAGTTTCCAAGGCCTTTTCAACAACCTCATTTATTTTTGCACATCCTGCCATCGTTACAATCCACAAAACACATTTCTTTCAGGCATTGTCGAACAGTTCACGTGCTTCCACATTTTGCATATGTATCCACTAAGGCACTTGCGATTGCAACATCTAACAAAGTTCCTCGGCCATTTTTTCTGTGTGTATGCTCCCGAAATTTCCATACTTGTCTACTGGCGCACTTGCAACTAAAACAAACAAACTCCCTTCTCCAAAATGCTTTGATGGACATCTACAGTAGTTCCAAAGCTCTTATTTTGGCACAGGATGGGAGGTATGCTAGCAAAGACATCTCGAAATAGGTTGGAGACTGCGCACGGGGACAACGTGGACTGTCTAGGAGGGGAAACATGTTTCTTCTGCATGCTGCAAAAAAATGCATCTCCAGTGCTGCTGTCCCATTTTTCATCTGGATCCATCACTAATAACAGCGCCCAAGTTGTGAGATGCCACGCAGGTTTTTTTTTTTGGAGCTCATTATTGACAGCGGCTGGGAGGATGTAGCAAAGACTAGTTTTCACAGACTGTCGCCCCCCTTTTTCACGCCCTCTTCTATAGTAGGAGGGTGCGAAGCACTAGTCTGAAGCTTCCTCTCATGGTAGTGGCGGCGGCGGCACTCCCTCTCCCCACACAAAACCAAAACGATGGAAGCAAAGACCAAATTTTGCCCTAAATCCGCCCTAAGCAGAATATCACGGGCTTTCTTTTAATTTGCATCCTTTTATTTTATTTTATTCTATATTTATTTTATTATTATTATTATTATTATTATAAATGGAGGCATTACAATTTTCAAATAAAATCAAATTTTCACTACTTTAGAAAGGAGAAAACATGGAATTTTTTCCCTAACTAGATCGATCCATATGTCATCACTCACAAATATGGGTTGGGAGCTTACCATATAGCCTACCTCAATGGTATACATGAAAAAGAACCCTTGAATGCCTTGCACTTATGGCCTTTCTACTGTTAATATTTTTATTTTCATGACATGGTAGTTACATCAAGAATCTCAATTTCACCGCCACCCACCATCTCATCATTGTAATGATTTGAAAGTATGTAGTTTTACCATCACTACCCTTAGAACCTTAAATATGAGCATCATGGTTCTAATCATCGTATTTTTCTCATGGAAAATTTCCTCTCTAACATGAACCTTGTAATAATTACATACATCCACCTCATATACTAAATGAAAATATTTTACGGGATACACATATGTGGTATGTGCACACATCTCTTCCCCTCCTTAAAATGGTCCACTAGGCTTTCCCTCATCATAAAATTCAAAATTCAAAAAAATATTTGTGGATGTACTTTATCAAAATAAATAAATTGATCCCTCAAAGGAAAAATATCAAAATCATATTGTCAAAAATATTAAATAGACTGATCCCTTGAAGGATAGCTTCCTATCAAAATCATAGACTGATCCCTCGAAGGACAGCTATGCAAAACAAAAATTAAAAAATTAAACAAAATTTAGACCTCTCCCTCAAAGGATGGAAACCTATATCATTGTAAATAGGCTTCTTGCATCGATCAATCTTCAAAAATTCAAAATATCAAAAGCATCTTAAGAAATCTTCCCACATTAATCGCTTTCCCATTACCGCAAACTTCTCGTATCGATCTGTTTGCATCAAAATAAAAAGTATAACTGGGCATATCCTTATGAAACCATTAAAAGGAGAACCTACTCTCCTACACAACCTACATATGTCTACTCTTCTCATTTTCTAAGAAGATATACATTTCACTTTCATCCCTATCTAATATTTTTACATGTAACTAAACATTGTTAGTTATGTGTTAACATTAATTACAAGGTCAAAAAGTGCAAGAGATTTCATTATAAATTTTAACATGACATATGTATCATTACACGATTACTCCCATCCATGATTAGAGAGTATTTTATATAAATTAAAAGTGACATTGCATTTAAAATCCATATCTTAAAAACCATCATTAATAAAATTAATTACATCTATCACATCCCAAATAAATCATATCAAAATTAATACCCCAAAATATAATCGAATATCGACTTCAAAAAATAGTTGTGTTCATCAAAATATCATATCACCGGTAAATCTGAACACTGCGACAGAGATCCTCCTTGGGCATTTCTCCCGATCAAAATCCTCACCTCCATCTAGTCCTCTACTGGGACCACCTCTATCCAAACCTTTTGGTTTCTGATCCACACTTGCGGTGATACTAGTAGGTCATACCCACCTTTGTGCCTTATATGATATATAACTAATCTCATCAGGTAGCCTCTGTATCACTATCTCCTTCGTAATAAGCTATCACCTCTTGTATCGACTGTTAGTTAGATAAGCTAACACTACTAGGTGGTCCCATCTGACCACTAACATGGGCCCTTGTTGCCTCTATATCGGCCCCTAACATGGATGTACCTCGTGATACCAAGAGACTTTCTCATGGTCTCTCATTGATGTCGGTATCTATCACGGTCCACTATTTCTGTGAAAGCTCTTCCTGCACACTACCCACCATTGGCCTAGTCCGTCTCTCTCTCAACTAACCCATCCTTCTTAACGATCAAAGAAGCATGTTTAGCCAAAAGTTTGGCCTTCTTAGCCTCTAATCTAGCAATGACGGCCTTTAGTGCTTTGCTGGTCCTCAACATCACCAAAATCCTCATCCTCACCTCCCTCACCCATGCCATCTAGTACTGAGGGGCTGCCTCTACACAATCCCATACACACCTATCAACTCTAGAAACTTGATCCTACCACCATGCATCATATGCCTTAGTAGCCCTGGTGTCATCCACCACTACGGTACCCTCTAATCATTAACTCCCATAGCCTCCTCCTTAACAACAATGGCACTAAGTGTTGTCACCACCAATAACGGTGTATTTACATCCCCATCATCATGCCTATAAGGTACATGTGCCTTTGTAACATCCTACACTAATCCAAACTATCATCCCAAATTAATAAAACGGATCAGCTCCCACTCTCCTAACCATCGGCCCTAGAGCCATATATCTGTTGGGTGGCTACAAGCTCACCCTCCTCTCCCTCCCACCCTAGAAATATAATATACGGTCTCCATATCACATCTCTAGCCTCTAATATTGTGAGAAGTTGATGGTAATGATCCTCACCTCGTACCTCTCCCCTTCTCCTCTATCTAATTTCCATAAAAAATCAGGTGTACCCTCTAATATCCCTACACCTCCCCACATAAAATCTCTAGGTCAAGCCACCGCAATATTCTTAAATGCCAAACAACATAACAAAAACCAACATTGATCCCAAACCTCTTCCATATCCTCCATGACCATAACTCTTTGTAAGTCTATCAAGTAAAGAAAGATCCCACACAAATACAATCCTCCGCTCCATCATATAGGCTACCACACTTTTAATTATCCATGGAAAATGACCCCAACAGAGTCAAGAAAAGCATAACAAGTAATCCCTATCATCATCAGTTCATCAAAGCATGACCCTCTTTCTCGGGACTATATAAATCCCAGTAAAAAAACCACACGATGTGAATTCCACCACATCGGCATCATCCCCATACAATCTCTACATCACCCCGGGTCTATCTATATCATCAATTAGATATATCCTTTCCCCTACACAGGAAATCATAAAATCCTGTGTACATCCTCTAAGGAGATGGTCATCTCGCATGTCGGCACCGAAATGTACATGTAACGGGGTCCTACTCTTGGGTTTCGTTATTCCCTTCATTTAATCAACTTCTTGTTGATGTCATATTCAAACCAAGGGTGTGTCTAAATCTATATGCAACAAGAGTAATCCTATTGATCTAGTAGTTGACTGTAGTTATTTTTGTATTTTCTGGGGGATCTTTTTAATGTCTTAAGGACTTCTTGGTAAAAACCTTATTTAAATCATACTATGAAAACTTTGTTGAAAGGAAACACGCTGAAAGATTTCTTGTAAGGAAACACACTTTGCATAATGGAAATAAACACACTTGCTTTTGGAAGTAAACACACTTACCTTGAGTGCTTAAAAACTGGTTGCAAGAAGAATAAGAATCTATCTAGACACCTGTAGGAACAAGTATACAATAGAGTCTAACTAGAAGAATTAAAAGTGATACAGAATTAACAGATCTAAACTTATTTTCTTAGGAAATATAAATACCAAATAGACAAATATCCTGGTCCTTGGGGGAGTGGGCCCTTACTCCTCCTTGAATCAGGATTTAACAACTTAGAATTCTCTCAAATAGGAATGGCTATTTATTGATAAAACATTTGGTATTACAAAACATATTAGATCTATGTACTTATTCTCTATCTATATTTATCTTCTTTGTTCTATCTCCCCTTTTTATCTACTGTAGGTCTGCTTATATATACATTTACAATCATAGCTATCTATACGATTATGATGAAATCGAATCGTGCCCATAATAGATGTTGACTCGGATTGTGGTTGATCAGACAATTGTAAGATAACTATCCCTAGATCTGTGATCGAAATCTTCTCATCCTTTCCTGATTGAAAGGGTCGTTGATGCAAAATCACCGGATGTGGTTAGAATAGATAAACTTCCATTGGTTCCGGAACTTCAGAGAAGTTCCAGAACCTTAGGAAATCATTAAGGATAAAAAATGTGAGAGTTCCAAAGCTACCCAGGAGTTCCAGAACTAAGTCCAAAAATTCTGAAACTAAATACTAGATTTTCGAACTAAGTCCAAAAGTTCCAAAACTAGATGATGACTATGTAATGGAGTTCGGAACTAGCTTGGAAGTTCTGAACTAAGTTGTATTGGAACAGATGCTACCGAAAACATGTTGAATGCTACATACTTCATTTATTCGATTGATTAGACCTGTTTTATTACAAAATTGAATTTCAAACACACTTCGTTAGGAATTTTAGAGATTTTAAACATTAGAATCACAATCAATCAAAATACAAACAATCACATCCTAACTCATATTAGATCAAATAAAAGTCACAAAATGCAATCAAACTTAATAAAAAGGAGAGTAAGATGAGATCATTTATTATACATTTAATGGGCATATTTCGCCTCATCATTTCCCCCAAACTTACTTGTTTGTAAGTCCCTTTACAAACTTCATTCTTCAAAAGTGGGGTTATATGTTCTGCATTCCATTTGATTGCTCAGATCAAATGGTTGAAACTGGATCTTCCAATGCTTAAACTTAGAGGTATTGTACCCTGCTCCTACTTCTATTTTCCTCTGCCACTCTTCAAATTGAGTAGGATCTTGAGGTTCTTTGTTTTTCCAAGGAGACATGGGGGTGAGAAGTAGAGGGGGCCTTGTTCACATTCCCATCCATATTTTCCCGTAGGTCTCATTGATCTGAGGAATTATTGTGCATAACGCTTTTGCTCTTTCTAAACTCCAGATCAGATTTGTAGGGGATATTACTTCCCTTCTTCTTAAGGAAACCGTAAGAAGTTCCCACCTTTCGAGCATCCCTCATAAATATCTTTAAACTTCTTCTCCTTATAGGAGGTAAAGCTATCAATATTTTTTTGTAAGCTGGAAAAATAATGTGTCTTGAATCTTTCATCAAAGGCATGTGTTCTAAAATGTATGAAGAAGGTAGAAGGTTTACAATAGTGAGCTCTCATGCAGAGGCCGAGTTGAGCTAGCTTTGATAAAAACTCAAAATCCCTTTCCTTCCATGCAATTTGGTTTTGCAGATCAAAGAGAAACACATTGAGCTGACTTTTCCCCATGCAAAAATTGATCATAAATCATGTTTTTTTCTCTAGCATCAGATTATAAAGATAGAATTCACATAGAAGATTTTTCTACTCAGAACTGGCTAAAGAATAAGCTTTCATGAATTTAGATTCATCTTTTAGTTCATGTGGAATTCCACATGCAATCCTTGATAGCTTCCAATGAATGAATTGTTCTTCTAAAAACACACTATATGCAAGAGAGGGCCTCCTGCAGGCAAGTAATTTTTCACTCATAATGCAGACCATATGTATTTTTTCAAGACATTTATATTTGTTTCCTTCTTCCTTATAAAACTTTTCTTCCCACTCTTTTCTTGCCTTCTTTTCTTCTTCCATCTTGGTCTTCAAATCTTCATTTGATGTTTTAGCTTCTTTGAGTTCCCTGCAAGTGTCATTCCATAGTTGTTTGAGTGGAAAATAAGTTAACTCAGTCTGTGTAGAGACTGTGGACACAACATTCTATTTTCTGGAAGTTTGACATTCTTCCTCTTTCTCTATCAGTTGTTTTTAATTACTGATAATTCCTCAGTCCTAACTACAAGCTGAGTTGTTAGCTCTCCAATGAGATTTTCCCTCTGTTCTAATTTGAGTTTGAGGAAATCCAATTCCTCATCCTTTTCCTTGATAATGAGCTCTGCTCTAGACAAGAACAAAGCTTGTTTAACTTGATGTCTTTCTTCTTCCTCTGAAATTTCTTGGGGAGTTGAGAATTCTTCTTCTATAAAAGGAAATTTACCTTTTCATCTCCAGGATGCCAACTCTTCCTCTTCATGTGATAATGTTGATGGTTTAGCCAATTCTTGAAAATCCTTCTCCTCAAGTCTCTCATCTCCTTTTTCCATCTCAGCTTGGCTTGGTTCAGGAGGAGTCATGGCCATGCTGCCTAAAATATCAGTAGCTTCTTTTTCCATCTTTTCCTGTTCACTCCTTCCCTCTAGGGTTTCCCTTGACCTCTTATGAATTTTCCTTCTTTGGGGAATTTCAACATGCCCAGCGGTGGATTTCCTTCTAGAGATTCTTCTTACTTTTGTTTCTTGCTCTTGCACGGGTGAGCTATCACCATCAGAGACAGATATTAGCTCCCCGTAGTTGCTGCAGAAGAATGAATTTCCTTCAAAGGCACAAAAGGCTCTGCTGTTTTGATCTTTCTCACAGATCTTCTTTTTGGTATATTCTCTCTTCCCACTTCCTTTTGTTCTTCTACAGGGGCATCAATTTCCAAATTAGTTGAAGGAGAAAATGGAGCTGGTATTGTCCTTATGATAATATCAGGGTTTTTCTTAAACTTCCCAAGGAAATTTTCCCAAATTTCTTCTCCATTTTTCTTTGACAGAAAATGGTGTTGGCATACTAAATGAACTAACCTGTGATTCTGATTGTCCCAACACCCCAAGAATACCTATAGGCCATGGTCTAGATAGAATAAAAAGAAAATGCAAGTAAGAAAATAGAGTCTGCTCATGCTTATAGATCGAAAAAAGGAAGTATAAATAGGGGTGTTGTGTAACCCCCATGCCTAAAAAAAAAAGAAAGAATATCAATGACTCCACTTATGCATATGACGTAATCGACATATATGACACCACTAAAGGAGGAGTTACAATTCAAAATAAGGAATGTAACTCCTATGATGCACTCGACACAAATGATAATGAAATATTCTATGAAAAAATCGACATTGTCATTTGAATTCCTAAGACTGTGACTCTCACAGGTGAGATGACTCACCAGGTGATGTGGACAATGAATAGGCATGTCACACACACCAACACCCCCTTCATCAAAGTCGAGGAAGAGGTCATGGTAAGCCATAACAGAAAAGAAGACTCCTAGACAACTAAGAAAGATGTGTCAATGGGGCCCAACAACTAAAGGCATGATAAGGTGCCCATATACAAACAACATATTTCTAGAAAGAAGAAGAGGATAAGAAGGAGGACTATATAGCCCGAAGAATATGGGTGGCTATAGTAGACCTCACCCCAAGAAGAGACTGCAAGTGAAGAAACTTCACCTCAGTGAAGGGCTTGGTGAATATGTTTGTAACTTGATCAATTTATCGAACATACTTGTATGTCGATGATGTTTTCATGTATTAGCTCCTGTATGAAGTGCATGTGAATCTCAATGTGCTTCATCCACTGATGCTGAAATGGATTTCTACAAATTGAGATAGTTCTGATGTTTTCACAAAGAGATAATGGTAGGCCTCCGATAGTGGATGCAAAACTCAGTCAAGATACCCTATAACCAAACAACTTCAGTGGTAGTGTTAACTGCTCCTCTGTATTCTACTTCTATTGATGGTATGGAAATGGTGTTTTGCTTCTTGCTGGACCAACTAACATGACCTTAACCAAGAGTGAAACTATAGCCCGAGGTATACTTTTGATGATCTAGATCACCGTACCAATCTGAAATCAGAAATCCAACCAAGTCAATCTCGGTCCCTCATAAGTAATTAATACCATCTCTATGAGTGCCACGGACATAGTGAAGGAT